>JARJCV010000642.1:0-17517 GCA_029281435.1 Mycena haematopus
ATATGACAGGGTTCAAGACGGTTCTGAGAGGTTCAGCCTTGCCCGAACCTTGAACTGAACTTTGGGTTCAGGTTCGGGCATTTCTTGAACCTGAACCTGAACTTTGCGTTCAGTTCAGTCCGGTTCGGGTTCGAACCGATTTCTCGAACCGAACTTTGGGAACACTAGAGAGGGTCCTCTGTTTACACGGGAAAGAGCTTGCATAATCAGGCAGGCCCCCGAATACCCCCTTATCCCCAGCTGGTCCCAGCCCCACTCCGCGGTAACCAACAGGCCTTATCGATCGAGGTATGAGTCAGAAACAATAAAGCGTACGACCACAAAATGCCCTTGAAACTTTTCCCCGAATCGATCAGATTTCTATCAACATCAATGCTATCAAATCTCGAAGGAACCCAGGTTAGCCGTGGTACATCCCATCTAAGCAGTTGAAGTTGAATCCCATCCGCATCTGGGCCGTCTGGGCGCGCCCAGAAAGTTGCAATGAACATTATGGATTCGTCTGAAGACTAGAAAGAGCTTATGAAATTTGGTTCAAAATCCCGTCTCGTCCCGTCTTTCTTGTCCCAGACTAAATGACCCCGAATAATCCGCCGCTCATGGGGCTCTGGTGGGAGATTTTTAATTTATATTTGATTCCATCTTTTGCCTCGGATTCCAGACTCAATCCCAGGCATAGAAAAGCGGGAGCATAGATAAAACTCTTTCACCCCCACTTGAATACGTTCATCTACTATTCTCCCCAAGTTTTCTTGCCCAAACATTTCCGCCCCCTTTCCCCGCTTGTTGGGATATAGTGCAATGTGTGACCAGTGGATGTGGGTCAGTTACTCCTACAAAAAATGCCCCCCAGCGCACGGTGAAACAATACTCGTCGTAAGCAGAATATTCCTCAGTTTTGCTACTGCCGCTGACTCAATTTCAAACCCCAGCCAAAGAGATACTGCGGCCAGAGATGCAAGGCAAGTCAATCTTCCGTCCGAACTCTCTGTGCTCAAGAGTCAATTCTACAGGCTCCCAAGAATACCCAGAGACCCGCACAGAACAAGTTGCCCGTCTATGACACTGATAAACAGTGTCGCAATTGCGCTCGTAGCAAGTAACAGTGGTGTCTGTAGTTTGGGTTGACGTGTGCAGAAAGAGCACATGTGTAATTATGTAAATTGCAGCTGTATCCGAAAAGGTTGAGACTGCGCCAAAATTTGGGCACTTTCGGGACCGACTCCATCAGTCATTGCCCGTTTCGGCGCATACAACTTGACAACGACCTGAGACCTCGGATTTCGAAAGTTACTTGTATAACTGTTTGAAAGTTCTCCAGGAGTAAAAATTTAAAAAATTAGCTCCTACGCGTTGATAGACCACAGTTGTAGCATGATCTCCCCTAGAGATAATTCACATATTTGGGCCCGGAATGGCCTGCAAGACTGGTTGCCGTGACCGGGCCCCGAGCTCCAAAACCAGTATCTGTTGTTTAAGTTAACTTAGGCTCAAACTAGCCCTGATTTGGCTGACCGGAACAATCAACGTCATTTCTGTGTACTCACAGATCGTCGTCACATGATTCTGATGAATATACTAGTACGTAATAATAAGACTATAAGTACATCTTGATCGTCACTGCCACTGGTATATCTGATGGGCACGCGTGCGGTAAGTCAAAGTAGACTCAGAGCACAACGACACCGCGTCGTCGTCGTCTGTCGTCACTTACTGGCGGCGATTCGGGTGGGTCGGCCGACAATAGCGCGAGCACCAGCACACAACCACAGCAGGAGCGACGCCGATTGTCGGGGCTATAACCAGTGGACACTGGAGACAGGGGAGACGGATATACAAGTACGGTTGTCACGTTTGGGGCATATCGTGCGCTCCTTCCTTTGCTGCTCTTCGTCGAACTTGGCTAATTCTTCTTTATGCGTGTTCACTCGCAAGACCCATTTGTCTCGGGTGCAAAAACCAAATACCTGGACGCAAGCGCTGAACGAGACGTGGGCGTGGGCCGTTGACTGTATCAGCGGCGTAAACCTAGGCGGCTGGTTTGTACTGGAGCCCCTTGTCTCCCCTCTATCCTTCTCGTTCAACTCACTTGATATATGTACGTATCTGCATTCATCGCACCCACGCTCTTCCAACAATATCCTTCCTCTTGATGATTGCAGACTCTCACTCTGACATTGTTCTAAGAGCGTGGCGATGACGGAACCCAACTGGCTAATTATAAGATGACAGATCATTGCCTAATCGCAGACAGAACAAGACATCACTCAAATCGCAAGGGCAGGGCTCAACTAGTTCCGCTCCTGATTCCCTTCTGGGCTCGCCGTTGCGTTATCTCTCATCGCGCCGACGTGCAGTCTGACGAGGGACACGAAATTCACAGCGGGTGGGCGAACGGAGCAACATCGAGAGCGAGCCGTTCCTTCTGGGCGTTTGTTGGCAGCGCATCGTTGCTTTCTCTCTTATACTTTACCAAATGTCGACCCCAGATACGTCGTACGGCTCTTCGGATTGGCGCCCAAGTACGTGTGTCTTGCGCCCTGATCTCTTCTATTCGATTCGGTTCAATCCATTTTGCGTTGTGTGTTTTTTGCAGGTTAAACCACGACGGCAAAGGCAGGCCGAGCAACTTCTTCAACAGGATTATGGGAACAGCGAATGCGCAGCGCATGCTCGATTACATTCGTGTCATCACAGAGTTTATCTTACAGCCGGAGTACCAGAACTTCATCCCGATGTTTGCGATGGTGAATGAGGGTGCGTGTGCCGTTTCGTTCTTGCCCGAACGTGATGACAAACGATAATGATGATGTATATGTAGCCCGCCTTGCAGACATTGGGAGCGTATTGTGAGTCCACCACTTTCTCGCCCTTTGAGCTGAACTCATCACACCCAGCTACCTCGAGACACAACATGATCCGCGGCGTCACGGGCTACAACGCTGGCGGCGGGCCATCTACGACGGCTTCCAAAGTGTGTCGTCGTGGGCGGACTTCCTCCCGGGCTCGAACCACGTCAGCCCCGTACTTTGTGTTCAGCAGCGACCCTAACGAGCCGATCACGACAGGGAAGGACACAGCAGGGACGGGGGGATGTGGCCCACTCCGGCATGCAATATGCTGGGTCGTCGTTGAATAATAGATGTGTCCACCTTTCGTTTTTTCTGTTGTGTTAAGCGGAGAGCAGATTGACGTGCACGCACGCAGCTGGGCCCAGTTCGGCGTAAGGGCGAGGTCAGCAACAGGCGGGCCGTACCTCGACGACGTGAACGGGTCAGAGACGTACGGCGAATGCTGCGGCTGAGTCAACTCGGCCGCGCTGACTTATCAAGGCTCCATTCACAGCGCTGGTTCCTCAATTTAATAGGCATTTTAGTTAGCAGCGCTTCTCTAAATATTGCAATACAACAACTTTAAATATCTGATTTGGGACTGAATCAAATTGAATAATATTTGCTTTATTATAGTTAGAAAAGTGAAGCTAACTAAACTGCTCACTAAATCCATAGGCGAGCACTGTTATTGGATACTAATAGATTTAGTGATCCTTTTAGTTAGTTACACTTTTCTAAGTATAGTAGAACAAATATTATTCAATTTGATGCAGTCCCAAATTAGATACTTAAAATTAAGTTTCGGGCCGAACTATTCGTATTGCAATATTTAGAGAAGCGCTGCTAACTAAAATGCCTATTAAATTGAGGAACCAGCGCTGTGATTGGCAGTAAGTTTTTCGCATTCAACCAGTCACGTGGGGTAGGTTGAACTCGTGCACAGGTAGACATTTCTCACACAATACTGCATCGGCCCTCATGATCTTTCAATTGAATGAGGGAAGACGACTTTCTGTCCCGCCGAGCCGGAATGCTCGACTGTACTTTTCGCGAGAAATGAAGGAACTGTCTCCAGAACGAGAACTGTGACGGTCCCACTACAAAGATCAGATCTCCAATTGAATGTTTCTCTGATTTCATCTTGGCTGGAGAGGGAGCGCCTAGGCTCGTGACGAGCCTGGCTACGTCGTAACAACGTGGCGAGCACGGAAAATTTAATGAAACTTTGGGACCAGGTACAGCAGGTGTCATGCGTGGCTCGGTGATCGGCCGCAAGATCAGAAAACAACTGTCCTAAGTTTCCTCATCTTGGTCTTTGCTTGCTCTTATCTTTGCCTCATCTCGCAGCCACGACGCTGGGTACATCCCGTCTGAGCTTCATCTAAGCAGTATCTAAGCACTCGAAATTGAATCGCATCTCCGTATGGGCTCGCGTCTGGACCGTCTGGGGTTGCTTAGAGAAATGAACATTACTTATGGCCAGTAGGAAGAGCTCATGAAATTCCGTTCAGAATCCCGTCCTGTCTCGTCCCCTTTGTCCAAGACAAGATGGTGCTGACCGGATAAATTGTCACTGAAGAGTCTCCGGCCAGAGATTTCGTCTGCTTTTCATGTCGTCTTGAGTTGTCTTAGACTCAGCATAAAAAGCGGAGAATGGCCACAAACCTCTACCGACCCACCCACCCCAACTTGAATACGTTCGCCTACCGTTCTCCAACAAGCTTGCTCGTACAACTGAATTGTATCTGTCTCCCGAGAACATTTCCGCTACCTTTCCCTGATTGCTGGAATACAGTGCAATGTGTCAAATTATGTGGTTCCGTTACAGGAGGTGCCCTACGGCGCACGGTGGACGAGGTCTCGTCGTAAGCAGAACGTTCCTCAGTTTTGCTACTGGCGCTTACTCGATTTTCACCCGCAGCATTGCGGACAGCGCTGCCAGGTAAGTCAATCATCTGTCCAATCTCCCTATGCTCAAGTCCCCAGGCTCCCATAAATGCCCAGACGCCGACACAGAACTTGACCGTCTGTGAAGTCGACAGAAAATGTGACGACTGCGCTCGCAGGAACCTGCCAAAAAGTAACAGGCGGTAGTTTACGTCGACATGGGCAGAAGAAGCAAATGTAATAAAATGAATGTAAACAAAATATGAATAGAGGTCGTGACTTGATTCAGTGAGCTTCCGGACAAAGGACATTCACACCGGTGATTGCTATCCTTCAGTTGAACTGATTGTTGACAAAAGCTAATTTGTTACCTAAAGTAACGACTCGGAAACCAGCTGAGCTGAAAACCAAACCATTTTTGGTTCTAACAGTTAATACTTTCGGTACAACAGAAACTACAGCTATCGGTTTTGGATTTTGGCTGCACCAAAACATTATTTAGCAAATTTAGAGTCGAACAAACTGAAAATCAAACTGAAAGCATTTGTTTCAGTTGTGAAAGCAGTCGAACCAATACTACAACCAAAATATAATGTAGCAGTTGTGTTTCAGCTGAACTGATTAGAGGACCGAAACTTGAACCGATACTCCAAGTTTCGGTCCAACCAAAACTAAATGTTTGGGTTTTCAGTTGCACTGAAACATATGGTTTCAGTTTATATTTCAGCTTGAGCTGAAATCAAAACCAAAACATTTAGTTTTGGTTCCAGCATTGGTTCAACTGCTGGCAAAAGCAAAACAAATACTTTCAGTTTCACTTTCAGCTTGTCCGACTTTAAATTTGCTAAGTAATGTTTCGGTGTAGCCAACATCTAAAACCGATAGCTGTAGTTTCTGTTGTACTGAAAGTGTTAACTCTTAGAACTAGAATTGGTTTGGTTTTCAGCTCAGCTGGTTTCCAAGTTGTTACTTTAGATAATGAATTAGCTTTTGTCAACAACCAGTTCAACCGAAAGATGGCAATCTCCGGTGTGATTTACATCCAGAGTACGGAGACTGGATGACTCGAAGTGTTGAGATTCGGCAAACGCCGAACCATCAAATCGCATCACTGATGTTCAAATTTTCTTCGAACATAGTAGAATATTTTCCGGCTCAACTTGGTCGTGCAGGGCGTCGCTTGGCGCAGTGGGAACGATTCCTTATATGGTTTCACATCGTTCGTGAAGAATTAAGTATATTGCGCAGCGTCGTACAATAATTTCGCACGCACAACGGCAAACGACTCGGGTACTATGCACCGGAGGTCGACAGAACATCGAGCAGGATTGCGAGGGATGGGTGTGGATCTGTGAATGCAGCGTCAGCGAGCGAACGGGAGTCGAGTGCGAGTAAACCGAGAAATGATGGGGAATACGACACGGCCAACCCTAGCCCTAGCCCGGGCACTGGGGCGTTTCAAGGGCGTCTACAACGTCGGGTGCAAGCACACCCATCAGGACGGGAACACGCTGCCCAGGGGCGGAGATGCCGGCCGCATGCTTCTCCACCACACCAGCTTACATTGCATCGACACCACACCGCATCCCGCTTCGTTCCGCATCCCCGTCCGTTTCTCTCCTATCCTCTCACCGAAAACAAACCGCACACGCTCACCCACCTCAACGTACGCAACCTCCTCTCTTCCGCAAACCCCAACACAGCCTCCTCTTCTGGACACGGCGCTAGTTTGGGATGCGCGTGTGCAGGGCGGGAGGTGGAGGGGGTCGGTGGAGTCGGGAGCAGACAGATTAGCGAAGGGAGGGAGAGTCGGGAAGGGTATGCGGGGAGCGAGGGAAGGGAAGGAGGAAGGAGAGCGCGAGGCAGCGAGGATGAGAGGAAGGAAAGGGACAGACAGACGGGAGAGGAGAACGGAGGGAGACGCAGCATATATGCAATGACAAAGACGACGGGAGGAAGGGAGGGGTAGTGGAGAGATAGAGTGAGGGAAGGTTATGCGGAGAGCGAGGGAAGGGAAGCAGGAAGAAGCGTGAGGGGCGAGGGAAAGGGACAGGCAGACAGGAGAAGAGGACGGAGGGAAAAGCAGCATATGCAAGGACAAAGGCGACGAAAGGAGGAGAGACTGAGAAGTATTATAAGCGTAGATGTGATTGCGAAGACAAGGAGGGAGCAGTTGAGACGATAGGGTGAATCGAGCGAGGATTGAGGAAGGGAGGGAATAAGAGAGAGGAAGGGAGCGGGAGGAGTGAAGGGAAGGAGAGGGGCGAAGGGGTGAAGGCACAAAGAGCAGAGGCAACGCATTGCCTCTGTTGCAGGGGTGGCGACGACGCAGTGAAGAGAGGAAGGACGGAGCGTAAGAACGGAGTGGTGGGAAGAGGGAAAAGTAGGACGAGCGAGGGAGAAAAGGAGGATGTATGTGAAGTGGAGAAGGAGAGAGGCAGCATGAGACGAACGGACCAGCGGTGGGGCAAAAACTGTAGTATGCCCCACCACGCGCGGTCGCCGATGGCCGCTGCCCACGCGGCGCATGTCGCTGCTTGGACTTGTCCCTGCGCTCGTGCTTGCAACTGCCTTACGCACTTCCACCTGCATCACACCTGCGGCGTTCTCCGCTTGCCCTTGAAAGTGCGGGATGGCAGGTGGGAGAGCGAAGCCCCACGGACGGTGGATGTATCCCTGCGTGTGCTGGTGGCTCGGCTTGTGGCGCAGCGAAGGTGGTGACGGCGAGGAGGACCTGGGTGGGGGTATTAGCGCGGTGTAAGTAAGCAGAGGAGGGAAGAGGATAGAGAGGTGAGAAGAATGGAGAAGGAGGGAAGATGGAGAGTGAGGGGAAGGGGAAGGAAGGAGAGGAGCAGAACGGAAAGGACATCCGACGAAGTGAATACGGACCACCGGCGCTCGCGCACGCCTTGAAGGACGACGCACTGGACTTCGCGCAATTCACCCCGTAGCCCATCCTTGGGTCGCACATCCGCTCCGCGCCTCGCCCTCACCACGCACTCCGATCCGGTAAAAAATCAGAATTAGGACCGATACGCACCCACACTCGTTTCCGTAGCATGTGCCGCCATCCCAACCGCCAGGTTTCCGCGCCAGCGCCGTGATACGAGGTGCCAGTAGAGGGTAGGGGATTGTCATGCGTGTAGTCGTGTACGATCCGAGAGGGACGCGGGATGCCACGGGAGGTTGCGGGCGCAGTGTCGTGTGCGCCGCCGGTGCGCGTGGCGAAGGTTACGGGCATGAGGTGCGAGAACGTCTTGTGATAGTCGACGCAGCAGATATTCAATCCATCAATTTTTTCCTTCTTTCTTTTTTTGAGGAGGGTTGCACGGTTTTGGAGACGGAGGGTTTGGCAGACTGCCGTCCTCGTCCCCTTCCGCCCCCAGTTGGTTGCAGGCACCAACCGAAGGTTTCTGGGCCCAGCCGGCATAGCCGGTTTCCTCCACCCGCTAAATTTGTGGCCTTTGGACTCGGAAACAGGCCAGACATGTGCACTTGCCACTACCTCTCGAGGAAATGCGTCAAATCAAATGATTTTTGGTCCTTGCTGCTCCTTGCTATCAGGTCGTCGCCTGGGCGGAAGGACGAGCTATAGGCCAAGTTGACAGGAGGTTAGCGACCCAATCCATGCAATGCTCAAGGGCTCTAGGTGGCTCAACTGTGGGGAAGGAAGGTTGGTCAGCCGCATTGTTGAGAGGAAGAAAGAAAAACTCGCAATGCGCCGCGCATTCATCTGCCCGTCAGTGCCCGAACGTGCAGAAGAGCACAAGATCGTGAGATATCCCTTCAGCCCTCTGAGAACTGCGGTGCGCGGTGGAGGTGGCAGGACGAGCTCGCCAGGTGGATTACGAGTACAAGTGCCCGCCTCCAACTGCCCCCCCCCCCGGGCCCCCCCAGAGTTTGAAAATTACGATGGCACATCCTACGCACCTTCCAAAGCTCCTCTTTTCACAGATATGAATTTCGAATCCTCACGAGGCACTCAGATTCTTTTGGAGGATTTTTGCCGTAGGTAAGAAGGAGCTCAAAGCATTTCTTTTCTGGGTTTCGGCCCTCGGGACAACGCGCGTAAGTATTCACTGGTGCGCTTATTTGTTTTGGTCTATTTGGTAGCCCGGCATCTCACGGCTTCGTCTCGTTTACATGTGGCGGTCGCCAACTTGAAAGCGGTTCGTGTTCGCCCAACTCCAGCCTCTCTACTATCTTCAAATTTACGCCCGTTATGCCAGAGAGGCCGAAGCGAACCTAGCTCTGGGTCGTCTTCGCCTTCTCGGGCGAATGCCGAAAGTCTTCCGTACCGCAATGCTGCCACGACATCTCGGGCTTTTCGAACGCAGCGATCGGGATGATCTACCGAGTCCCTATATCTGTGGGAGCGACAACTGAGCGACAGGCTGTCTGTCAATGATGGTGCGAAGTAGGAATAGAATGGAAGCAGGCCGAGCGAGCGAGGGACCCCGGGCCCGCATTGGCGGGAGAACGTCCCGTTATACGTTGAAGAGTGCACAATGCCGGTAGCGCTGTCCTCGGAACACGGTGAGATCCTATAATGTATTCCTGGCCTGCGAACGCTATGCTCTTAAATATTGCTTTCCTTAAAGTTTTACCGGGGGCTGGGTGTTCAATGTTCACATTCGCGCTCCTTGCGGCGTTCACCAAGTGTGGGCTCGCAAGCAATGTCGTTCCTCGGGTCGATACATTTCGTTTCAGGGTGCTTCCAACAGTTCATTGAATACAGAAACCTAGGTACGACGATGGTGTTTGTACAGTGATGCTGATGATTGTGAGTGTGCTGCCAGGGACGCAACTGCGAGCATGGCCATCGCATGAACGACACGTCGGTCATAGTCTTGGATCAATCGCAAGGCCAAGTTGCGGCGCTGTCTGACAAAGGCTCCTGCGGCAATAGCAACAGTGTCAGCATGTACGATGGTCACACTCAGACACGTACTCGAGGTAGCACGTCGGGAATGGCACGCGGGAGCGGCGCTGTAGCGACAAGTTTCGAGGTTGCAGTCTGCTACCTATGCTCTCTGAAGATGAGTGCTACGCAGGGAAGGAAATATGACGGCGCCAAACTTTATTCCAGCGCAGTTCGGGGCGCCAGCGGCGACAAATTGTGCAGAAGTCTCTTTCGACGATATAGGAACACATGAGTTGAGTTTCTGAGCGAGGGCTTGTCGTACTTATATACCATGCCGCACAGCCTTGGATCCATGGAGTTGTTGAATGTTCCTTTTCACAACTGCACAGGATGTGTCGTCAAGTACTCAGAGGTAGCTCACTGTGCCAATGGTCTGACAGCCGAAGTTCGCCGGAGCGAAGCGGAGACGAATGCAAAGCCATAAGTAGTTACAGCCTCATGGTTCACTTGGGGCTTTGAACACTTTCCCCAGCTTTGAGGTGCGGCGATCAAGAGTGCGGATCAACTGCGGCTCGAGTGCAACCTTTCTCTGGAGAATCAACAGAGAGCTTGCGAGAAGAGCTGTATGATTCGCGCACTGGACCAGAGAGAGGTAAGCTGGGAGGAAGTCGAAGTAGTAAATCTTAATAGGAAGGTTAATGCTGAGACCAATATTAAGGAATAACGAAATTCCCTCTCACATTCTGCACACCTGCATGACAGAAAATTTGCCTTTTTTGGCTTGCACCTACGCCTGTCAAAGAAACTGGATGATCTGCGGCATCAAACAAGACGATCTATTCCCCATTTGGAAAAAGGTTGCTCTCTCTGACAACATCCTCGTCTACAGCAGTGCGAAAGTAGATCCAGTAAGTGTACATCTGCCTTGGAAGTTAACTTAAAAAAAACTACAATGGGACCGAGCGCTTCCGTCTAATTTGAATACAGATGGCAGAAACATACTGTATCACCCGTCACAACCATGCCGTCCTAACGTGAAGAGCTAGTGTTGGCCAAGTTCTATGATCCTAATTATCTGCGCGCAATCTATCATTCCGTCTTAGATCTGAAATTCCGATACGGGAATTTGATCTTGATTTGATCGCCGCAGCGCGGGCGGTAGACCTCGATGGTATCGAATTCTGCAGACCAACCTGTGGCTACCGTCTGCAATTTAAGGAGGAAAGGACTATTGACGAAATCGCGGTAAATCCTCTTTTTTTGCGCGTCATTGACGAATTCCCAAGGCTTCGCTCCACCTCTCGGGTCTCGATGGAGAACCTCGATGGCAAACTTGAAGGCGTGGTTCCCGAACAAGCCAGCCCTGCATCATCTCATCTCGTGCGACCAGCCCAACACCTCGCCACTCGTCTCGCCACTCGTCTCGCCCCATGGAACCTTTTGCACCCCGGTACTCGGAACTTACGCTGATCAAGTGCCTGTTAAGCACACGCACCGGCTCGGTGTCTCACCATCTTGCGCGACGCCGACGGATTTGGCCCGCAAGACTTTTGCGTTGGTCAGGACGCGTTCGATGCGTTGGTAAGTCGGCCCCGGCATATTCGAATTCACCCGCCTTCACGAAATCTAGCATAGCCTTAATCCCTGGTCGATGGCGCCTTCGAGCAGGGCGCGAAAACAAAAATCGCGTGGTCGTTCCCGCACTTTACTGGACATCGCCTAAGTATCACGACGACATGGCCAAGCACGGGTTCATACACCAATCAACATCTAGAGTGTAGATCGAACATACGAGGAACGAGTGAGTACCGATATAGAGTGTCAAAAGAGGGTCCAGTGTACTTCCTTCCGGGTAACAGTCGTGGCGGAGCCCTCGCCAGTCACGTCGCGAGAGAATAATTGAGTAAGGAGAGGAACAGGACCGGGAAAGCGGTGAAGTGCATGTTCGCCTCCACGCGTGCAAGGTAGCCGCCCGTGGACCCATCTCTGTGACGTTGACTGCAAGGTCTATGCCCCATGATCAGAAATCACTTCTTGGAGGTATCAAATTTGGTTTATTTCCTTGATATTATAAGAACATATTGTTTTCGACTGAATTGTTTCAAACCCGCCCCACCTTAAGTGGGTAGGCGACTTTAAGTCGCCGTCAGACGCGATCAAGTTCCTATATCGGTTTTAAAATCTGAGGCGGAGTTTACACAACTTGCGCGCCAAAGAGTCAGCACTCTGGTAACACATGATTGGGCCTGGCGCTCGATTATGCGCTGAATCTACACTTATCGGAAAGTGGTGCCGGAGTGCTGATAGTGGGGCTCGAAAAGGCTTGAGATTCCATGCTTTAATTTTATAAAAAGAGACATAAAGATAACTGATTATGGGGTGTTTCAAATTTCATTCATTCGCACCATCTCATTCTCTCGACATTTCCAAACTACCTGGTGACAAATAGACTGTTGGCAGGAGTTAGATGCCGTGTTAACAATCCCAACCCTCTTTCGTTAGCACCCAATCTAACCGCAGCAAATGGCCAATATTGTCACGAAACATCAGGCTCACCGCCCACCGCTGATATCGACGGCCACGACCAACCATACCGATCGCACCCGATCTCGATCAAGGCGTTATTTTACAAGATGGGTAGGGCATTCGCCATTTCTCTGGCTCGACTTGGTGGATGAATGTAGGGCTACTCACCTCGACTCCTGAATTCTAAAAGCCCCGGCCGACTTCATGTTTCTATTCGCCGTGAAACTGCCGGATTGGAATATCTGAGCAAGACCTCCAAGTGACCGAAGGGAGAGTCCTGAAGGCAAATACTGGCAACGCCGAATTCCTGAACTGGAGTCTTCAGCAAGTTCGCGTGGTTCGCGCCGAACTTCTGCCCTTCAAATTGGCATGCGAGCGTAATCTTGGGCCAATTTAAGCTTGAGCCCCATTTCTGTTACTTTAATGAAGACTTCGAGTGTGTGGCAGCCTACTTCCTCACCTTGTTTGTCACTTTTGTCGAGTCGAGTCGAGGTCCTGCTCTACGCTGGGTGTCACAAAGGTAACACTGTCACGGTGACACGGAATTCTCAAGTTATTTTCCTTTATTCTCCATCTCATCCCTATCCTTTCTTTTGGCCGCCATTCTCTGCAGTCACCTTTGCCGACATCCTCGATATCGCCGCTGATTCCAGACTTCTATCCGCCGCTCTCCGAATCGGTCATTCATCGGTCGTTAGTCCGTGAATTCCAGCCATCGCAGCACACCTCTCCTATAGCGGTCGGTGAACCGTCATTTCAACCGAATAACTGTTCTTACCGTGCTCCTCCCACTGTTCTACAATTACATCTAACCCACATTGGCCGGTATCCTCCTCGAAAAAGTCATCCGGGAAAGCTACGCTACAGTACACTGGCAGTACATCGGTCTGTTTCGTCCTTGAAGCCTCGAATGGCCTCAACTCGAGAGTGATTGGGTGGCCAAGTGATAGGGAGAGTGGATGGTCGGTGAGCGCTTATGCTATGTCTGCTCTTACTCTTTTTTCTTCTGTCACTTCGTACCTTCTTCTGTCACTTCGTACCTTCTTCTTGTCTTTGGTGTCTGCTTGCTCGTTCCGCTTGTCTTTGGGGGGACAAGCCCATGCGCTCCCTATGTTCACCCTGGACGTCGTGCAGGCTTCATCTATGGAATGGCATGATCTCCGTCACTCTACTTTCAGGCTCTTTGGTTCCGCCGGTTCCGCCTCACTTCTTGCATGCGTAGCCCCGCTGCAATACTCCTCGGATGCTTTGCTCTCCTCCTCCTTATTTTCCCCCGTCGTTTATCCAGTATCCCGAAGCTTTCGAGTTAATCTCCTTTCTCGCTTTCCTCGTTCCGAGCTATCGAATTTTTGTGTTGATTGATCTTCGTGTAGCATTGAGATCCGAGTAACGACGGCAATGGATCCCCGATACCTCTGGCGCTGCCGATAAAGAAACCTCAGCACGAGTGCATTCCTGGTGTGTTCTTCTGCTTCTCTTTTCTTTTCTATCCGTTTTTCCTCTATCGTTTTTTCTTCACTATATCTGTCTTTGGACGCCGACAGCATGCTGTAGATGCTTGCCTCAGCTCTAGTTCTACGCTAAAGTCAACCGTCTGGATCTAGAGAGTCGTCGCGAATCCATACTAATTCGCACAATCCTCAAACCCTTCTGCTCTATGAAATTTCAGCTCGAACGAAAGTCTGTGATGCGTGTAGGACTTGCAGCCCCCGGTAATTCCGTCCGTATCAACAGAATGCGAGCTCCCAGACGCCCTTTGTTTACAAACTGTTTCACACACACTTGGACTGGGACCTACTGGGACTCATAGGTTAGTTGGTTCATCTTGACTGATGACACTATTCTATCAGCTCAACTTTCAACTGTGGCTTGGCAGTTGATTGACAGTGGAATGACGAGCGAAATGGAACAGGTGAGATTTTCTAGATGTCTCGCCCTGCCAACGCGCTTCACAGACGAGGTCCAAACGTGCCGAAACCAGTAATAGATGCTACAGAGGCATCGTTCTTGGTCTCAATGGCATCTACCTCCGTAAACCATAAGTCAAGGGCCCCGTCTACTAGTCAAGCCCTACCATATCTGACGCCACGCGGGTATTCTATTGCCGTGATATATTTATTTCTGGCGACACTTGGTAAAGTCTTGTTCCTTTTTGTGGCCATTCATTCACTGATTGATTGGGCCGCTATGCTGTTGCCGTTTCTCCAATGCCGGTACTTCTGATTTCAATCGAAGCGCAAGGCCGTCAAACTCTGCTGCTCGGCTGCGGTTTATCAGGCTGGATTCCGGATGTTCCTGGCACCATTGTCAACAAATCTCCGCCTTTCGTTGCCTTCCAGGCGAAATCGGATTGCGGGCTAGTTCAAATTTTCACAAGGGGTTTTCGAGAACAATTCCACGCCTGGGGTGTCATGTCCGACGTAATTGGCGAAGAACGCTTGTTTGCTGAGCGAACACGCGATTTCACCGGTTCTCAAGTTAGCTAACGCCGATGTCTTGGTTTTTTTTTACTCTCGCTAAATTGATTGAACAGCCTCCTCTTCTTATTTATGCGCGGAGATGTCAGAGTTCCCCCCCTCCCTGATCCCCACTCATCTCTTCATGCCCGACTGTTGCAGCGAGACGTGCAATCGGCACAAGTTCTGCGAGGAAATAATACCCCACGAGCAACCTTCCATAGCTTGCCGGGGGTCGTCCTGCTGCACCACAGCGTCACGATTCTCGTGCGGCGACGGGGAGTACCCACTGGCGAAATAATTTGGCCTTCGCCATGCTAAATGGCTCGGCCAAATGTGACTTTCGTCTCTGCTGACATCAGTCGCCTTGATTGTCTACCGTCTTCGTCTCTGCCATAAATCCACGTTTTTTTCTCATCTTCTACCACATCGATCCTGTTTTTTCCCCTCTGCCATGACGGTAAGTAGTGAGCGGGCCACTAAGCCCATTACACTCAATACGCTTACTTATCGTCAAATCCTTAGTTTCGCGAAGATTCTCGGGGCTCATCAAGCACCCAGGCTCAAAGCCCAGAGACGGATGGCGGCAGGAATGGTTAGCCCCTGGTTCCGCCGACCGATGACGAGCTCGCTAATCTGAGCTCATCGACACAGATCCAGGACCTCCCACCGATGCGGACGACGCCCTAGCGCCTCTAGAAGGCGCCAGTGATGGTCTCTCCCATGACCCGCACAGCGGGAACTTTGTTCGACCGCCCCGCGCTCATTCCACACATTCCATTCCCATGGTCCCTTCCCCCAACAGGCATTCTTCCCTGTCGTATCCGGAGTCGCACACCCTCTCAATTTCATCGCCGCGCCGACGGCGACGTCGTCGTCGTCAACCTCAATCAATCCTCTCATGGCGAACCCCAGGGTAACGCCCGAGAATAAGGACAGTGTCGACCCGCGTCTCCACACGCATCACCATGGAACGTCGTTGGCGAGCTACTGGACTAAAGACCAGTGCGTCGCCTTCGTCGCGGGGCTGCTGAACCTCGGACTGCTTTCTCTGGGAGATCTATCTATGCTCATCCGCACCCACACCGCCCCCGCGCATCCGCCCTTTCGCCGATCCCTGCTGCTCACGCCGACGGGGTCGGTGACAGCCACGATGCGGGGATGCTCCCTTCGTGGATATATCCCATCCTCAGCAGGACTTTGATGTCGACGAGTTTTTCAGGTCTTTAGCATCTGTCCTCCCGTACAATTCGAGCTCCCAGCCTTCCACCTTCTTCAACAATGGGGTGCCCACACCTCACGTTCCCGATACATCGTCCGTGGCCTTCCCTACCCGCCCTTCGTTTCTTCTGCTTCGCTTGACTCGTACTGTGGACCCAGGCATGATGCGTATCAACAGACCTTCAGGAAGCCCGTGTCGACATCCCCCAAAGACATCTATCTGCAGCTATACCAGCCTGCAACTTTGCCGGACAGCTCCACGACTGCACAGCCTTTCCCACCGCCGTCCGATGCCAACGTGGGCAGGGGATCGAAAGGGCGAAATTGGAAGCGTGGTCGCTGCGCCAAGTGCAACTGCAGGGAGTCATCCCAATGGAGGCGGGAACCAGAATCCTCCACAGGATCTTCCAAGCAGCAACTGTGCAACAGATGCGGGCAAAAGGCACACAACGAACACAAAAAAAAGAAAAGAGGAATGTAATGATGCGTAGGTGGCTAGCTGTTTCTGGCGGTACATCACTGACATGCGCGCCGGAACAGGATTGTCGAAAGCCCCATCGACGGTCTCCTCTTCCTTATTACCGCTTCATTCTTGTTCACAACTGCATCCGTCCCTCTTTAGCGTTATTTTTCTCTTGAAGGGTTCGCTGGTTCGCAGAGATCATGTACTTTGTTCATATCGACTCTGTACTCCTCGCGATTCCCTAGATGGGAGTACGGGGATTTGATACAGCGCCAATGCCAAATACGGTGTCGTTTTGCTGTTAACGCGTTGTATAAGTCTACTTGCCCATGAACAGAGCAGCCGCGCCGGGCGTGCGGTAGAGCGGTAGAGTTAGACAATATTAGTAGGCGACCCTAAATCGTAACCATATTATACCGTATACGACTTTCAATTTATTTACTTCCGCACAGCAATGCTGTGATGCGATCAATCCGCAATGTTATTCAAGAAACGTAAATTACGATCAATCTTCTCTCCTCGTCTCTGATGTCGTCTTTCGTCTTCGTTCGTCTACCGTATGGCTTCGTTCCTTTCATATCATGCGTCACACACACAGCCATGGAATCTTATCCCCCGCACCAAAGTCCTCGTCGCAGCATAACCTCGTCGACACTTGTTCGACGGGGATGACGTCCCTTGCGACTTTGGCTATGGCTATTCAACTGTATTCACCCCCCTCCATCAGGTAATACCAGTTATGCACCGCTGCAGCTGGACCAGTCCGCACCGATATGGTCCCCGAATGCCATCGGTGCCGCGGGGAGCTGCGCGTCGCTCTTCCCGATACAAGCACAGCCCCAATGTGGCCACGGGTCATGGTGGAAAAGCGCCTGTCTCGCGTCCGGTGACGCTCTCCCGAATGGCGTCGACGCTGTCAGTGCTGCTTTTTTACAGTTGGTCGAGCTCCAGGGACGCAGCCAACTCGACAAATCCGCCGACAAATCCGTCTCTCTTCTTATACTGTTGTTGAGCAACGGTTTTCTTGCCCCGGATAAGCTGCTTGCCTGTCGTCGACTGGGAGCGGCTCCGAAACCTCGCGGAGGAGTCTGTCTCACGCGTCTTTCGTCCTGCCCCTCGGGTGCCATCAAGTACGCCCAGAGGACACTTAAACCTCGACGAATTGCCGACTTCGCTGACCTCGATCGCAACACCAAGTGATCTCAATGGAATCGACCAATCCGACTACAGTGCGAATTTTCTGCCACTGGCGGACACGAGGCCCTA
>JARJCV010000643.1:0-17474 GCA_029281435.1 Mycena haematopus
TCGTATTACACGGTAAGTTTTGAATGCTTTTTCTCTTTCTGTGGTTCCCTAGCTGGGTTCTCTCCTTGAAGGCTCACACCCGGGACTCTGGAGAGAATTCAGCAAGGGTAATCACAGAGAGAGAAGACACTATGCCACTTACTTTGGCTGACGCGTATTTCTTCCAGTTTTCGATGCTCCGGCAGCGATGCACGCGGAAGGTATGTAGGCGTTCTGTTTTGACGCGCTTTCCGCTACCAACGGGCACAATAGACGCGGAGTAGCACCATTTTCGCGGCGCGGATGAAGGACGAGCACCATTGGTCTCGAGTGTCGTGTCTACCGAGGGCGGCCTCCAGGAGGGCCACGAGTCTGAGGACACCTTCGACCCATTGACGAGGACAGCGTCAATGACCTCAACCCATCGACGAGGACAGCGTCCACGACCCCTCCTCCGGCTCCATCCCGCAAGCGTCGTCGCTCACCTTTGACATCGTCGTCGCTCACCTTTGGCATCGTCATCGCTACCAGCCCGCCTCTCAAAGGCTGCCCCCAACACCGCGCCCATAAACGTGCACTCTATGCCTCGAGCCTCCGACCTTGAGCAGCACGTCGCGTCTGCCACCCTGCTCATCTTGATTCCTCGGACTGCCTCCTTTGCGCCAGCAACCCGCCACTGCCCTCGCCTTGGGAGCGTGTCGGGAACTTGGTCAAGAGGTCCAACCTATGTCTCCCAACTCGTACACGCGCGCGCACTGCACTCGTTTTCGGCCACGCGGGTCTCATCTGACCACCTGCTAGCATCACCCGTCCATTCCTTCCCTCCTTCCTTGCTTGAAAATATAATATAAAGTACTGACGCTGTTTTTGAGAGGGCTGTGCCCCATTTCCTCTGCCCGCCACCGAGCGCACGGACAAACGACCGCCCCGATGTTGACAGAACCGGACAGAACCGAGTGCTGCAGATAAATTCAATCTGTATTACTGTATTGTTTCGACCAAAGGTTCACGGGGTGTCACCCGTCACCTCAATTGTTCACTGAACAAACGATTCATTCCTCGGCAATCACGTCAAAATTGCCCTATATGGAAGTCCGGCGAATGCCGGACCGATTTTTTTGACATATTTTGCCTTTTTTAGACGAAAAATTGAAAAGTCACCGTCACAGGTACGAAAATTGTTCAGTTCACAGAGGGCCTGTGAGTATCGGTTGGAAGGTAAGATACTGGATCCGGACAAAATTTTGAGATTTTGACACTCACCTTTGAGCCCAATCCGGACAAAATGGGGCCCCGAGGCGCGCAGGTCGGATCCGATAGTCCGGACAACGCAGGCGAGCGCTGATCAGGTCGAATCCCAGTCCGGACACCACCGTGGCCACAAAAGTCAAGACAATGGTCAAGGTTTGACCTTGCCACCTTCTGCCACTGAGCATTCCCAAATTTGTTCAAGTATGCAACACGAAACAATGGATTCAAATTATTATTGAGCGTTTCAGCTTTGAGATACATGGACTTGTGAGAAAATACTACTTGCTGGCTACTGTCTTGAATATGGTGCAGAGGAAGGGCGCGGGCAACGTGAATGTGATGGATGTCGAAGAGGACGATGGGGTGGACGCGTAGAACTTTTTACGCAATTTTAATGATTTTTTGCGATTTTTTCGAGGTTTGAGCTCAATCCGGACAGAAAATTGGCAAATTTCGGATGTCTGAGTACCATCCGGACAAAAAATTGATGTCTCTTGGGACGGCCAATCCGGACAAAACACCGGTGGAGGGCGATTTTGGTATCATACCTTCCAACCCATACTCACAGGCCCTGTTCACAGGCCTCTGTCACCCGTCACCTGAACCTTTGGTCGAAACGATACAGTATTTCCAATGTCATCTATCTAACCAGTCTTTTTCTTCAGGTGCATTGCCCATCTCGGCGTCGTCCAGTTCCTTCCTTCGTTTTCCGGGGCCTGGGCTTGGCTCGTGACTTAGGGTCCACCTTCGTAGGGGCTAATTCGTTTTCCGTGTCGTCAACAAAGTCAGGACCCGGCTAAAATTGTTTTAAATCTTCAGTTGCCCTTCGGATAAGTCTGGCGTACCGCAAAATCTGAATCGTTGGTGTCTGGAGCATCGTCCTGGCTCCATTCCCGTGGCAGGCCAGCATATGGATACCAATGATGCTGATGCACACCGGCATCCAAGGCCCACTGACCGCTGCCTGCCATGCCCGCGCGCTCTGAATTTTCAAACATCCGCTCTTCCAGATAATTGAGACACTCTTGGTCTACATCGAGGCCGTCCCACATTCCTGGTGTTGTTACAGCCTGGTGTTGCCATGCCGCTCGAAGAACAAATCACTGGTGTTGCGGGTCATCGGCGGGCGGGCAGTCCGCCGTGCGCAGCGTGCACTGCCGTGACATGGACCGTGCGTGGCATAGCAAGGTATCTGTAATGTACAAAGCCAGGCTCGCCCTGCAATTGACCAAAAGCCTCTGCTGAGTATTCAACTTGAAGAGGTCAGTACTTGGGTAAGTTGTTACCGCTGTTGAGTTTTGACTTTTCAGTTGCAGATATTTATGCCGCAGACTGTTTTGGAGGGTTTCGAGTCAAAGAATGAGTGATATTAATTGAAAACTATAAACTATACGGCTTGATAGTCAGTCAGTGAAATGTAACAGGCAAAATTGACGGCGGCAGTAAAAAACTCGAGTCCAAAACCACACGACGAGTTCACGACACGCAATGTAAGGACTCGTGATTTAGTTATCCATTCATACACCCCGAAAATGAAACAGATTGAAAGCGCGAAAAACTCACCACTACGACTTCAAGTTGAACTTGAATCGGAACAACAGTATGGTAGTACTACGCTACCAAACCGTCTGGGTAACATTTGATCGAATAAGACTTGTGCTGTTGTGTTGCAGCTGATAGGACACAGGCGATGGGGCATGGACACGAAAGGCTGGAAAGCTACAGGGTAAAGAGAAAGCAGGAGGGCATGCACGCTTCAACGGGTGCACGCCGACACGGCCACTATCACGCCAGTCACGCCACGGCACGCCGTGACACGGCGATTTCTCGGGGCCGCAAGTTTGGCTTCAGTCCCTGGAAGTTTAAGAGCGACGCCTATGTCGTCCGATGTTCTGCTTGAAGAATTCGAGGTTAAGTTGCGTTCGCCCACTCCAAATCATGCCTTACGCGTCTCAACACAGGTCTTGGAGTCGATTTACCCCTCAGAACTGACAAGTTCGTCTTGCTGAACTCATTTGGCGCTATAGTACGGCTGATGTAAAGAAATATCGGAGACCATCATCCAGCTCGATGTAGAGCCAGAAGACGACTCTGCAAATGGTGGCGAGCAACGTATCTCGTCTCAATGTTATTGCGCACGATGCGGCCTCATTTGTTGCAGTGAAGATAACTCTTGAGGTACAATACCCAGCAGAGTATCCCGACATACTGCCAGAATTGTCCCTTCACGCTATCGAAAGGGAAGGGGAATTCGAAGACTCGGAAATAGATGACCTGTTGAAAGACCTTCGAGCTGTGGCGCGTATATTCTGCGCGTCGAGTGTAATAAGCTTATTTTTATTCAGGGAGAGGAGAATTTGGGGATAGCAATGACCTTTACTCTCGTATCCCGCCTTAGGGAACAGCTTTCTGTTCTCGCCAAAACAAGGGCTGAGAGGAGACGGAAGGAGGAGACGGAGAAGGAGCGATTAGCAATTGAGGTACCTTCCCTTTGTACATCCCGATATACTTCTTCAAACCCGTTTTTACCAGGCAGAGGAAGCGCGAACGCGTGGAACGCCCATTACACAAGAATCTTTCAGAGCTTGGAAAATTAAATTTGCCCAGGAACAAGCGGCAGCTAAGAAAGCTCGTGATGATGAGAAACTCCGAAGTCTTACTCCTAAGGAACGAGAAGAGATCAAGAGGAGCGGGGGCCGCTTATCTGGTCAGGTTTAACATTATTTCGTCCCACGCGTCTGACTGTATTCCAGGTCGACAATTGTTTGAACGCAATAAAATCCTCGAAGACGATGCATTGTTGGAAGAAGACGCAGTATCTGTGGATATAAGCCAATACGAGCGGAGTAGGAGGGATGAAGAAGAGAATGAAGATGAGGGAATTACGTTTAGCGACAGCGACTGAGATCCAATGTTGTATATAGTCTAAGTACATTCAGTGTATATTTCAGAGCCCCTGGAAGTTGACACCCTCCCACGAACTTGCCTCGATTATGCCGCCGCCGTCTATTTCTTTGCACCCGCCATCCCTGCCCTCTTCTCTGAAATAACCGTCTTCTGAATAAATGCGCGGACCTACAGGGAAAGTCGGATGTACAACAGATTCGCCCATGAGCGACATCCACTCCAAGATGGGTTTCTTGATCCATCGATCAATTTTGCCCCCCGGACCTTGTTGGAACCATCCAAGATGTCCACCTGAGCCATTGGTTAGCGTAATCGGCCATACGGACTGTAGCTTCAACTAACCAGACACTGTTAGAGCCATGATAACCATGCCGTTGCCTCCTCCATCCATTGGAACATGCTGTACGACTGGGTCATCGGCTGCATTTATCGCCAGGTAGGGCACACGTATTTTGGATACGACTTTGTGACTTGAACCCCACTTGTAGTCTGAAAGGTGTCAGTAGTTTCTGGAGAAAAATAAAGATATAAAAAATCACAGTCAATGGCAGTCGCAAAGGGAAAGTCAGGCGGTGATCCGCCCGCTATTCTAGTGAAAGTGTTGTCAAAGTCGTCCAAAAGCGCACCCTTGAGGTTCAGGGCAATAGGAATATACTGGGCAATCATAGCGTCCGGGAACTTGGATAACCCATCGAGGTTCCTTCGTACGAGTTTAATGAGGTTGGTAGCCATGGCTTTGGAGTAAAAGCGTCCAATGAAACTGTATCTTAAACTGAGGATTGGGTCAGTGGTAGTCATTCTGTGCTCAGTTGCTTTCGCACCCATCATTGTTTTTGGCAAGATCCCAGGGCTGCGCAATGCATTCAGTTACTGCGCGGCCAGCGTTATTGGAAGGGTACTTACACACGCCAGAGCACAGCCTGACCTCAAACGACTTTGCTCTCCCTCTTCCGCAAGGTATCGAGTGAGAACATTGGCACCTAGTGAGAATCCAAGACCAAGTAAAGGTGCTCGGGGATATTTTTGCGAGATATATATGAGAGCCTGGCGGATGTCGCCTGTATGGCCAGCCGAGTAAAGTTGAGGGCTTGTAACAGGAACGCCAGCGCCTTTGAAGAATAAGGACATGAATAGATACAGGGCACGAAAGTCGGCGAACATCCACGGTAATTGACTACCACAGCGCGGTAGCCTAACCCTCCCTCTTCAACGGCCATTGTAGCTGGCACTAGAATGGATCTCACGTAGGATTCATAAGAACCTGGTCCGTCATCAAACGGAATGTGCTCAACGCGTATACAAGACTCACCACCCGTTAGACCGTGCAGCACAACAATAATCGGAGCATCATCTTTGACCTTCGAATGATCAGCCGGAGCAAAATCCAGGCCGCTAGATACCACGAATTGAGTGTTCAAATGGCAGCAGATCGTGGGCTTCTCACAGCGTCCCGCCGTCCTGTAGCTGGATTAGCTGTCTGTTATATCTCAATCTGCACTTATTTTAGTTGAATGAGTTTACGCCGCCTTTTCTTACGAACATATCCGTTTTCGAGAAATCCCCAATGACACAAAATATGGTTTGTAGATGTCCAGAGAATAACCACCAGACTGGATTGAAGTTGGAACGAAGGCTAGCGCATCTACAGGAAACGCCAGTTAACAGAAGACCGAGCAAGTTACATTGCAAGTACCTGGTCTCGATCAAATTCTGGAGGGATTCGGCGGATACAGAGCCGTCAGACCGGCGAACTTTGAGCGAAGCGGGTTTGTCGGATAAATGAACGAGAATAGAAGACTTGCTCCGGCGTTTTGTTGCGCTGAACAATGCACCCATGAATTTGAAGAATATCAGGGCAACGGCGCCGAAAACGGCGCTCAGGCTCAGGCTGAGGACCAGGCTCATGCAGTGCAGCGGCGCGCGTGACGGTAAGTGAATCTGATTGGCTGCTTGATTCAAATTGCTATAAGTACCCTTTCGGAGGACTCGGATAAGTACGCAATTAGGATGACGTATGGTCCTCTTTTTCTGTTCGGAACTCCCGAATCCATGGCACCAATCGCGATGGCACAGAGCTGCCTGCCAGACTGATTTGGAGGTGACGACTTCCGAGGCTTGGTGGGTGAACGAAAAATAACGGGTAGCCTGCAAGTGCGATAAGTATTTCTGAAACGTAAACTCGATCTTCTTGTCCTTATGAGTGAGCAAGTCGGAAGAAGCAAGTATAGTTCTGTGTTCGAGCTGATTTCAAAAAATAATTCGGACGCAGTATGCATTGCTGCGCCATCTCTTGCAGTGGGTTTTCCTAAACCGGAAAATGAGTTACCTAATTAAGCAACCGACCTTGAGCTTGGAAGCTTCAAGCAGTCACAGTACGTCAAAGCGTTATCAAGTCACAGCTGCCCTCAAGTACTTACTAGTCTTTCTTCACTCGTCGAATGTCTGTAACCAAGAAATACAGATGTCGTGTAGGTCCTGCATGCATTCCGATATCTTCATTGACAGCGCCTCGCCCAACAGTATTTTGAAGAGGACGGCCGTCCCATTCACCCGACTTGTAATCAGGGTGATTCCTGCCGGTATGAATTCGAGTCTTCCCGCCTGCGCTGGACTGAAAGAAGATATCTTTTCGCAGCTTTGTGCATCCTAATGACGCGAATTGGCCTGGCCTCAAGCCTTTTGTGGATACACGCTTGTTGAAACAGTCGACATCAGCCACCAAGCGAAACAAAGAAGCGGGAAGGTCCGCTCCTTCTTCTGAGAGCCGTGGGCCAGCTCTAGTATCTCAGTCGGACTTGTTCCTCCGCTGTAAAGTAGAAGCGGACGACCAATCGTTGCGTCCAGACCGCGGAAGACAGCCTCAAACGGAGGGCGATCGAGATCGCGACGCTCAGCGCGACCGCGACAGACCTCGCGGCAATGACCGTCGTGATCCTGCTGGCAATATCGATCGCTCTCACAAGAATTATTCGAGAAACAGAAGCATGAGTCCAACTCGGCCCTATACGAAAAAATGCAGTCGGAATGGATCTGACAGTTCCAAGAAGTCGGACCTTGAACCCAACAGAAGCAAGGTCGATATTTTCCATTTCTTTGTTCCAGTCGTATCCTGAACAGACTATTAATGCAACAGGGTCCTGCCAAGAACGGCGGTGATCTCGCAACCAATGACCTCAAAGGAAGGGCTGAATCTGTTATGAAGCCGAAGGGCTCCGTGGATCCCAAGGACGACTTTTCATCATCTTCCGCACAAACCTTGTCTAGATGGACAGCCGCCTCATCCGCCGAGACGGTTTCCAAGACGCAGTCGGTTTCATCCGGCGAAGTGACACTTCCGCTCCGACTCTCAGATGAAAGCAAACGCACCGAAAGACTGGTAAGCTTATTTCGGAGTCTCGCGAGGTGAGAACGCATTTCAACTGGATCTATTTCCATTGACTATGAATAGACTCTCGAATCAGGTTGTGCAAGACACAGCTGCGCAGGAGAGAGAAGGGCAGAAGCTCCAGACATACACCGAGATATCCTCCACCCTTTCAAAGATCTCGGCGTCTGCTGCTACCTCAGTAGCGCCTACGCTTGCCGATATCATGCTTAAGCAGGAACAGAGCAAGCATCGCGTTGAAGAGAATTACAAGGCCCTCGGAGGTGTTTGGGAACAGGTTTTCGACGTGTTCGTCACCGAAGTCGCGCATGTTATTGATTCCGGACTCCAAAATGCGATAACGACTCTCAAAAAAGAAACCAAATACGCTATTAAGGAGGTCCCAGAGTATGTCGCTGGATCATTGAAATGCAGTACAACTGACGAGCCTGTGGTTCCTTACGATAGGAGGAGGGCCAGAACTCGGGGCCCAGGGGAGAAGGAAAACGAGGAATCGCGGTCCAGACGTGGAGCCTCTCGGGACAGGGACCACAAACGCCGCCGACTCGCCAGTCGCTCGTCTTCGCCCGACGCCCATGATCAGCGCAGACACGGCGTCGACGCTAGTATTGAAGACATTCTGACCCAGATGAAGATGAGGATAGATCAACAAGCAGCTTCTCTGCATTCTCTGCAAAAAGAAAACAACGAGGTGTGAATTGCGGGGATCGCAGAGATTGAGGCACTGATAGGTCGTTGCAGTTGAAGACTACGTTGAAAGAAACGACTGTCCCTGTCCCTCCCATCTCATCATACAGTTCATTTTCTGTATCATCGACTCCTCGGGATCGCCTGAAAGGCTCCGGAACGCGATCGGTCGACAGCGACACGACCCCGAGCAAGCCCCGACTGTCCACTGAGCAATTAGATTATTTTCGCACGGCGTTGAGAGAGGGACAGTGACCCATATCCAGCTTGAACCGAAATCGACCAACCGAGTAGTTTATCTTGCCGAATCGTTTTTTTGTGATCGTCGACGTAGCAGCCGCTTATGAATCGAATGTAACTTGGCTTGAAGTTGAATCGAAGCGAAGTTGAACTTGAGCTGGGTTTGAAACGAAGCACGTGGTCAAGCGGACAGTCAACAAACGTTCAACGCGTCTCCTAAGGTCTCCCCGCGATCGCTGCGTCGTCCGACGCGCCCATGGCAGACGCGGCTCCGTCGCCGAATGTTTTGACTACGACGCCGATAAATCAAGAGTTTACTTCGGCCCTTTCAAGTCCCCAGAGAAAAAATACCTTGATAGTCTCGAGGTAACCCGGCCTATCACTCCTTCGCCCTTACGACGTTCTCCTCGACTATCCTCTCCGATACCTGGCCAGGCCGCGGATGAGAACGAGCTCGAGAACGAGCACGAGAACCTCTACGAAGACGAGGACGAAGATCTCTCGCGTTCGCGTTCGGGAACGCCAGACAATGATGGATGGCAGGGCGATGGTGAGTCTACCCGGATGTCTCAGCGTGAAGGGCTGTCGACCCAAAGTGTGCAGAACCCTCTTCGGTGTTGGCCACCAGAGTCGCCCGCGCACACGACAACCCTTCGCCACCGCCTGTTCAAGACCTCGACTCTGCTTCTCCTAGCCCACCGATATATTCTATACCTTTCATCATACCCGATTCGCCCACCCCTCGTTCACGAGGCGGATCTCCATTCGCTCCGCGTCCACCGCCGTCTCCGAACAACCCGCAACAGGATCTTATTTCGTTCGACTCGTTTTCCACGTCGGCCACCCTGCTCCCAATACATCCAATTGCGTCGACATCTTTCATTCCTCCAGAGGCACATAACCCCTCCGTCGATGAGCTCCTTACCTCGTGGAGTCCGTCGACGCGGGACATCCCCGCGGTGTCCGTCTCCCCACCTCCAAGCGAAGCAGAGGGTGGTGAATCTAAATCTAAAGGCAAAGCTAGAGCAGGTGACGAGTCAACACCAGAGACCGCTGAAGAGCAAGCGGTAGCCAATGCCTTGATAATCATAGACGCAGCCCCTTCGCCATCTCCGCAGGGCGACATGCCAGATTCTCAATCCGCAAACGCACCTCAGACTCCATTGCGACGTTCGACGCGTCCCCGACGCAGTACCACCCCGCATCTCGTGCCGCTTCCGAGCAGCGACGACGAATCCCCGATTCGTACGACTCTGACGCCTCTCACTAAGAAGCGGATGAAAGGGACGGAACGAAGTCCGCTGGTACCTTCGGAGACGAGTGACGGTCAAAGTGTTGCCGCGGGGCGTCTCCAGTGGTCCTTCTGTGTCAGAAGAAGATGGGGAAATGAAGAGATGGAGCGAAAAGGACAAAAGAAAACGGGCAAAGGCGAATGTTACTTCTCAGACTCTTTTCCAACGGCAATTAGGCTCCCTATCACCTGGCTCAACTAATTTGCTCACGCAATTACTGCCGCCGTCTAGACCCTCTCCGGTACGCGAGCGAGAAGAACCGCAGCCGCGTTTTCTTTTTCTGTCTTTTCCGCCAATCCCGTCCATGCCACTCCTGTTCGAATGTCCAGCCCTATACGCGCTAGCCCCGAGCGTCGCACGAAACCACGATCCCCAAACAGGATACAGTTTCAAGCGCCATCGCTCGAGGATCCTAATAGAACTCCCGCTCGACGGATACCCGTGGACGATGCCGTTGCACAAGGCCAAATCTCTCCCCAAAAGGGTGCTCAGCTCCGTGCAAACAACGTAGACGCTAGTGTCTCCCGGACGCCCGTCTTCCACATCCCTGCCCAAGACACACCCGCGCGGAGGGTCAATGTAAATGTCGTACCGCCGTCCACCGGCCAAAGCAAATGGCAAGGAATGAGGTTCGGGAGTCCGACACGCGGCAGGTCGAGAGAGCGCAGCGGGTCGGTCGAGCCTAGACCACCGTGGAACACAAGTGGACCAGTCGCTGGACCTTCTGAGCTAAGGGTTTCTGCAACCAAATCCCGTTCCTCCCCTTCCCGTCCAAATGCAGCTCCAATAAAGCAAGGCAAACTCCCATTTCCACTGACTCCTTCAGGGTCCGATCGACCTCCTTCAATTCCGGAAGTGGACGACAAGGTGCTTTCTCGGCATGGCGACGCGCCTCCCGCCCCGTCCCCAGTATTGGGTATCGTAAAGTTCCAAGGTCAAATCTAGCCGACTAATCCCACGAATCGGGACTAAGCCTTATGCTCGCCCTGCCCCTGCCGCAAAGTCTACCACAGACAAAAATAAGAAGGCGCCCGCTGCTTCCACACGAAAACCAACTACGGCCAGGGAGCCTCCGGTACGTGTTCCAAGACTGCAGCCATTACTACTTCTCATTTTCCGATCCTAGTCGAGAACGATCAAGGTGGCAAGGATTGCTAGTGGAAGTAGTTCTGACGAGACGACGACAGCGGAAGCCGGGCCTAGTAGCCTCAAGCGCAAGCGTATACCGTCCCCTCAATTCCAGCGTCCCGTGGTCCTTATCCGTCAACTTCCTCCCAAGCCTGCGGCGCCGAAACCTGCGTCCGGGCAGGCGACATCCAGTCCGGTGAAAAGACCACCTGTGGCCAAAATTCCGGATGGTAGATTTGCACGTTCGCTCTGCCGACCCCGAACCCAAACCCCCGAGGCGGAGATGCCTGTTGCGTCTGAGCCTGAACTTGCGCCAGAGCCAGAGTTTGTTTCACAGGATGTGCTGCGCTCGCCGCCCGTTTCCTCGCCCGTTATACCGTCTGAGATGAGTGATCCCGCACCGCATCTCTCGGATACCTTCGAGCCGCTATCGGCCGTCCGGCGCACCACCAGGCTCCGCAAATCCGTGTTCCCCGCCTCGGTGGGGCCGCCTCAGCCGCTGCCTACGCGCCGTAAGGTCAGTAGCCAGCAGCTGCCGAGCGGCAGCAGCGGGGTGTTTGCGGGGATGACCGCCGTCGCGCTGAAGGCGCTGACGTCGTCGAACACGACGAAGAACCAGAAATATTTGGCGGCGAAGTTGGAGACGGAGGTGATCCGGAAGGTAGAGTCCTGGGGTAAAGATCCGGACCATTGCGCAACGGGAGCAGGACGAGAAGGGCACGAGGCGGAAGCAGCGAGCGGCGAGCGGGGCGGCGGACGGACGACGGGCTAAGCGAGAATGACGGGATGAGCGATGCAGGGGATGAGAGTCCGATGGATACGGATATGGACAGTTCGCCGTTGCGGCATAGACGGGGGCCTGGGGATGAAGAGGAGTATGAGACGCCGAAGGTTAACGGCGCGAAACGGGGGCGCGCAGACAGTCTGAGCGAGGACAAGCAGGCGGAGAAGAAGCGCGTCAAGTGGCATCGGGGGCTGTCGACTGCCGTTTTCCTCGACGAGGTCGAGCCGCGCCCCAAGGCACGTCCAAAAGAAAACGTGGTCAAGAAGGGCTGCCTCGCGCCTACCGCCAAGGTACGCTATGTGCCGGAATGCAAAAAATGAAGTTGCTGACTGGTTTATTTGCTTGCCAGGCAATTCGACTAGATTCATTAGGCAATCATCCCAATGCCGAGTCACCGCTCAAGGACCTTGTTGAGGAGAACGTTGTGGTGAAGAAGTTTGTGTATGACAATGACGAGCCGGTCGTTCCTGTGACTGTGGTGAAGAACACTAGGTCCAAAGCCAAGAAGAAAAGCTAGAGGAAGAAGAGCCAGAAGTCATGCATGTATATATCGCTATTCTTATTATCTGCTTTGAGGATCTGGAGATGTACATTTTATTTTTCTTGAAAAACATTTAATCTCTGACGTCGATCTACTGAGGCGTGCGATACATTATGGTCGCACTTGCTTGATTGACGGGGAATATAAGCTGCTCTGCAATGTTGACATGAGGGGGACGGCTTGCAGCCCAGACGATCTCTTCTGCGATATCTTCGCCAGTTACTAAGGTGGGATAAGAAACATATGTACAGTGCGGGCTGATGTACACACAGGGTTGGAGGCCGGCATACACGCTCTTGGCGGTGTTAGCGTCACCCTTGAAACGGACGAGGGAGAACTCGGTCTCGACCATACCTGCGGCTCGTTAGTGGCTGAAGAAACCTAGCAAGAAAGAATAGCCGACCAGGCTGTATTTCAGTGACCCGGATAGGCTTGTTTTGCGTTAATCAGTGAAATACGCAGTGCGGCATGCGGGACGCACTGTGTCAACCAATTCTTTCCTCATCGACGTAGTAAACGCGTTAACGGCGAATTTGGTGGCGCAATAGATGCTGCCGCCAACGTAGGCTTCTATGCCAGCGACTGAACCAATGTTGATAACATGCCCGGATTTCTGAGCCTTGAACTCTGCGACAGATTAGTTCGTCGGTAGAGGCTAGTGCGATAGGCAACCTTTGACGAGAAGCTGCGTCATTGCGATTAGGCCGAGAACGTTGGTTGCGAACATGCCGTCGACGACCGACTCATCGATGTCCCCGACGTGATCTCGGCCTATGACATAGCCGGCGTTGTTTACTATCGATCGATGAGCAACATTCACCTTGGGGCCGGGGACAGCGACAGACCGAGGATATCGACTTTTCGGAGACTGCTGGGAACTTTGGACCAGAGGGTGGCGATAGCAGCCTTGTCGGACACGTCAAGTTGGATAGGGGCGAAGTGACCGCCCTCCTTCAGGCCTGATTCCTTGTGGGCCGCGACACAGGCTTGCTGGACGGCGTTGAGGGCGTCCTCGCGGCGGGCGAGGAGGAGAACATTGGACCCCGCCTGAACGATAAGACTATGGTGTGGGATACTTTTTATTTATTACCTTTGCGAAAAGGACCGCAGTTGCCTGGAAAAAAGAGGGTGAGATGGAGGAGACAGAGAAGGGTAAACGCACGGCGCCTATGCCTGAGCTAGCGCCAGTAATGAGGACTGTCTTGCCCAGAAGACGGGACGCATTGAAGACGGACATGGAGATAGAGAAGAAGGACGGCCGGATGACGCGGGCCGGGTATGGCGATGAGCTTTGAGTTGCTCGTCGACTGGCTCGGGCTACAACACTCGGGCCTTCTGGTGCGCCCAGCTGACGCAGGCAGCGGAAGAGGTCTCGGTCTCTTTGCAATCTCCCAAATCCCACCATCTACGCCCCTCTTCACGATCCCTGCACGCGCTCTTGTCAACTGCAGGACGCTGGCCCCTCATTACCCCGCTGGACTCGATGCCATCCAGCTCATATCCCTTCACCTCTGTCTCTATAGGCCCCTTCATGCTTCTCACTCCCCCGATCCACTCTTTGGTCCATATATCTCCACCCTTCCACGCGAATTCGACTCGCATCCACTGACCGGGCATGTGCAGCAACAGGACTTGAAACTGCCTCCCAGCGTCGCCACCGCGTTGGCTCATCTCCACGCTCGCTACCTCCACGATTGGCGCACAGTTCGCGGATACCTGGTCCGTCTCGAGTGGTGCTGTATTCTCCCGTCTCATTCACCTCAAGCGAGCCCATTTTGCTTCCTTGTCCCAGAAGCCTGCTGTGCGTTTGGATCGGCCGGATGCCACACTTGAGGCAGACTTCCTCTGGGGTTGGCTCAATGGCAAGCATCTCGCAAACATTTTGCGCGACGTGTCCTAACCAGACTTAGTAAACACGCGCTGCGTCTACCACCGCTTGAAGGGTACGCGCACTCATCCAGACAACTTCACCATGTGTCCAATCCTCGACTTGGCAAACCACACCGTCGCCGGCCTTCCATGATTCCACGTCTGTCTGACGCCGAACGCGCTAATGCTCCGCCGATACCGAGGCTGGGTGATCCCTTGACTCTTCTTTCTCCCGCTACCGCAACAAAATCTGGTGAAGAACTGCATCTTACTTATGGCGCGCACTCCAACAAGACTCTGTTCGTTGAATACGGCTTCGTCGTTCCCTGCACGCCGGACGATCCCCGTGCTGAAGTCGATGTCCAGGACATTGTCGAGCCTCTGTTTGAGCACCAGGGAAACGATGGCGCGGTCAAGAAGAAAATGCTGCAAGACTCGGGATATTGGGGTACACCTAGCCCGTCCTGTCATGTTCGTACCTCACAGCGGTTGCCAGAGATTGGACCCTCGATGGGACGCCGACCGTCTCATACCGTCTCACTACTGCACTGCGCCTGCTGCATATTACTCTAAGTGGTCCCGAAACTTCCGATAGCGAGCGCTGGCAGGACACTCTGACGGGATTTCGCGACAGTGTCTCGGAGATCAATGAGAGTGCCTGGAAAGAGACTGTTGCTGATATCTGTACGATCTTGATTCAGAGAGCCAAGGCACGAAGCACGGACACGAACTCAGGCGCTGTTGGGATACTGTGGGAAGAGGAGGTACATGTCGCGCTACAGGTTTCGAGCATGTATCATTGAAACGCGGCCTGCTGGCTGAGAAATGCTGCTTCGAGAGACCACGGTGTGCACGGCAAGTGCAGTGTCACTGCCAGATTGACAATGCATATTTAATTCCAATCACCTGACCGCGCAAGGATCGACGGAATCGGAGGACCAAGACAAGAGTGGAGCGTCTTCGGAGGTCTCTGGTCGCTCGGCGTGGACTGATTCGCGCTCATTGCCTTGTATGATTATATTCTGGGCTGTGGCAGGGCGCTGGGAGCTCGGCACCGTTTACAGTAAGGGACTGCGGATGAAACCCAATCGGCCAATTGATTGGCTATGCTCGGCACGGTGACTGGACTGTCAAACAAAACCACGCTTTTCTGTTTCTTGCTCCAGACCATTCATTCGCTGTGCAACGCCCACCTTTCTCTTGTCTTCTCGGCCCCGTCAAACGCTTGTACAGCGGTAGCCGCCTCTTGAATAGGGCCTAACCCAACCCATCTCCGCCCCCTCCGCTGGCCTTCCGCGAGCATGGCTGTCGAACCACTTCTCGCTACCCGCGCGCAGCGTGTATGTTTCTGAACACTTGCTGTCTCTCTGGTGCTGAATCCTATTTTAGGCCTTCATACTAACGAGTAAGCAGCCATCGCCGATATTGCTACTATTTTCATTTCTCACTCGTTCACAGTCACACTCCGTGAGTCCGATTTTGACCAATGTAGAACACACTGACCCCATTGCAGAAGCTATCGTCGTCTTGACCATGGTGGCTATAACATTCAGGAAGGTAGGGAGCGATCTTCGCACGATACTCCACCGTCTCCGCGCTTACCCTCGACCTAGGTGGAAGTCAAAGTCAACTTCCACTCAAGCAACTACAGGGTCAGTCGCCTCGACAAACTTGCTCTCGTTGGACTGACCCCGTCCTTCAGACTCTACCATGCTACCTCGCGTTATTTGCCCTTGCAGAGTCGGTCCATGCCCCTTTCCCTTCCTTTTCTCACACGCCTTCAGGGTTTTCGAGCTGCTGATGGCGTTGGACGCACTACGACTGCGAAATGTCATCCAGCTGATGGGCATTCTGTGTGCGTCCACAGTGGCTCGTCTTTTTTGTGTTCTCATCTCCAATAGTATTCCATATGGCTCTCATCGTTTTTGCAGCTATACAAGTGCACGAAACTGAGAGTGCGCTCCTAGGTCCCCCGCTTGTTCCTTATTGGGACCTCCGCAGTAATATATCCTCCTCCTCCTCTTAGGCGGCAACGACTGCACTACACACTTTAACCTAATCGTAAGCGACAACAGCTCCGGCTGTCTAACAAAACCGTTTGATTCTGTTGGGATAGAATTGCCCCGGCCCTGGTTCGTTATGGAATTCGGTGAAGCCGTTCCTCATCGTCGTTCCTTGTATCATCGCCGCTTCCTGGTTTGTCATGATGTTCTGGATTAAGGAGTTGTACTCTGAGTTCGGGTAGGCAATTCACATTTTGTTCGGCAACACGTTATTGATGCTGGTCGTCAGTTGGGCCATTTTCCACGTTGTTGGCGCCAACCCGAAAATGAAGAGTGCGTTCCCCTTCTTAGCTACGTCTATGGCAAGTCTGACGCCGCTCAGAGATGTACCAGTGGTACCAGGTTTCTTCTTCCTGTTCTTAGCTTTACTGCCGTTAACCTCCCCACGCGAAGATAGAACTGTGTTTAGTGAAGTTCGACTTTTTCTTCTTCGTCGGAGTGACAATGCAGGTATGTGTATCCCGTCGAGTTCATGGACAGGTAACCAAAGAACAAACCAGCTTTTAATCGTCGTCCTGGCAAAGAATAGCGCCGAGTTTGGCGTCACGATTGCTGCTATCCCCGTTGTCCTCGCGCTGTTGGCGCTGTGCACTGTAGCCTTGCAGCGGGAGATCAAGTGGTATGTTGTTTGATACCCGTTCTACAATTACTCGATGTTTTAACGCGATTACCGCTTAAGGTTGATGACCATATCTCTAGTTATGATGTTGGCTGCTTCCAGCTACTGTGAGTTCAGACATTTTGTTGCTTTAAAACTTGCATCTGAACCAGTTTCAAGTTTGTACGATCCGTGTCCTGTGCCAATGCTTTCGAGTACTTACCACCGATGTTTGATCCAGTGTATAAACTGGTACGGATCTACGAACCGTCATCTAGGGAGGCGTACGCCACGACACGGGCGTCGTTGACTATTTTCAGTGAGCACCGTTCTCATTACGATCCACTGAATCTTACCCTTTTCAGCTATTGTTGCATTTATTCTTTTGTTCGCCACATTCGCTGTCGGCCTACGTTGTTTCGCGGACTTTGACAGAGGACTACAGGCGTCGAAAGTCAATGGTGGGTCATACGCGCCAGTCGTCACCAAATTGGAATTACTCGGCGGTAATTAACTTTCTCTCTATGTAGACGTCGGGACGAACCGAAATACTCACAGAAGGACAATTCTGCAGGAAATATGAGCCAGGCGCAAGGTGGTTCGTACTATGGTGGCTCAGCGATCCAGCCAAGAATCTCTATCGAGTAGTGCGGTTGCCATTGGTAGTAGGTAGATGTTCGCCAGAGCTGCTTGCTTCCATGTCGTCCTTTTCACGCCTCATCGTACAAACTGTTCACTGTATCAACACCA
>JARJCV010000644.1:0-17405 GCA_029281435.1 Mycena haematopus
CGGACAAAAATTGGCCGATTGGGGTGTTTTGGGATCTAGCCTTCAAAGGTATTATCGGGGGTCCTCTGGCAGCATGCACGATGGGTGGGGAATCACGTCCAAGCCGCGGGGGAAGGAGAGGAGAGGTGCAACATTTGATGGGTTCGTGTCTTTATATCGCGAAGTTGGGAGTCAAATTGGCGTGCGACCGGAGCGTTGAGAGTGGAGGCGCAGATGCGGGGGCAGGAGTCACGTGGGGAGCGAGTTCTGGTCGAGGGGGAGCCGGGCCCAAAGAAGGAGTCGAGCAACTCCCCATCACCAGAGAAGAGAAGAAATGAAGCAGAGAGAATCGGAATGTCGACGGGCAAGATCGGGGAGTGGACAAGTCTCTGGAGAGTGCGGAGACGAACATGTCGAGTTCGGAGGGCATTGAGCGTCGACGCAGAGTCATGAGCCTCCAGCAGGAGACCTCGCCCAAAGAAGCTGCAAGGGCACGGCTCCGACATGTCTCGAGAGAAGAGAAGGCTTTCATCAGAGCGCGACGAGCGACTCCTCACGCAACCAGTGCATGTATGGGACACCGCGGCAGGGCGGCGCGAGACGCCCACGCTGTCCACGAGGATCTCGATGGCGAAGGCGAAGGCGCAGGGAAGGGCAGCGGGACAGGGGGCATTTTCGTGGGCGCCGTTGACATTCGCACACGCCTGAGCCCGAGCCCGAGCTCGAATTGTTGGATTTCAAGTCGGAGATACCTAGTAAGCAGTGAACCCGTTGCAAACACACGGGGAATTCATTGAATATGGACTCGAATATATACTGTACAAAAGCTGTGAAAAGCTGCGGAAAGGATGTGAAGATTCGGCGTCGCACAAGATCGAACTAGAATGTAATGAGCCTCAGTTTGTGGTAAGAACTGAGGCGCTGTTGTTTGGCTACTGTATAGTAAATAGGTCAACGGAACAAATATATGTAAAAGGAAAAGATCGATAGATAAGATAGACCGCTGGTAGCGTATACCTCAACACTCCCCTTTACGCCGAAGCGGGATATTCTTCAATGCCAAGAAGCTCACGAAAACAAACAAATTTCGGGTGTGCGAGCGACTTTGTGAAAATATCGGCGATCATGTCCTGTGGGACAGTAGACGATGATCGCGTGGTTGTTGGCGACGGTCTGGCGGATAAAATGGAAACGGTTATCGATATGCTTAGTACGTGCATGGAAAGCCCCATCCTTGGTCAAAACTATGGCTGCTTGATTATCACAGAAAAGAGTAGTTGGTCCAGGAATTGGGACGGAAAGCTCGTGAAGTAGTTTTCGGAGCCATAGCAGATTTTTGGAAGCGTGAGTGAGAGCGACGTACTCTGATTCTGTGGACGAGAGTGTGACCAGGGGTTGTTTCTTGGAGCTCCAATCGACCAAACTGTTTCCAAGATAGAACACGTAGCCAGATATGGAGCGACGGTCAAGGTTGGATGACCAGTCGGCATCCGAATACCCAACTAGCGTGAGACTGGATCCGCCGAGAACAAGTCGATGATGTCGTACTCCCGAGAGATACTTGAATACACGCCAAAGCACTTTCATATGCGTCGAGTGGGGCTCATGCATAAATTGGGAAAGGCTTGATACATGGTAAGTGATCTCGGAATGGGTGATTGTGGCATACATTAAGAATCCGACACCTTTGCAATATAGAGCCGTCTCGTCCGTTGAAAGAACCTGCGATGAAACACTGGGTGAATCAATACTAAGATCAATTCCGGGTTCCATCGGTGTCAGGGTTTTAGCTGCGTCAGACAGTCCCATTTGAGCGAGAATCTGCTCAATATAGGCGGTTTGGCTGAGAGAAATGGTTTTGGCTTTCCGGTCGTGGATGATGTGAATGCCGAGTAGCCAATTAATTTCTCCGAGGTCGACGAGCTCGAAATGATCATTGAGTTGATCTTTGATTCGACTGACGTGTGCAGGTGTCTTTCCGATAATAGTGAAGTCGTCTGTGGCCGCCGCGACAATGGTGCACTTGTCCCGGCTGATAAATACGGTGTTATCGGCTTGCAGTACATTATAAACAAGCGAAATGAATGTTTCGCGGAGTTTCAAGTACCATGTTCTGCCGCCTTGTTTGGTACCGTACAAACCCTTGTTGAGTTTGCAGACGAGACGTCGGCCAGGGGTGACGGGAGGAAGAGATTTGGAACAGAATCTTTCGTAGTCTTGTGGGATCTCCATATAGATTGTTTCGTCAATCAGCGCATTGAGGTATGCATTTTTTACGTCCGCTTGATGGATTTCCCAATCATTGACTGCTCCGAAAGTGAGAAGAACACATAGAGTCGCATGGCGAACAACGGGGGCATAGGTATCAGTGTAGTGAATCCCATGCACTTGAGTTCTCCCGTTAGCAACGAGTCTTACTTTGTATTTTCGGATCTCATTGAATGTGTCTCGTTTGATGGTGAGTACACAGTGGTTGCGTATGACCTTTGCACCGATTGGAGCCTCGACGATGTCCCAGGTGTTTAGCTTTTCGAGCTGATCAAATTCTGCCTGGGCAGCGGGGATCCAGTGTTTGGCATCGGGGCCATTGATGGCCTGTCGCAAAGTCAATGGAACACCTTCGGTGACCATCGCAAACTCGACCACAAAGGTACGGTCATCGGTGTCCTCCATGTCCAGATCTGAATGATCAATATCTTCTTCCTCTAAGGCCTGGAACATTGCGACAACATCCTCGGTCGACGATTGGACATCATCTGCCACGGTATTCATCATACTGTGATAAAATCCGGGCGGTTTATGTTCACGACGACCACAACCCGTATCAGGCTGCGGCAGGCCCAACTTCTCGACTTCGGTTTGCCGTTTACGGGCATGTGGAGGTGGTGTCGGCATTGTGACAGGTGGAACGTCGGACGATGGGATTTCGGATGGCGCGGGGTTAGACATTGGAGGAGGTGACACGTGGAGATTTTCAGGAATGGGAGGCTCAATAGTATCGGTGAATCCTCTGTTCTGATCATTCCCTGCTGCGGTATCACTTTTCGGGGGTGTTTTTGCTGAATTGGAGAGCTCTGAAGGACTTTCGAGAATGTCGTCCTCTCCCCACTTCCCCTCAATCGAGGTAGTCCCGGGGGTTAGAGCGTCCTTTTCATTGAAATACACGTCCCTCTCCACCATAATCTTTCGCGTACCCGGCCAGAGCCTTAATCCTTTTGCCCGCAGGTCGTATCCAATGAAATTGACTTTCTTCGCGCATACCTCGAGATTACCGGCATTTTGTATCTTCACCCATACTGGCGCACCCCACTCGAGGAGCTTCGACAAGTTCGGTTTCTTTTTCGTTGCCATCTCCATCGGAGTTTTGTAATTTGGGAGTGCTGCCGTAGGACAACGATTGCGGAGCCAGGTCGAATGTAGCCAAGCTTCGGCCCACAAATACTTTGGCATGGTGGACTGAATTAGCATTGCCCAGGTCTGTGCGATGTTGGTTCGAAATCCGCGTTCGGCGATGCCGTTGTCGCTGGGTGTATCATGTACGGTGAGTAAATGGATGGTGCCAGCCTTCTCGAGATAGTCTTTGAACTCTTTTGACGTGAATTCTCCCCCATTATCAGTGCCGAGAATCTTTATCTTCGCGTCGCGCTGTACTTTGACCCACACCTCGTATTTCAAGTACATCTCGAAGGCTTCGGATTTCCTTTTGAGGAAGTACGGGTGTTCCTCGTGGGTTGCGAGGTCAATAAAGTTCATTGCATACTGCGCGCCTTTGATAGATTTCACCGACATCTTCCCTTTTAGATCTGTAACAACCTTCCCGCCGTATTCCGTTGGACGCGGCTCAGTCGCCTTTTTGGGAATTGGCTTTCGTGCTGCCTTGGCCTGTACACAAACCTCGCACCACTGGAGTTGTGATGTCATGTCGAGGTTTACACCCGTAATAGTGCCCGCTTTCACGGCATTTTTCAAATCGTCGTGATTGATGTGGCCCATTTTGCAGTGGAGTTCCGAAATGGTTACCATCCGGGATGCCAGGTAAGAGGATTTGGTTTCGGGGTGTACGGTTAAGGCTGTAATTGATTCGATTGCACGATATAGGCCGCGAACAATTGGGAAGACCGCTATCGTCGTGCGGGATGGTTTCGGTCTCTTGATGGTGCATTTGCTATCTTCGGTTATGACAGCATATCCGGCATGGTCAAGAGCACTGACAGAGATAAGGGTGAATGCCATATGGGGGGAATAGTACGTGTTCAAGAGCGTTGCGCGGGTCGGCTTCTGACCAGGTCCCATAGGGAGGGTGGTCCTGTAGCTGCCTTTCCCGGTTGCGCTAAATGTTCGGCCATCTGCTGCACGGATTGGAATAGAGGGCATTTCGATGAAGGTAATGAATTTGGAACGGTTCGGCGAGAAGTGACAGGTGGCACCGCTGTCGACGATTATCTCAGCGTCGCTTGATTGCAACGTAACGAGTGGTACGTCTTCGCAGAAATCGGACCTGATCGTGAGCGCGACATTGTCGTCGTCATCATCGTCTTCGGGTGCACCGATTACGAGTGCAACATCGTCGTCGTCTGCCGTGCCGGCCGATTTGCCCTTGTCTTTGTTCTTCTTCGCCGCCTCCTCTTGCTTGACATACCAATCGGGTTTGTCATGCTCTTTCCCTCCCCCTGGAGCAAAGCAGTCTGGCTTGGAGTGACCCTTCTTTTTGCAGTTGGTGCACTTCGGCTTCTTCTCGTTGCCTTTTCCACCTTTGGCGCCCCCACCTTTCTTTCCCGCCGTCATTGCCGCATTGTCGTTGTCAATTTGTTTGTCGACCGAACGGCTCAAATATTCGTTCGTTAGTTCGGCGATCATCAGAGCACTGTCAACTTGACGTGGTGGAATCGACATACTGTAAGGATTCAACTCCTTAAACTGTGATTCAACTCACAGTACTGTAAAATCTACTGTTTCATTTTCTTTTTACGTTTAGTCTAGTTACCAATTTGTCCATGTATAGTTGAGTAGATGATCATGTGAATCTATCTACTTTTAACACCAAACAACTACTTCTCGGCCTCATCGCCTTTCCAGCCCTTCTACTGAAGGTCCTGATAGAGGCTCGAGGCGTACTTATACCTTACTTCATTCTGGTTGAATTCTCTTTCTGTGACGGAATCGGCGAGGTGTCATGAATCGGACCAGCGCGTCTTTTTTTTCATGAAGAACCCGTCGACGCGTAGCGACGCGTTGACGGTCACGGCGCACACATGACAGCTGTCAAGTGCAAGTACCCATGGTTGGAACCCGGACGCAGGCGGGTTCCTCTACGATGAGACCAGAGGGGCGATACACCCGCGATTAGAACCCGAACGCAGTCGGGTTTCCCTGTATTTGGACAGGGACGACAGTTGACACCGGGGAGAAAGATTGACGCACTAAGAATTCTACTGCCTTTAACGCACCTGTTCGGCAGTTGTGTGTGACGTGTCACAAAGGCCTTTCGCACCCACGTTTCTCCATACAAGCCACTGCTAGGGCCCTTGCTGCCTAGACCCTTCGTGACATGTCACACACATGTGCCAACCGCATGCGTTAAAGGCAGTACGTTTCCAGGTGCGTCATTCTTTCTCCCCGGTGTGAGACCAGGGGCGGAACCCCTGGGATGGAGAGTCTTACAACTCTATAGAGAACCCCATAGAGTCTCGCAACTCTATGGGAGGAACCCCTACCGCTCCAGGGATCAGGGCATTGTATTGCTCCTGAAAGGAGGCACAAGGGGCGCGATCGGAAAAGTCTATACAATTCTAAAAACATATATAAGATAGGTAGAATCTCCCTGTACTGTAGATTCTACCTCGTCTATACTCAGGCCCTTACCTTAGCCTGAAGGAAGACTATCTCCGTCCATGCAGTAACCCATCACAACCCGAATCCCATCCCCGAACTGCGGGTTCTACCTCTTCTCTCCAAACCTACCTTGCGAGTAACCGCGGGTTTTCGTCCTGATCGGATCCCAGACACACCGGAACCCTTGCTGTCCGGCTAACCTAGGAGCCGTTGCTGACACGAGGTGTTTCTGCAAGTCACCGTCGTCATCTCATCACATTTGCTGCAATCGGTTTAGGGTGTTCAGCTGGACCATGTCCCCTCTGTTCTCGTTGAGTTGAACGAGCTTTTCCCATGCCCGATGAGCTGGAGTTTGGTCCTTGATCTGCGAGAAGCGTGTGGGGCTGATCGTCTGGTAAATGAGATCGCGGAGCTTCGACTCCTTCATTTCATAGTCGTCTTGCGTTTTCTCGTGCACTTCGACCTCATCATCTGATAACGCGATGTTGGTTCCAGTGATGTACCAATCACCAACTGCGTCTTGTGTGAGATCGCTAGGCTTGCGCGCCGTTCCAGCGAGATGCCGATGAAGCCCCTTCAACTTTGCATGAGTCGTCAAGATCTCCGAGTACTGTATCGTTTCGACCAAAGGTTCAGATGACGGGTGACAGAGGCCTGTGAACTGAACAATTTTGGTACCTGTGACGGTGACTTTTCAATTTTTCATCCCAAAAAGGCAAAAAGTGTCAAAAATTTTTGGTCTGGCATTCGCCGGACTTCCATATAAGGTAATTTTGGTGTGATTGGCGAAGAATGAACTATTTGTTCAGTGAACAATTGAGGTGACGGGTGACACCCCGTGAACCTTTGGTCGAAACGATACAGTAATGTACCCAATTGGATGAGTCATCTTGGAGTATCGGAAGGGTGCGTTTCTTTTCGTACTCGTCTGTAGTCTCTCGGTGGGCCATAACCTGTGAATAATGATCGGCACGGGTCTCCCGCGGGTATCGGCGCGTTGACCCGTACCCGTACCCGCCAAAACCCGTACCCGCATGTATGGGTACGGGTGCGGGTACGGGTCGGTGGGGTGACCCGCGACCCGCGCAACCTGTCAGAGGCTACGAGCTTTCTGAGTGAAGAATTTAATCTTGGATCACTTTTTGGTGTACCTGCTGCTTTCATGAGCCTCTCTGGGTGTGTCCAATGAGCCACCAAATTCTTGAGTTGAAATATTAGGTCTTGCCTAAATAGTGTTCCCAAAGTTCGGTTCGGTTCAGGTTCGGGCCACTTTTGCCTGAACCTTGAACCTGAACCTGGGGTTTGGTTCGATGAACCTCTGAAAATTCTCGAACCTGAACCTGAACCTAAGTTCGGAGTTCGAACTCCGAACCGAACCTGATTTTTTTTGAAGGCCCCAAATACAAAATTGAGGTGAAGTAAATACATTTACTACCTCTTTTACAGCTTCCCTCACACTGTGAGCATCACAGAATCATTCCTGAGGTGACTATTATGATATTTGGCTGAATCAGTCGACTTAATTTCATACCATATCTGCGCGGCCACCTGTTAGGGAGGTCAAAAACACTACAAAGGTTGCTCCTGAGCATCCATGAGACACTCTGAAGATTCAAGTAATGATTTGTATCCAAAATATGATGAAAAGTTGTCAGGAATTGACCGAAGAACCTTGTTTTCTGGTGAAGTTCAGGTTCGGGGTTCAAGACGGTTCTGAGAGGTTCAGCCTTGCCCGAACCTTGAACTGAACTTTGGGTTCAGGTTCGGGCATTTCTTGAACCTGAACCTGAACTTCGCGTTCAGTTCAGTCCGGTTCGGGTTCGAACCGATTTCTCGAACCGAACTTTGGGAACACTATGCCTAAAGTGGAATGACGTTCCAGCAGCCTCGGCTAAGTTCAATACAGGTGAGCATACCCTTCGATGGACCTTAGGGGTCTGAGGAACACTTATAACGAGTTCACAGTGCGTGAAATTGGTCTGTCAACCACGTAGAGCATCGCCTGCAGCCAAACACACCAGTTCACACGGGTACCCGCGGGTACAGCGAAAAATCTGAGGCAGACCCGTACCCGTACCCGGAACGACCCGTACCCGGGGCCCGCTGCGGGTCGCCCAACCCGTGCCGATCATCGCACAAGATCGAACTAGAATGTAATGAGCCTCAGTTTGTGGTAAGAACTGAGGCGCTGTTGTTTGGCTACTGTATAGTAAATAGGTCAACGGAACAAATATATGTAAAAGGAAAAGATCGATAGATAAGATAGACCGCTGGTAGCGTATACCTCAACAAAGGACTACTAAAACGGTAAGCTGTTAAGAATGCTGCAGCGCTGCGGAAGGCTGCGGAACCAAGCTGTTGACGTGCACAGCAATTGTAACTTCAACACGAATGAGCTTCGAGTTGGGCCGTCCGCCGAGGGGTCGTTGTTGTGGCCGCTTTGCTCGGTGGGCGCACGGTCGTTCGTCAGGGGAGGGAGAAGAGGGAGCGATGCGTGGTGGGATTGAGCGTTCATACGCATGCTGCGTGTGGATGGCCGTCTGCATTATACGCTTCGAGAGATCCATCAGTACACACCCACGCACGCAAGCACGACGCACCTGCGGACATCACGACGGGGATGGCGGAGAGGAGGGCGTTGACAGGGACTGGGTGGGGGTGGGTTCAGTGAACGAATCAGCGTCTGACGAGCAACAGCACGCTCACCATCAGCAATCTCCTGCACGACCCGCGGCCGCGTTTCGGCCACAGCAGGGTGTCCACTGTTGTCCATTCTGCTTGTTGTTGGCGCGCGACGCGGGACGCGGGCCTGCTCGACTTGCACGCGGTGGATGTGGCTCGGCTGACTGAGGAGGGGCTGCGCGGGGAAGAAGTCGCGGGGTCGCGGTGCGAGAGGGAGGAGGACGTCGACGAGGGCCTGGTAAGCGCGCCCCACGTTCGCCTCGGCCGAATGTCGACGGGCGACGGGAATGGGAGCGTCGAGTGTCGAACGCCACAGCGCAAACCCTGAGTGTCGAAGAAGGCTTCGCGTCTCGGGTGGGGAGTCTCGAGGCTTGGGGCTTGGAGGCTTGAAGGCGAGTGCTTCGTGTCGAGTCGCCAGAGAGTCACAAGCCAACGCCTCAACGAGCGACTTTGGGCCTGGGGTCGGCAGCTCATATACTCAGGATAATGCATTATGTTCTGGGGAAATCCCGCAGATGCAATGCATTATCTTTGGGCACTCCCCACACTGCCACAATGTTCCCAATTGGGTAATATGGTCCCAGGATTTAGATAAATGATTGCCGAGAATAAAGCCCAGAAAAATAGTCAAAAGCCTGGTTTGAACCCACAACCTCTAGATCAACAAATGATGGCAAAGCACTGAACACATAGCTATTAGACTAAAGTGGTTATACAAGTTGTGGTTTGTTTCCCAGCTAGGGCAAGGCTAGCCTTGCCCTACCTGGGACTGCTAATACCCAGACCTAGGCCAGGCAAGCTGGCCTAGCTCTTCGGCAGTTGTTTGACACTGTCTATTGTTTGTTTCTATGTGTTTGAACCCAAACCTTTAACCTCCTAACCTCCTAACCCCTAACCAACCCAAACCTTTAACCAAAGACATCAATATTCCTGTGTCCTAACCCCTTACCCCCTAACCCCTAACCTCTAACCAACCCAAACCCCCTAACCCCTAACCAACCCCAAACCCTAACCACCTAACCAATGGCCTTAGCAGGCCAGAGGAGGGGTGTTACCAGCCCAATATCCTCTGATCAGATGCAGCACTTATATAAGGCTCTGATGGGATAATGGTATGTAGCATTGCTAGCAGATTTTGATGCCATCATGCAAGTGTTTTTGAGTTCAACTCCCGCTGTTAACATTGCATTAATTTAATTTGTTGCTCCTTGGACATCAGGCCGGTCACGTGATATATTACTATATATGGTCTTCCCAGAGATAATGCATTACATCTGCGGTATTTCCCCAGAATGTAATGCATTAACTTGACCTTATAAGGTGGGGGTCGGGGGAGTCGGGAGTGACTCCAGTCGGAATATCAAATGGGCGATTGAAGCGCCGAGTCCCGCGCGCCGCCGAGTCCCCGCGTCGACTTGCCTGGCCGGACAGGGAGGGAACCCTCGAGCTTCCCTGCATTGTACCGCGAGTGTAGAGTGCTAACTATAGTCCCCGCTCGCGCGCGGTGTCGAGTCTTCCTTCCTCTTGCGTTGAAAAGGGGTTCTTGATTTCATGTACTTCGCGCTGCAGCAGTCAGATCAGGATTCAGGCCAATGATTTGGGGGTCGAGCTGCGACAGACCATAACGACTACCTCGTTCCCGCAATGTACTGGATCCACAGAGGAGCACACTAAAGTTTCTTGAGAGCGCTGTAATCGTCTTGCCATTCGTTGATGATCAACATGCGAAAGTGAGTGTTGACTTCGCGAATCGCGATGGTCTTTCTCAGGAGTTTTGTAGCCAAAGGACAGAAGTGAATGTGTTGAGGAGAAAAAGACGTGAGTGCTTCGGTATCACTGCGGGCCGATATACCTACATATTCATTTCGAGTCAGCCCTGCACGACTCCGCGAGCACTGTCCTCTACACTTCCGTTTGCGATCTGCGACGAAACGCCCAATTTCTATGAGAAGTGCCCATCTCCTCATCTGGGTCTGTGTCTGGTCATGATGATGCGGCCGCTGGTACGTACACTCGAGATCGACTCGCAGCTGGGCCGAGTACCAATCTCGGACATCCAAGTAGGTATGAGGCAGAGAGTCCGCCGAAAGCAGATGTTTTCGCGACTCGAGATCTCGATGGCATCGGACAAGCCCGCGCCACCGGTGTTGGCCGTGTCGCCGCCCTTGTCGAGTGGCCCTCGACGTAGCCTGTGCGCACGACGATTCGGGGACGCGTGGAATTGCCTGAGCAGTAGGATGGGTAGAGCGAGTAGGCGGTGGGGTGGGATGAGGCAGACAAGGACGAAGACAGATGCACTGAGGAGTGGAACGAGCCGTGGTCGGAGGAGTAGCTGTGGAGGAGTGGTGGTATTGAGCCTGCGTAGCTCATGAATCGAATCGAGATCGTCAGCACTGTATTGGAGTGGAGGAGGCAGATGAAATACACCCCAAACGACCTCTCCGCAGCAAAGGCAGGTGTCGTGAAAGGCCAGGTACAGCACTATCGAGCGCAGTGTGAGCAAAGGAATTGTCCAGTGAGTGAATACGAATACGATGAGCCACGACGTAGCTGCGTCCTCATGCGTAGCGTATATTATGCTCACGGTCGGCGATCTGGGGTTTTCCTTCCATGGAAGGCCGCCAAAAGTAGATGATTTCGCGACTCGGGGTCTCGATGGCATCGGACAAGCCCGCGCCGCCGGTGTTGGTCGTGTCGCCGCCCTCGCCCGAGTGGCCCTTGATGGAAGTGCACGAGGATGCGGGGGCGCATGGGATTGTCTGAGCAGTGGGACGGAGAGAGCGGGTAGGGAGTGGGGAGGGACGGCCCGTGGGCGTGTGGCGAAGCAGGCGAGAACGAAGGATGCACTGAGGAGTGGGACACGCCGTGCTCAGAGAACAGCCGGGGAGGTGGTGGTATTGGCCTGAGTAGCATAAATCGAATCCACATTGTTAGCACCGTATCGAGACGGAGGAGGGCGAGAAAACACTCACAGCAGGACTCTCCGAACATCCCCCTCCGCCCCAAGTCCTGGCTCGCAGCAAGCGAGCTGGAGCACCCTAGCAACAGCGAATGCGCGCTCCTAAGGAGGCTAAGCAGCTCCCGGGCGTAGTGTTTGTCAGGGGGTGCAGAGCGAAATTGAGAGACTGCGCGTCCAAGGCTCTCGCTCAAACTCGAGCCGCTCACGGCGCGTCACGGGCGTCGCCACCGTCGCGTTGCTTGCGTTCCGGCCTGGAGTCGCGCCTGCGCCCGACTTGCGTTCCCAGCCGTCTGCGCGAGTAATGAATGTAGTGTCGAGACGTGCGGGCGCTAGTTGCACGGACGCTCGCAGAGACGGCGAGTGCGTGGACTTTGTTGTCATGCTACTGAATGCTGAGGCTTTCTTGACAGAAAATCCGGTTTCCCCAGATGAAGGCGAATTTTTTGGAGCACAGTACTGGGCCGTTCAAGTCAAAAGCGTAAGGAAAGTCGGTATTCTTCTTTACAGCAGCTATAGAAGTGAGCTCGAGGGCGATCTTCTCCTTCATGACGACTTGCGAGAATCTGTATCGGAGACGTTTGGTAGAACAATTCGCAGTAACTTGGACTGGCGCGTCGCCATTTTCTCGAGTTTCCGAGGCGGCAGCTGGCCTTCAAAGCGGCGATACTGGTAAAGTCCGGCGCGTATTTACGGTCGGCGTATGGAGAACGCGTCGCCTGCACGTTTGCGGTGATTCCGAAGGGTGGCGAAGTTATTGGCCTCCGGTCCTAGTGTTGCCGCGGCTTGGCTCGGCTTTGATAGCCGATCAAGCCAAGCCGTAATCGAGCCAAGCTAAGCCAGCCGTTTCCCCCACGGCTCTAAGCGGCTCGGCTTCAGCTTAAGCCGGCTTGAGCTCAGCTCAGCCACGGCTTGCGACTTTCTTTTCAGCCTCCTCACTCTACATGTCGCCTGGCGCTCCCTGGATCTCACCTCCACCCTATAATACCCAAATAATACCGCGGACGGCTCCAAATCTCTCTGATGATTGATCCTCATAGCAACAGCCCGCCGCCATCTTGCTTACCCTTCGCATATCTTGTTTACCCTTCGCCATCTTGTTCACCCTGTTCACCTGTCCTGGCGCCCTGGTAGTGAACCATTACAGTACATCGCTGCGCCGCGTTGAGTAGACCTAATACTACTTTGGAGGATGCAATGGGGGTATTCAAGAAAGGTGTGGAATATTCTTGTCGCCGTGCCAATAATCCTCTTTTCCTGTCTTTTTAGAGTTGCGGGGCCCGCCCGATGTCGAAAAGCCTTTCTACGTGGGGAGTCCTCATAACATCGTCAGCCTATATATATTGGGGCCCTCTCGCACGGATACTGTCTACAGCATCAATGCCTCCTCGCCAGAAAAAAACCACTGAAGCTGAAACAGACGGTAATATCTTTCTCAATGTCCAGCTCTGCTCTGACTATCCACAAGCTCCAGCCCAAACTCCGAAACGTAGTCGCCGTGCGCGCAGGGCTCCTACTGCACCCGACAAAACTCCGCCTCCGCCTGCCACACCTCCCCCACATAGACGGCCACGGCGTCAGCCAGCCCCACCAACTCAGCCCGCTCCCGCTCCAGCCCCAGCCCAGGATCCACTTGGCCAGCCCGACAATGTTGGTGATGATGGTGTGTGATTACGATTACTTTATGTAATCGTTCTTAATAATCAACCAGGGCCATTTTCGCGACCTCGCCAAAACGCTGAAGACGGATTCTCAATCTAATGGATCCAACTTTTCATTACATTTTTGTGATAAATTAACGAATTTCATTAGTTCGGGCCGAGTTTTACCGGCGACCCAGTATAAAGATGTGATGCCAATAGTGGCGGTACACCTAAATGCTTATGTCACAGATTTCACTTTCGTTCCTCTGGCTGCACTTTTGGATGGGTCCTTTCCAATTTGGGCGGCTTTTGCAAGTGACTTTGGTATGTACCTATTCCATAGGCTACAAGATGCGAATACAGTTTAAAATGAGCTCAACATCAAATTTTGGGCTCAGTCGGCGTCATTTTGTAATAGGATGACTCTTTGCATACCTCGTTTCGGGTAGCTTTGCTAGCATTGGTTTTGTTGATCAATTCTACGAACTACTGCGGCGTCAGATGTCATTGCAAAGCCGCACGGCGTTGAACTTTCGACACTGATTGCTGTTTGTGACTCAGTATGTCACGAGTGTGACTTTCCTGACTCCCACCACCAAGACCAGCCGCACAGGCTATGCGTTAGTCGAAGTCGCGTAGTGCCAACACCGACGACGACGAGGACCACAATGACAGGTTTCATACGATGAAGTACTGCCGCAGACCATGACCGTATTCTAAGGTGCAGCGTGCTTGTCCTGTGTTACTCACTGTACCTGATCCTCATCTTCTTTCGTGAATTCACAGGCCGCAGAGTTGCCTTTTCGTTTGTCTCGATGCAGAACCTCTCAATTTACTACTGAGAAGGTGGATGGAGGAGCGAGGTGGGCATTCAAAGTGTGTCTTGTCTCAACAGTAGGGATCCCCACCGTACCCGTATCATACCGTAATACGGTACGGTTATACGGTACACGGTTACGGGACGGGAGGACCCTCGCGTGACCTGGTACGGTTACGGGTTGGGCCGTATCGTACACCGTATGTCCCCGTACAAATACGGCCGTATACGGTACAATACGGCCGTAATTGGCTGCAATATATTAGTTTAATATCACGTTGACAAATTACAGCCGGTTCGGAAACTATAGAGGGGTTTCGTAATTTCTTGATGCTCGATTTTTGCTTACCTCTATTTGCTGTCGCGTCTTCGGCTCCACACCTCCGCAGCACTGCTGGTCTTCTGTTCAACTCTGGGGGCCACAAATATGTATATCCTGAAAAGACTGAATCCCGAAATGGTCCTTCGCGTTGAAAGTACTTCCACTGAAGTTCCAGCCCGAAGTGAGCCATGACGTATGCGGCAGTGTGGGAGCCGACGACATTCTCACAAACAGAGGTAAGCACAAATTGAGCGTCAAGAAATTACGAAACCCCTCTATAGTTTCCAAACCGGCTGTAATGTTTGTGCACATCGACGATGCCAACCGCGGCCCGGGTGGTTGTTGCTACCATCAAGGATGGGCGGGGACGCGCCAAAGGCAGCCCCGACGCTCCCATCACTGCCATCAAAGCGGGCCGCCGTCTCGCTCTTTTCATGCATTGGGTGAAAAAACGTCACAAAAAATAAAATAAAATTGCGCAAATGAAAGAATAGTGAATTCTGGATGTAATATGATGTATGCACTCACATGTAGTGCTGGCCAAAATATGATATGGATACGCAAATTCCATATCATATCCATATCCATATCGTATTCACCAGGCTAGGTCCGTATCGTATCTGTAGCTTATCATATTCATATCCAGGTGCTAGATATGAATACGATATGAATATATCTAAATATATCCTACTTCCCATTAATTTTGATTAAATCTGTGAAGTTGACCCCCTCCACAAGCCCCAACTTCAACCACTCCTTTGTGCCGATATCCATTATTCACATATACTGTTTCCCCAGTCATAGAGGATTGAGCATCAGACAGTATATGTTTCAACCTTCAAAAATTTGATGCCATCGACCACCCTAGCTGCTTCCGAAGCTTTGCATCACCACCGCCACTCCACGGCTATGCAATAGTCTGATCCGGTGCAGGTAGGCAAAGATGCCGTGAAACTTGCCGATGGAAAGGCCCGTGATTGCTGATGGCCCAAGCACAGTATTCGTATCTAGATATATCTGAATACGGCCAGTGCCATATCATATTATATCTATATCGTATCATATTATATTGGTCCGTATCCATATCTTTCTGAAGGGTCCGAGGGCGTATTGTATCCGTATATATCACGATATATCCAAAATTAAATTTTTCGTATCGTATTCTTGGCCAGCACTACTCACATGGCGATGTTCTGGCACTTTTGTCACTCTAGATCAATGCAGTAATGCACACCCGACGTTCCCGACGCACATTGCGGCACAATGCAGCAACAACGGAGGGCCTTGGGAGAGCGATCAGCCGTTGCAACGTGAGTTCTTAACGTGGGAAACTTTTACGGCCGTATACAAGCCGTATACGGCCGTAATGACCCGTATTTTTGACCGTATTATACGGTAGCTGATCGAGAGAAACACTTACGGTTACGGGTACGGCCGGTTTACACCCGTATTCGACCGTAAAGTATACGGTCGTAACCGTATACGGTACGGTGGGGATCCCTACTCAACAGATGTGATCGTCTTGCGCTAATTTCGTCTCCCTGTTGCACAGTGCCTCTTCTCGTGCTTCCCGCGGCCGGCTGCACTTGCACATTCGCACTCCCTCGAAGCTGTGTAGGCGAGAATCCTCGTCTCGCTGCTTAGGATTGCCTACAAGCACCTGCAAGCCCACATCGTACGACCCCTTTCTTGCTATCGACTTTTCAGTATTCTGCCTTCCACTCATTGCGTCCTCGCGGCCGTCTGGGGCTGCCGCTCCCCATCGCTCGCACCGCTTAGATCATCTTTCCGTGTGCCGCCACCGTCTCCAGTGCCTCATCACGCTGCGCTCGAAGCTGGCTCCTTTCCGACTCCCGGAGTGTGCAGCAAGTGCGGCGGGCTATCCGGGCCCCTACTCCGACTTGCATCGCGTCCCTGCGCGCCAAGGCCATCCTCTACGCCGACGCCATCCTCCCCTGGGTTACGTCTGATTGTTCTAGGTCAGTTTTTCGCTGAGAGCATGAACGACACGCTAAGTAATACTGCATAGGCACGAACTAGCTGCGGGGTCTATATACGTACTCGCTGCACCCTCGAGGAGACGGTCGCAATTCTGTTTTTGACGGGGTACGTGTTCATCAGGCTTACAGCCCTGCTGGCGGATGGGCGGACCACACGTCCGCAAACACCTCTGTCTTGTGTTTTGCACGACGTACACCTGCCCATGTCTCTGCATCCCATCTTCCCCGTCCTCCTCATCGCCCGCATCCTCCACGGCATTTCCTGTCAATTCTCTTCTCATCTCTGCAGCGACGTCCCGCACGCTGCGTCGGGCGGACCTCTCCACGCTCATGGGGGCGTGACACTCGTCAACGGCCTCGTCGCCACCGGCGCGGGCATCTTTCTGGCACGTCTGTCTGCTTCAGCTCCTTCGCCAACCGCCTCATCACCTCCACCCCCCTGAGCATCCCTCCGTCATCCGCGTGTCCTGAGTCGACAACTACGGCGGCTCCAATACTGTTGGATCCGCTGCCGCCGCCTCCAGTCTATCTCAACTGGTCCGCCTCTGCGTTGCGCAGCGCATCATGGGGGACGACTCGTCTCGTCGTCCTCGGCCTCGCACAACCCTGCTTCGAAGGCTCCGTGTACTTTCTTGTCTTGTCTTCTTCTTTGTTTCCGATGAAACGCTGACTGCGGGGCTATATGTGAAATATGCGCTTTACGGAACTGGAATATCCAAGTCCTATATGCAACACACAACACTAACAACACACTGCAATCTACGTGCGGGTTCGGGGTTCTAATCCAGTATAGATTATGGCAATTTGGACTTAGTTCTTGTGTGAGCGAAGTGTGATTTCAACTCTGCAAGACTGAAGTTCGACTATCAAGGCTTGTACTAGACGCGGAAGCGACTAGAAAGACAAGAAAGTGGGTTTTATAACAATATGGTAGTTGTTGAGGGTTTTTGGAGAAATACTCCACAAGAGCGACTTAGTTTCAAGTCCAAGTTCCGTGCAAATATTATTCGCGAATAGTCTCGTACGTTCAAGACAGTTGCCAACAAGTCCGTTGTTATCAAATCCGTGTTCTCGCGTTCGTTCTCGTGTCCTTATATCACAATATCTCGCGCGCAAACTGATATGATCCAACAAAACCAATATATTGCAAGAAACCCAAACGAAAACTTTAATA
>JARJCV010000645.1:0-17346 GCA_029281435.1 Mycena haematopus
GACGCCACGGAGATCGGCCATGTCCCGTGGGAGTCTTTTTCTATCCGATATAACCAGCCCATCGCCCCTGGGGATGTAACTCCCTGGAAGACGCAAGATTATATCGTCCACTTCCGGGATCCTCGCCAAATCCTTCACCAGCAGCTTGCTAATCCCGACTTCAAGTCGGAAATGGACTTTGCACCGAAGCAGGTCTTCTTTGAAGGAAGTCGCGAATACGAAGACTTCATGTCTGGTAATTGGGCGTGGCAGCAAGCGGCGAGTACCTCTTCTTTTCGTATGTGAAATCATCCTGCTAATATTTTTGCCTGTGCAGGACATCATCGTCGAGGACCCTGCAACGCATGGGTCCACGTTCGTACCGATTATTCTTGGGAGCGACAAGACGACTGTCTCCGTCGCAACGGGGCAAAATGAATACTATCCGCTTTATATGTCTAATGGTATACAATGGTGTACGTCGTGCGCATCGGAACGCGGTGACTCTTATTGGCTTCCTCGCCATCCCCAAGAGTACGTGATCTTGCTATTCTCGTATTTACAACTCTTAAAGCTTCGCCGTTCACAGCCGATCGGGAAAACCAGGACTCGAAGGAATTTCGCACCTTTCGGCGAAATCTTTTCCATGGATCTCTCCGCCACATTCTCGAGTCCCTCAAGCCAGGGATGACAACGCCGGAAGTCGCGTTATTCCCTGATGGGCATTACCGCCGTGTCATTTACGGGCTCGGTCCTTATATTGCCGATTACCCCGAGCAGGTCCTTCTGGCCTGCGTCGTGCAAGGCTGGTGCGCAAAGTGGGTTCCCAAATCTCTATCATATCACATTCGTTCTCAAGCCCCGACTCAGGTGTACGGCGTCGAGCAAGAATCTTGACGGTCCGAGCGGCCGTCGGAGTCAGTCTCATACCGAGATGTTATTCGACGTGTTCGACCATGACACAATGTGGGATGACTACGGTGTCGTTCCAGACGTACTTGTGAGTGTACTGATGCCATTCAGAGTTACCGTCACTGAAATACTGAATTTACAATAGCCTTTCACCCGCAGTTAACACAAGTTCCAATCAGGGAACATCAGTTAACTTATATGTATTCTTTTTTTATAGGGTCTTTTAGAGTGCGGTCAACCAATTCGGCTAAGAAGTTGGTCTGGCGCTTGATTGGGTGCTAAACGAACACTTCTCGGAAGGGAATTGCGGGCTAAGCAGATGATACGTGCCACCTTGAAGTGCAACACCCAAGGGGGCATAACAAATGCCCTCATCAAATGGTGTTCAGTGCAACACTTACTAACCAGTTCAGAGGCCTCGACAATTTGGGCTCAGCAGATGATACATGCCACCTTGAAGTGCAACACCCAAGGTGGCATAACAAATGCCCTCATCAAATGGTGTTCAGTGCAACACTTACTAACCAATTCAGAGGCCCCGGAAGAGGGGATCCTCAATCGGTATGAGGGACAGCGGACTGTGTCACCGAAGGAGGATGGGAGAAAGGCAGCAACACATGGGCCTTATATATGTTTTGGGGGGTGCCACCGTGGCCACACAGTGCCATTAGTGGAGAATTTCGGAGTCCGCCTTGTTTCTGCGCTTTGGAGTCTTTGCGGCTCTGATTGTTCGGGGCCACAGAAGTTCGATAGATCAAAGCCACCATTGATAGCTTGAAACAGTAATAGCAGCAAAAAATGAAGTAGGGAACCCGTCATTAGCTAGATATTACTTAACGGCACAGTTGGGCACTACGGCAAGTACGAATAAGTTAGTTCCGGCAGGCGTGAGAAAACTTAAGTTAACTTTCGGCATGCGTGCCGCAAGGGGCAAATACAGTACAAGTTTACACAAATTACTTTTTACAGATTCGTAAAAGTGGGGCTCGGTTAGTGGTTGAAACAAGTAAAAGTGGGGCTTGGTCAGTGGTTGGAACAGTTACAGCTATTTGCGGAACATAAGGCGCGGATCAAATTTTTATCAAAAACAGTGATTTTCACTAATGCCCCTCCAATTCACTCAATTCTTGCCCGAATGTCTTCGAACCTTGACTAAACAATGAGAAATGACTTTCTGCAGTGCTTAGGGTATGTGTGATATTTATTTTACCTAACCGACACGTCCAAATGGGGCAACAGACGATTTTCAGCCGTTGCCCCTCTATCTCTGGAGATAGTGCCCAAGATTTCTTGAAAATCTCTGAATGTCTTCTCAATAAGATATTACATTGCTTAGGGTTCAATTCAATGTTATATGTCGAGGTGTATGGTATGAAATAACACTCAAATTTAATATATATTTGAAATCCTCATGGATCACCATAGTAAAACAGATCTGCAGGTTATATACCATCCTAAGCAATGTAGTATATATGTATAAGTTGTTCCAAGACACAATTTTTGGAAACTGAAGGACAATGCTCACGATATAGGGGCAATAGCTGAAAATCATCTGTTGCCCCATTTGGACGTGTCGGCTAGGTAAAATAAATCTCACACATACCCTAAGCACTGCATAAAGTCATTTCTCATTGTTTAGTCAAGGTTTGAAGACATTCGGGCAAGAATTGAGCGAATTGGAGGGGCATTAGTGAAAATCACTGTTTTTGATAAAAATTTGATCCGCGCCTTATGTTCTGCAAATAGCTGTAAAATCTGGGCTCCGTCAGTGGTCGAAACAAGTAAAAGTCGGGCTCCGTCAGTGGTAGGAACAGATAAAAGTCGGGTTCCGTCAGCGGTTGAAAAGGCGGGCTCCATCAGTGGTTGAAACAGGCTCGGTCAGCGGTTTGGCTGGGGCTCCGTTCGCAGTTGAAACCCGGGTTCTGTCAGTGGTTTTGGAGGGGGGCTCGGTCAGTGGTGGGCATGCGGGCTCGGTCAGTGGTCGGCTCGGGGCGCAATCCTGTTTTGCAGAATTAATAGCTAGATTTTGATTATTTCCAATACATTTATTTTCTATCAACCTATTCGTGCACCTCGCTGGATTCTGAGATCGAGAGTGATTGAGAGGCGTACGAGAGTTGACTGGTGTTGTTAAGATAGGTGGCAGAGGAAATTATGACATCTGGTGCGTATTCGCTGGGCCGTTCGCCAACGTTCAAGGAATGTATTGGTGGTATTTACACAATGAGGTTGTGTTGATACTTTGCCACTGGAGCCCGAAACGATAACAATGAGGTGGAGCTCGCGCTGACATCCTCGCTCACTCGGATGTCTTTCGGATTTCATTTTTAAGGCCAACTCAAGCCCACGGTGATCACGTTCGGGCATCTGATACTGAGTAGGCTGATCATATCGTTCGAAGGCCCGGATGACCTCTGAGTTTGTATCGGATTACAAATACAGATTGTGGGCCTGGCATTGTGGGCCCGCGAAACGCGACGCGTAAGTATACATGCTAAGTAGAGAATGGACAACGCCCCCTGATAGCCGGAAGAGGGCGTTTGTGGGAGCAAATCGAGCCGGGTCGGAGGGTAGATCTGGGGTAGGTCTGTGATACTAGTAACAGTCGAATGGATATGACTACCGGTATGGCTGTAATAATATGGCACGCATAGCGTAACAGTATTATTGCCAAATTCTCGGAATTTACGCAACTAGGTTAATGGAAAACAGCACGAGCTCTCAGTGCTAGAAAAAAGACACACCCTCCGAGTCAAGCAAGCACACATGTGTATCGCCTGTAAAAAAACACACACAGGTAGTGTATCAGTTCATTTTTTGCACAACATTCCATGCGCGAAAAACACACCACATGAAATTGCCCGAAAAAAAAGCGCAGCCCGGTTGGAGGCTACCAAAAAAACACTCGACATTGTCCAAGCGTGACAATCGCTGTATATGATCAACTGATCGCCGATCACGCTGGCAAACCGCATCAAAACGGCTCGAGCGGAGAGCCTCGCTGGTGCTCACTGGAATCCCTTGGTGCCTTTGTGTTGGATTCCTTGGCTGCATTGACCCTGCCAAAACATAGCCGGGCTGCACTGAAGGGTTTACAATATTTTCCTGGGGTTCGAGGCCCGTAAGTCTATGTTGGCATGGCTTATAACAGTATCACGACACGATTGCAGTGGATCGGGTAGGACACAGTCCCTAGTAATGTATAGAATATGAATAGAAATCGACTTGAACTATGATGAGGAAACATTGGTAGAACAGTGAAGGCCAGGAGCCGATAAAGCTATGTTGGCCGCGTGCCGAATTGAAGGTCCGAAAGAGCCCATCAGGTCACAGTGTGACTGGAACCTCAAGGTCAGGAAGTTGTGCGATTTTCATTCTGAGAGTTGTGTGTTTTGTACATGGAGATGTAGGTGGTGCATTTTTTTCAACCTGTGTATTCTGAGTGCTCAGATAAGGTGTTTTCTTTTCATTGTAGAAATTGGGTGCGTTGCAAAGTTTTCAGACATTTTCAGTTGTGCATTTGAAGATCGTGCGGGTGGTGTATTTTTCTGCTCAATCAGACAGCTGTGCAATATTTCGTTGAATTCGCCGAGGTTGTGCAGATATTAATGAAAAAACAGCAGGTTGCGTGAAAAATAATACTGTTACGCTATTACAACCATATAATAATGGGTCATAATTAATTAGTACACTGGTGAACAAAATGTTCACCGCTTCATTAAGTTTTGGTTCAAAATTACACACCCTTTCACCCTCGTGAAAAAATGACACACCCTGGGATTCTCGATAAAATTCACACCTTCCAGACCCGCTGGGAAATTCGCCACCTTCGCCACAACCTCGAGGTAACTGCTGTGTTGCCGCCATTGCTGGTGTTTGGATTTCATTGATCATCAGTTCGGATCCCCTCACGGCAAGTTGCGCCAATTGCTTGATTTTTTTCTATGCTTGCCCTGAATGTAAAGGTATAGGGTCAATACATTAAACTGGAATCTGAGAGTTAGATTGTTCTATATCGAAGATTCCTATAAAAGATTAAGTAGCAGCAATGCAGTTCAATTCGGGGTTGTGACTTCGGCTTGATGGCCCATCATTGTCCTAATCAGTGACTCTCTCGATGCCGAGCTGAGGTTAAATTTGATAGGGTTAGGTACCAGTGCAATTTGTACTGGGACTCTAAACCGGTCAATATTCACGAAGCATTCTTAAGGTGGTGAATTTTGAGGCGCACCAAAGCAGGGTATTTTTCTTCGAGGTGGTGAGTTTTTTCGTTGAAAATACACCATAATTATGACCCAATATTACCCCCATATACCGGCATATGCGAATGCAGACGTGACACGCCTATTTGGAATCCGATATAGTCGTCCTCCGTAGCATCCACTCGCTCCCGAGGTTCTGGGGTCCACGGACACACACAGGCGGCGGATCTGCGTATGAAGAGAACCGGCCTGGGCGACTGGCGGGCAGAAGGAGCAATGACGGCCTTGAGCTATCCGCCAAATGCCACGTCCAACCCCCGGAGCTCCGACTGCTACTGTCAGCAGCGGCTACCAAGAGCCGCTCGCAATCACGGAGCTGCCGCCTTCCCACTGAACGGCGGTGGCGGGCATTGCGCTGCCTGCCCACCTTGTCCGCCGCGCCAGGGACTCGCAGGCTGGCTGGCAGCTGTCTGGCGCCGAGTTCCAGCCCCGATCTATCGTCAGGGCGTCGTCGCCACCGGCGGGAAGTACCCCGTGGACTACCGCTCTTGTTGCTAGTGCTGTTGGCAGAATGCTGCCATTCTGCCAGGCAGATTGGCAAATTGGCAGGCAGTATGGCACATTCGGGCCGAGGTTGGCAGAATATGGCAGAATTTTGACGGCTTCACGGTCATGTGGGAACCGAGAACGCGAAATTTCTGATTGCCATTGTTCATGAGTGCTTTGAATATGTATTGCTTAGATTGGGTGAAGTGTGCCACCGACAATTATTTCATCCCTTCGAGCCACCATGACCTCTGACAAGCCAGGCCGCAAACAGCCAACATTTTACACCAACCATTTCACTCGCGTAGGCAAGAAGCCAGGGAAATCTAACCGCTGGTTGTGGAACTGCAATTATTGTGGGGATGAGGACAACAGTCCTGGTGTTGGAGGCTGGAGCGTTGCAGAGCTCATGCAGAGGTAGGAAAACACGCAATTTAGCCTTATTTAGCATAAAAATGATCTGCCAATTTTGCCGAATTCTGCCGAATTCTGCCGTGCCAATCTGCCAATCTGCCTGGCAAATTCACCTCAAAATCATTCTGCCCACAGCACTACTTGTTGCCCTACACAGCGAGATGTCCACGGCAAGAACGACGTCTCCCCGTACACGACTCGAAGCTCCAATCACCCGTGCGCCCCCTGAGCCTCCGCATTCATACTCGCTCCGCGCTCCACCCCCACCATGCATCGACCTCGGCGCAGGCGGGAAAAGACTGCCGGGCGATGCCCACCCGACCATCCCCATCCCCATCCCATACGGCAACCCCACATCCGCCACGCCGTACACGCTCCCCCTTCCCATGCCTCCCCGACCCGCCTCCCCAATGTTCCATAGTACAATTTATACCCAAAAAGAATACCGTGCTTGTGTTCCAAAGAATGTGTACCCGAAGTCTGAATCTACTATATGACAACGAGCGGGAGGTCATGAATCCCAAAAACTCAGTATGGCGGCGATCCGCCTCCCCGACCCGCCACGGCCCCCCACACTCGACCCCGCTCCTACTCCTCCCCCGCAGCCGCCATCGCCTGCTACGCCATGCTCCAGGAATAGTGCGTTGTTGCCTCAATGGCATCATCGTGTTGCTCCGTTGTCGCGCTGTACGCTGTAGGATTGGTATATGCAGACGGCCGTGAGCCGTTGCCGCTCGTTGACGAGCCAGCATGCGAGGCCGAGCTCGAGGAGGTATTGGACGTGGAGTTGGAGGGCCCAGAATGGCTTGCCCAGAGTCCGCAAACGTTGCTGTCGTCGGAGGCACAGGCACGAGGTGATACTCCTCTGCCTCGTTGGCATATTCCCCAACTCACTGAATGTTCTCATGCTCCGGTTTTGCGAGGGCGCAGGGCGGCGGTGAGCGCTGCTGGACCGCAATGAGCGCGACTCGGATTCGGATACTATCCCTGTTCTTATGTGCCCATCCTCCCATCGTCCTTCTCCTCCGTCCCCATTCACCATCGCCGCAGGCTCGAACCCCTCAAGCGAAACCTCCCCGCTCCTCATAAGCAGCACAATCCCGCCCGCGCCGGGTAAATCCGCAAGATCACGCCCGAGCGCGCTGTCGCGGTAACTGTCCCCGCCCCCGCCCCCGTCCGCCCCCGTCCGCCCACGTCCGCGTCGGCGCAGTCGAGAAGGTCGCAAACGCGCGGTGTCGCCTTCGCCGCGACGGGCTTTGCTGGCGATGTCTTCCCCGCAGTATTCGCAACTGCGACCACCTGCAGCCGTTCACTAAAAGCACCCCGCTTCTGCGGATGCAGGCCCGGACTCGCGCTCGGGCTCGTGCTGGCTGTACTCGTGGCCGTGGTCGTAGGCGCGCCCAAACTAACCACACTCCCCGACTTCAGCACGCGGTGCCTAGCGTCCTTAGCTCCCGCAGAGCAAGTGTCCGTGAAGCGAGTATCGCCCCCCCTACCGGTGAACCGTCCCGCTCCTTCGCCGCCGCAGCCGCAAGTGCGGGCCGCGATGGACGCAGTGCAGCGACGTCGATGAGCGGCTGTGGCTTGGTGGGCAGTCGGCTCGAGCTTACGACGCTATTCCCACTCTGGCTTTTGCTCGGCTGACGCGTCGACTTTGACTTTGACTGTGGGAGGGCGGAAGTGCAGGAGATTGGTGTGCGAGCTGGCACCCGCGAGGCTCCCCGCCGAGGAAAGATTGACGTTCGAGAAGCTCGAAAGCGCGCTCCCTGGACGGCGGGGTAGCGTCACCAGCCCGAATTGGACTCTGATTCCGAGTCTGGCGCAGGTGACGTGGCGGCGGGCGAAGGTTATTTCGCTTGCACAGGGGCGCCGGGAATCTGGAGCGGAATCTGGAGCGCAGGTACTACGCGAGTCTTTCGCTGTAAAAGAACGTAATGTCAGCGATGGTGATAAAGCAGAAGATAGAAAAAATAGAGCAAAGGAGCGACACTCACCCGCCTTGACGCCTGCTCCATTCCCCGCGCTCGGGCTCGCATTCCACGCCGCAGATCCAGACGCATACACCCTCGAACTCGACTGACTCCTCGACCGCCGCATCTCCCTCCGCATCGCCTCCCGCCGCGCATACGCCACCTCAGACTTGGCGCCATGCCTCGCCTCGCTCTTCATGACCCGCCTCACACCCTTCCCTGCAAAGCCACTCCCCTCCTCCTCCTCCTTGGACTGAGACTGAGTTTGCGACTCCCACAATCTGATTTGGCGTGCGCGCCGGCTCTGCTTCTTCTTCTCCTCGCCCGCACTCCTGCGGAAGGAAAGGTGGTCGTGAGCTCGTCGTTCGTGGTTTTCGATGAGAGCAAAAGGAGGCGAGCTACAAGTCGCGCGCGGCAGGACTCAAGCTCCGGCTTGGGTTTGATACACATCCCTCCTTTGCACCCACAGCCCTCTTTTCGCCTACACTTCCCGTCACCGCCGCGTATTCGGGCGAACGGTCGTCGCTCGCTCGCTCCATCCCCTCCCTTCCCCAGCAAACAAGAAAGAAATAAAAGCGCAAAAGAAACGCACCTCACGGCCTTGGCTCCCTCGGCGCCTCGCCCCCAAAACCCAACGTCCGCCCCTGGCAAGCGAGGGTATGCATCGAGCGGCGACAGGGTAATCACCGTTAGCTGCGCATTTCCACCTTTGACAGGTTTCGCGTGTACTGCCGCGCCGCTGAGATTCGGATTCGAGGCGTTCGCCGCCCTGCCCTCCCTACGTGTCGAAACGCCCGCAAACCGAAGCCGTTCTTTGATCCCGCCCGCGGCCACGCTCTTGCTAGTCCTCGAGGTCGTAGCGGTGGTGGTGGGGCTCACGGTCGGTGCCAACGGACTCCCTGCCGCGTGTGCGTACGATGGCGACACACGTGTGCGCGTTCGAGAGGGTGCGTTCGAGAAGGTGGGAGACTGCCCGTGCTCGGGTAGCCGGCCACATACGCGAGCCAGCGCAAGAGGAGGAGTCGGCGCGCACACGTGAGAGATCGGAGGAGGTGCTGAGGCGGCTGAAGTACGGGTATGATGGGCGGCGCAGGTTCTCCCGCCACTACTGCTGTCGGGGAGGACGGCGAGGCCGCGGTGTTGCCGAGCTCGTTGCGACTTCTGTGTAGATAGATACAGTGCTACTTTAGAGTAAAAGGGAAGGAAGAGGGTATGGGCGTACCTCTTTCGGCCGAAAAAGCCAATGCTGCGCTGTTTCTTCCCTCCGTCTTGCCGACAAAGACTTGGATCGCCGCCGTACGCGAGTAATCCACGGCCATTCGGGCTCGACGGACCAGCACTGGAGAAGAACAAGGAGACATTCGGCGGTGGGCAACGACGTGGAGGACGCGGAATTGGAGGAGTCAAAGTCCAGTGACGTTGTGCGAGGAAGCAGCGGGCTTGGAGGCTGAGGTGGAAGGGAGAGGGGCGTTTTTGTGGTTGTTGCTGCGCGCGAATAGGCCACCGAAGGGGCATCGCAGGTGCGTGTTTCGAATTCTATGTGTCTATTTCGGTGCTAATGGTCTTGGAGCGGTATCATCGGGTGATATGCTTAGGGGTTGCGTGCCTAGACAACGTGGAGACGAAGAGAGAAGGACAGGAAAAGAATAGTAATCGATTGAGTAGTGACGTCGAAGCGGTCGATTCGGGACCCATTCCGTGCGCTTTGCGTGCGGAGAATTGAACGCAGCGTTAAGTCTCGCCTCGGGCTGCCTGACCGTCCCGCCTGCAGGGCCCAGGAGGTGCAGAACAAGAGGAGGAGAGCCAAGGGGCTGCGGTGATGGTGGTCGTGATCACGGAACAAAGTAAATAATGCACAAACACTGATGTCAGCATCTTGCCCTTCTGCTCCGACGTCAACAATAATGCTGCTGGCACCAGTAAACGAGCCGATTCGTGAAGCATGGGGGAAGTTGCAAGCAACCCAGTCAGTCCGGCTGCGAGTTGGCCTGTGCACTGACGATGCCGTGGTCATGGCTTTGTTTGCCCAGCGAAATGCTCAAGGGCGCCATTACGGTGTGCAACGGTACCAACCTAGCCAGCTCGGCAGGAGCACATTCCGAATTAGCGAACAAGATGCGCATAGTTTCCAATCCGCATTCAACAGCGCTAAACGCAGCTGGTTCCGAGCCGGCCAAACAGCCCTCAGTGTACAGCAAGATATCTCAACCTTTGTTGAGGCGCAAGAGGCATGGGTGAAGAGTGACATTGGAGACAGCCGCGCCTACGTTGAGGCAACAAAGTGGTAGGGTCTAGTAACTCATTCAGTTTTGATGGTGCCTGAGATAAGTCTAGGTTTGTCGGCGCATATGCCACACTATTTGCGAGCTGGTCGGTGGTATCCATGCGTGTGGTGCCCATTGCCGGTGTCGGACCTCGTCAGTTCGCCATTATTGCTGAAGAAGATCTGCAACCGCAGACTGTCATCCACGAGCTAATAGGACTTTTATCGAGCGACCCAGCCGACGGTGCAAGTCACTCAAACTTGTCCGTCATGCAGGACCTCGATGGCGTACCAAGGGTCCTTTTTGGACCCATTCGACTGGTCAATCACTGCTGTATCCCCAATGCGCGGGTGAGTGAATTTTATTGCCGTTATTTCATGTTGTAGATTGTCATAGTTCGACTTTGCGCAACACGGCAATGGCCACACTGTGACAGTGCGAACAAATAAAATTATCCTCAAGGGAGAGGAAATCACTGTTAGCTATGGTCGGGATTTCTGGACAGAAGACACCCCATGTCTGTGCGTGGTGTGTTATGGCCCCCGGCCTGTTGCAAGACCGGACGAGGACGAGGACGAGGACGAGGACTTGAAACCAGAAAAGAAAAATAAAGAAGCGCGAAGGAATGAAAGACGCCGGAAAAACAGAGCCATTGCAAAATTGAAAAATTCAACTGACGAAGGGCTGGAGGAAGGAACGAAGGAAGACATATAACGGCAGTGACCCCATGAAGAACATGTATCATTGTTCTATAGTATTTTTGAAGAGGTACATCTATGTATCATGGTGCACTCGATGAACGTGGATACAAGAATACAAGAATACGATGACCAAGGGGGACAGCGTTCAGTATCAGACATAATTGTCGTTGCTGCAGAGGGGTATTGAAGGCAAGGATCTTCTCAACTTGAAGCCAAACACAAGCGCCTCGGTGCCGTCGGCGGATGATGTTCATGCCCTCCTCCACATTCTTCTCGCGCGTATTCCGACTACGCTCGATGGGCTCCGCGTATCCGAATGCGGCCCCGCAGCCTGGGCTCACTCTCGGAGGCGGTGCGCGTCGTCCTGTCTAAGCGCGCCCGTGGCGGTGTCTGTGACAGAGGCGAGAGATATCTAAAGTCTGTGCAGGAGATGATCAAGACGACGTACACGGCTGTACCGGAGAACCTCGAAATTTGACGGGATTGATGACCGTCGGAATCCAATGGGGGCTTAGTGGATTTATTTGATTTAGCGACTCGTCGGAATCCGATAATCCGCGCCCTTGGCTTCCTCTAAGCCCTTCTTTGAAGGCTTAAGGACGCCTCGCTGGCGGTAGACAGTGTCGGTTATGCTCAATTAGGCAATATATTTAAGGGGAAGTCAAAGTTCGTTTATGAGGTGATTCAGGCGTCGATTCAGATGTCGATTCAAGCATCGATTCAGACGTCGATTCTCCACCAAGAATCCACGGAGAATCGAGGTTGTTGTCGATTCATCAAGAATCGAGCTGAATCGATCATTCGACTCCGGAGTCGAATCATGGATGCTCGTCGATTCTCCAAAACCGTCGATTCTAGATGGATTCTTGATCAAGAATCGACGTCCGAATCGATTCTTGAATCGACCTCTTAACCGAACTTTGACTTCCCCTAATTATATTCCACGAAAGTAGCGGAAAGTGGGGGAAAAGGGAGCACCGTGTGCATTTTGAGTAATGTATCCTTGAACGTATCTACGACCTAGCTACGGGGCCCACAGCGAGAGACGCCAGATCTCCCAGGCCATCTACATTGACGTCGCAATCCTCATCCTCCTCCTGATTGTCGGCCCCTGAGGCAGCGGCATCGGAAGGCATTGCGGCATTAATTTCCTCTTGAGTGAGCGCGGTTGTCTCTAGTGATGCCCAGGGCCCGGCTTGGCCTGAAAGCCCCGGCGTGGGCCTGGCTTGGGTGGGCTCGGGCTCAGGATTTTGCAAGCCCAAGCCCAAGCCCTCAAACAGGGCTTGGTCGGGCCGGGCTTGGGCTTGGGCCCGGGCTTTTGAGCTACTTCGTGCTTTGTGCCCTACGTATCAGTTTCAAGTCAAATGACACTGTACATATACTGTGAGAACATCCCTCCTTCAGATTGCTGTAATTCTGACCATCCAGACTGGGTTTAGATTCGGATTGGGGTGTTGGTCCAAGCTGGAAATATTTTGTAAGCTCCCGAGAATAGGTAAAGAAGCCGGAAATACCTTGAGGTGGGTTTTGTTCACATAAAATATTAGCCAAAAGAAATCTCCTCACAGTTTGCAGATTTTATTTCAGGTTTATAGCATTTACATCCGAGGTATGTAGGCCCGGGCTTGAGGGCCCGGCCTGGCTTGAGATTTTTGAAGCCCAAGCCCTAGGCCCCCCAAAGCCTGCTGCCGGGCTTGGCTTGGCCTGGCCTGAGCGGGCCGGGCTTGGCGGGCTTGAGGGCTTCAGGCCGGGCCCTGGGCATCACTAGTTGTCTCTGCGCCGAAACGATCATATCTGGCGTTGTCCTGTGCGATGATCTCCTGCTCCCATCTGAGTCTAGCATCAGTGAGAGCCTCCTCGTGACGTATATGGACTTACAGGAGCCACGCGGGACTACTACGATTATTCCCGTTCTTCTCGAATAGCTTGTCCAGCATTTCTTCGAGGTTATTCCAGAATTTGGAATCACCACCACGTGCGTACTTCTTACCCGCCAACGGACGAGCAACCTCACGCTGTTATTACTTCGTCAATGGCTTGATTAGAATTCTTAAAGGCAGCAGACATACCATCAAGGCAAAGCAAGCCATGATATCCTGCGGCGGAGTCGTCGGGACTGTGGGCAAATGGTATATGTTGATGGTCTTCTTACTGAACGTCTTCAAGGTCGTCTTCTGCACCACCGATGTAAAGATCTAGTAACGAGATTCAGCCGGAACAAGTCAAGAAGCGTAGGAAAACATACTGATTTGCGTACAGCACTTCTGACGTTGCCGTTCTCGGCTGCGAGCAGGTCGTGAATCGCAGTTTTGACTGTGGGGCCTTGCTTATACAATTGGAGGCGCAGGCGATTAGCATGCTCATAAATGTATGACTGTGACGAATTCAGCTGGATGTAGCACCTGCGGCGAAACGACGTTACCTCAACAATGGCAATGAGGCTGGAGTACGAGGTGACGGGCCGAATAATGTAATGGCGTAGGCGAGACTTGAGCAATTTCTGGGAGATCCATTAGTGACAACGAAGCACATTGAAAGCGAGACATTCACAAGTTGTTCCTTCGACGGTGTCCAATTTTCTGTACAGAACGTGCCAATGGTCTCCACGTGAGACCCGAGGACTGCGATTTGTTTTTTGAGATCCCCGTTTTGCTGTTCCATGCGCTGCAGGTGGAGGAATATCATGGCCAGGCGATCATCGCCACCGAGCTGGACAGAGGACGTTAGAGTGGGCCATACAGGCAGGTGGAGTGCACTGACCTTGCAGAAGCCATGCGCAGCCTTGCGCTGGGTATTCTCGAGACCATACTCGGTGCTCAGCTCATCGACATTGACGGTAGTAAGAGCAGGCATCCTCCTCGGATGATCATGGTTTTGGAGGCTTGAGAACGGTGCTGGGGTCCGGTCGTAGCCCATATCGAAGCTGCTGTTGTATGCAGGATAGTGGGACCCAAGATTGCCCGACTGGCCAAGACCGGAGTAAGGCTCCAACCGTTTCCGTTTGAAAACGTTTGTAGACGGTTATAACCGTTTTTATTTGGTTTTTGTTTGTGTCTGGTGCCAAACGGTTTAAAAACCGTTTGCAAACGGTTTATACCATTACGTCCAGATGATCCACAAGTTGGCCATACTTGCCGGCCGGGAACATCAACTGAGGCCCCAGAACAGCCGTGTTGTAATCAGGCGGCACATTATCATTACGGCTCGCCGGCACAACTGATCGCCGACCGGCAAAACATCCATACAGTTCCAGTGATCCGCAAAATAAGTGGGGAGCTCGAAAATGCAGGGATGAGTGCCAGGATGTGTTGGATGTATGATTTCAACATCCCAAGACATGCTGATGGCTGACAACAGCACAGAAAAGTATCTTGTGCCGTTTGTATCCCACGCATTTATGTGGTCAAAAAATACCATTTTAAATGGTTTCAAACAGTTTAAAACCATTTATTAACCGATTCCGTTTTGTTTGCCCAGCTGGACAAACGAAAACCAAATGGTTGGAGCCTTAGACCGGAGGGAGGCCAGTTCTCGTCACTCAAGCGGTGGTGGCGATGAGTCGAGTCGTAGGGTGTTCTCCCAATCGGCGAACGATGAGTGCGCTGGGGGCCAGGGGAGTCGGGAGTGCCTTGCGACATGGGGGATTTTGGAAGAGAGGCGGCAAAAAAGTGAAAAACAAAAGAGAGACAAACAAACCATATTCGTCGCGGCACCCAATGGCCTCAGCCGACGACCGCATCCCCAAGGGCAGGAAAAGCAAGACCTTGGCCCAAGCACGGTCAGTATTGTGAGTATGAGACGGCGCCGCTAGATTTTTGTCTGACAAATTTCCCCAGCGCCTTGAATCCAGACTTCGGTTATCTCAATTCGCAAGTGCCAGACAAAACAGCTTTTAGGCGCTTCGTCAGTGGTCCAGCAGGGGCTGAGACTCAGCTTGAGCTCCAAGAATTATCACAGCGCATGACGGCGCCATGTACCGGTGATTTCAAGCCGGTCGCGTCGCTCACGGACACCAAGCCTGCAAATGTCAAAATAGAGAAGGAAAACACACCTACTGGTACGTTGGGCCTCGCATTCTCAAATATATTCGCTGATCTTTACCTCCAGTGTCCACCGTCTCGCATGAGTCGCATCTTATCCCAGGACGACTCAAACGACCTCGGCTCGAAGTCCACGATGCCATGCCAGTCAAGACGGAAGAACTTGAAGACAGTATTTCGACTCCAGCGGAATCGAGCCAAAGTACCGCTCTGCGTATTGCTCAGTTGGAGAACGAGGTGGCCTTCCTTCGTGCTCAAATCCGCGTCGATCAGGATGCTACGGACAGCACCATTCAAGGGCTGCAACGAGATTGGGAGGACCTGCGGCGGACGTCTCTGTACTTCCACAATCGAGTGGACGGATTGCGGGTTCGCGTGAACCGAGTGGAAGGACACATCGATGAAATAGTCGAGCATTTGCCAGCTCATTACGGGTGGAAATCTGAAATCGGATCGGACTACGATCCGGACGCAACTCTGGACATGGAGGATAGATCGCAGCCGGTGGTTGAGGCTTGGTGGCCAGAGGAATCTATGTAACATAGGCGTTCAGAAGGAGAAGTACTCCGTGTTCTGACGCTTTGTGTCGACATCGGATACTGCTTTGTACGGTACTCATGTCGTTAATAATTGACAAAAATCTCCTTCTACTGCTGCACCTCGGGACGTGGCTGCTGAACTCCGCGGGACCTTGAAGGACGTGGGTTGTATTGTAACTCTTCCCCACCCTCCGCAACATCCCGATCGAGGTCATCCTGTTTGCGCTTCTTCCCCCGACCTTGCTTTTTTTGGCCTGTGCTCTGCGCTGGTTCAGTGAACTCGGTCTCGGCGACCCTGGCCTGCTTTGCGGCTGCTTTTTTTTGCCGTTCAGACTCTTTGTCTATCTCAGCTTGCTTCGCATCGCGTTCCAACCGCTCCTTGTTCCCGATCGATTGCTCAATAGCATCGACAAGCGAAAGTCCTGGGAACCGAGACCCGCTTCGGAACTCTTGCACGTCTTTCGCGCTTCGAAGCTGGGCTAAATTGAGGAAGCAGTCGTTGGGCTCAGTGGTGTGGCTGATTTCATTCTCGAAGCGGTCAGTTTCTTGGCGCTCCTGAATCACTCGACGTGTCAGTGTTGTCTTGCATCCATGAGCGGCGCAATTGTGATTGACGTTGACAGCGCAAATGAGCTCCTGCGGGCAGTAAGTGCTGGTCTTCAGCGGCCTAAGTGAGCACATACCTTGAACGCAATCACGAGGCGTCGATCCAGCTGGACTGTGCAAGATGGAAGTCTGTGCGGCAAGCCTGCCGCAGGACGTTGGCACCGATTTTGCAGGTAGACACCACAATTCCCAGAATCGCGTCGGTTTCTGGCTCGACGAGAATTTCTTCGACGCGCCCCACACAGGATGACTGATCCTTGCGGTAAATCACATACTTTGACACCTCGATCTTGTCCTCGTTGCCCAGAATGAGGCTTCGGCATCGTTGCACCTTGTCTTTCTCCTTTAGAAGACTCGAGACACCCAGTGTGCTCGCCACTGTCTCGCTCCACGGACATGGCCCAATCCCCACCAAGGGCATATAGACGCCTAGATGATTATCATTTCCGTGTGCTAGTTGACAAGGGAAAAGTCACCGCTACTTGATTTATCTGTCAATCCTTCCATTGACATAAAGCGGAGGAACTCGTCATCTTCCAAGAGAGCACGAACCTCTGGGCCCGCCTGCCGAGGAGGAATCCTATTGGCATCTTCGTCGACAAGGACATAGCCACCACTGACGAGATGCCGGACTGCATGTAAATGGCTGAATGCAGTTGCGATATCGAGACTGGGAGCATGTTGCTTGAATATATGTTGCGAAGGCGAATCACTAGATTGAAGGATTCAAAACTCTCTGTTGCGTAGAGGATCAAAGGTCCAAATCGAGGGATATGGTCAACGAGATGAACGAATAGATGGAACTTTGGTTTGTTGAACCACTGCGTGTTCCACAGCGCAGTCGCAGCAAGAAATTCGAAGACGGCTTTGTTTAATCTCGCCTAAAACTTAATCAGACATGAAAACGGAGAGATAATGTGAAGCGCACAATATATGTGGGTAGGTGTTCGATCGCCGGCTGGAACATCAACGGCGCAAGTGTACAAAGTGTCACCCATCCGTCGTAGTGCGCTTGGGGTATAAGCCCATGGAGGACAACCAGCGCGACTTGGAGAACAACCCGGAAGTCACGACCTACGAGAGATCCCGCATATTGGACGTAGGTTGTTCCCACGAATTGGGGGTGTATTTAATCCGCCCACGTTGACACTGGACAGACGGGCCTTAAGCTCC
>JARJCV010000646.1:0-17292 GCA_029281435.1 Mycena haematopus
ACCCTTAACCTTCCGTCGCCTGGCAGACACGGTGGATTCCGAAGACTTCTTCAGACGCTACCTCACAGCAGCCTTTCATTAGTGGGTGTCCAAGCCTTAATGAAATCGTCCAGACTGATCGTACCAGGGTTCCGTGCCTGATTCCAGTCACGTTGCCTGATTCCGTGCCTGATTCCACTGACGTTGCCTGATTCCGTGCCTGATTCCAGTCACGTTGCCTAATTCCACTCTTTTGGGCTGGATTTGGCCTTAAAGAACAGATGGAATCAGGTTCCTGATTCTTAAAGCAATATATTAGGCTAGTGCTCTATTGGATTGCGAGTCTCCCGGTGAGTCTGCCGACAGCGTTGGGCCGTTTTCGAAACGTTTTTCTTTCACGTCAGTTTCATTAGTGGCTGTCCCAGCCTTAATAACTGCCAAGCGGCCCTAGTGCTCTATTGGATTGCGAGTTTCCCGGTGAGTCTGCCGACAGCGTTTGGCCGTTTTCGTTAGGTTTCTTTCGTCGCAGGGTGTTTGCGAACCCTAAACCCTTAACCTTCCGTCGCCTGGCAGACACGGTGGATTCCGAAGACTTCTTCAGACGCTACCTCACAGCAGCCTTTCATTAGTGGGTGTCCAAGCCTTAATGAAATCGTCCAGACTGATCGTACCAGGGTTCCGTGCCTGATTCCAGTCACGTTGCCTGATTCCGTGCCTGATTCCAGTCACGTTGCCTAATTCCACTCTTTTGGGCTGGATTTGGCCTTAAAGAACAGATGGAATCAGGTTCCTGATTCTTAAAGCAATATATTAGGCTAGTGCTCTATTGGATTGCGAGTCTCCCGGTGAGTCTGCCGACAGCGTTGGGCCGTTTTCGAAACGTTTTTCTTTCACGTCAGTTTCATTAGTGCCTGTCCCAGCCTTAAATAACTGCCAAGCGGCCCTAGTGCTCTATTGGATTGCGAGTTTCCCGGTGAGTCTGCCGACAGCGTTTGGCCGTTTTCGTTAGGTTTCTTTCGTCGCAGGGTGTTTGCGAACCCTAAACCCTTAACCTTCCGTCGCCTGGCAGACACGGTGGATTCCGAAGACTTCTTCAGACGCTACCTCACAGCAGCCTTTCATTAGTGGGTGTCCAAGCCTTAATGAAATCGTCCAGACTGATCGTACCAGGGTTCCGTGCCTGATTCCAGTCACGTTGCCTGATTCCGTGCCTGATTCCAGTCACGTTGCCTGATTCCGTGCCTGATTCCACTACGTTGCCTGATTCCGTGCCTGATTCCAGTCACGTTGCTAATTCACTCTTTTGGGCTGGATTTGGCCTTAAAGAACAGATGGAATCAGGTTCCTGATTCTTAAAGCAATATATTAGGCTAGTGCTCTATTGGATTGCGAGTCTCCCGGTGAGTCTGCCGACAGCGTTGGGCCGTTTTCGAAACGTTTTTCTTTCACGTCGGTTTCATTAGTGCCTGTCCCAGCCTTAAATAACTGCCAAGCGGCCCTAGTGCTCTATTGGATTGCGAGTTTCCCGGTGAGTCTGCCGACAGCGTTTGGCCGTTTTCGTTAGGTTTCTTTCGTCGCAGGGTGTTTGCGAACCCTAAACCCTTAACCTTCCGTCGCCTGGCAGACACGGTGGATTCCGAAGACTTCTTCAGACGCTACCTCACAGCAGCCTTTCATTAGTGGGTGTCCAAGCCTTAATGAAATCGTCCAGACTGATCGTACCAGGGTTCCGTGCCTGATTCCAGTCACGTTGCCTGATTCCGTGCCTGATTCCACTGACGTTGCCTGATTCCGTGCCTGATTCCAGTCACGTTGCCTGATTCCGTGCCTGATTCCAGTCACGTTGCCTAATTCCACTCTTTTGGGCTGGATTTGGCCTTAAAGAACAGATGGAATCAGGTTCCTGATTCTCTAAACGCCTTAACCTATTCCGTCGCCTGGCAGACACGGTGGATTCCGAAGACTTCTTCAGACGCTACCTCACAGCAGCCTTTCATTAGTGGGTGTCCAAGCCTTAATGAAATCGTCCAGACTGATCGTACCAGGGTTCCGTGCCTGATTCCAGTCACGTTGCCTGATTCCGTGCCTGATTCCAGACGTTGCCTGATTCCGTGCCTGATTCCAGTCACGTTGCCTAATTCCACTCTTTTGGGCTGGATTTGGCCTTAAAGAACAGATGGAATCAGGTTCCTGATTCTTAAAGCAATATATTAGGGTGTTTGCGAACCCTAAACCCTTAACCTTCCGTCGCCTGGCAGACACGGTGGATTCCGAAGACTTCTTCAGACGCTACCTCACAGCAGCCTTTCATTAGTGGGTGTCCAAGCCTTAATGAAATCGTCCAGACTGATCGTACCAGGGTTCCGTGCCTGATTCCAGTCACGTTGCCTGATTCCGTGCCTGATTCCACTGACGTTGCCTGATTCCGTGCCTGATTCCAGTCACGTTGCCTAATTCCACTCTTTTGGGCTGGATTTGGCCTTAAAGAACAGATGGAATCAGGTTCCTGATTCTTAAAGCAATATATTAGGCTAGTGCTCTATTGGATTGCGAGTCTCCCGGTGAGTCTGCCGACAGCGTTGGGCCGTTTTCGAAACGTTTTTCTTTCACGTCGGTTTCATTAGTGCCTGTCCCAGCCTTAAATAACTGCCAAGCGGCCCTAGTGCTCTATTGGATTGCGAGTTTCCCGGTGAGTCTGCCGACAGCGTTTGGCCGTTTTCGTTAGGTTTCTTTCGTCGCAGGGTGTTTGCGAACCCTAAACCCTTAACCTTCCGTCGCCTGGCAGACACGGTGGATTCCGAAGACTTCTTCAGACGCTACCTCACAGCAGCCTTTCATTAGTGGGTGTCCAAGCCTTAATGAAATCGTCCAGACTGATCGTACCAGGGTTCCGTGCCTGATTCCAGTCACGTTGCCTGATTCCGTGCCTGATTCCACTGACGTTGCCTGATTCCGTGCCTGATTCCAGTCACGTTGCCTGATTCCGTGCCTGATTCCAGTCACGTTGCCTAATTCCACTCTTTTGGGCTGGATTTGGCCTTAAAGAACAGATGGAATCAGGTTCCTGATTCTTAAAGCAATATATTAGGCTAGTGCTCTATTGGATTGCGAGTCTCCCGGTGAGTCTGCCGACAGCGTTGGGCCGTTTTCGAAACGTTTTTCTTTCACGTCGGTTTCATTAGTGCTGTCCCAGCCTTAAATAACTGCCAAGCGGCCCTAGTGCTCTATTGGATTGCGAGTTTCCCGGTGAGTCTGCCGACAGCGTTTGGCCGTTTTCGTTAGGTTTCTTTCGTCGCAGGGTGTTTGCGAACCCTAAACCCTTAACCTTCCGTCGCCTGGCAGACACGGTGGATTCCGAAGACTTCTTCAGACGCTACCTCACAGCAGCCTTTCATTAGTGGGTGTCCAAGCCTTAATGAAATCGTCCAGACTGATCGTACCAGGGTTCCGTGCCTGATTCCAGTCACGTTGCCTGATTCCGTGCCTGATTCCACTGACGTTGCCTGATTCCGTGCCTGATTCCAGTCACGTTGCCTAATTCCACTCTTTTGGGCTGGATTTGGCCTTAAAGAACAGATGGAATCAGGTTCCTGATTCTTAAAGCAATATATTAGGCTAGTGCTCTATTGGATTGCGAGTCTCCCGGTGAGTCTGCCGACAGCGTTGGGCCGTTTTTGAAACGTTTTTCTTTCACGTCGGTTTCATTAGTGGCTGTCCCAGCCTTGAATAACTGCCAAGCGGCCCTAGTGCTCTATTGGATTGCGAGTTTCCCGGTGAGTCTGCCGACAGCGTTTGGCCGTTTTCGTTAGGTTTCTTTCGTCGCAGGGTGTTTGCGAACCCTAAACCCTTAACCTTCCGTCGCCTGGCAGACACGGTGGATTCCGAAGACTTCTTCAGACGCTACCTCACAGCAGCCTTTCATTAGTGGGTGTCCAAGCCTTAATGAAATCGTCCAGACTGATCGTACCAGGGTTCCGTGCCTGATTCCAGTCACGTTGCCTGATTCCGTGCCTGATTCCAGTCACGTGCCTGATTCCAGTCACGTTGCCTGATTCCGTGCCTGATTCCAGTCACGTTGCCTAATTCCACTCTTTTGGGCTGGATTTGGCCTTAAAGAACAGATGGAATCAGGTTCCTGATTCTTAAAGCAATATATTAGGCTAGTGCTCTATTGGATTGCGAGTCTCCCGGTGAGTCTGCCGACAGCGTTGGGCCGTTTTTGAAACGTTTTTCTTTCACGTCGGTTTCATTAGTGGCTGTCCCAGCCTTGAATAACTGCCAAGCGGCCCTAGTGCTCTATTGGATTGCGAGTTTCCCGGTGAGTCTGCCGACAGCGTTTGGCCGTTTTCGTTAGGTTTCTTTCGTCGCAGGGTGTTTGCGAACCCTAAACCCTTAACCTTCCGTCGCCTGGCAGACACGGTGGATTCCGAAGACTTCTTCAGACGCTACCTCACAGCAGCCTTTCATTAGTGGGTGTCCAAGCCTTAATGAAATCGTCCAGACTGATCGTACCAGGGTTCCGTGCCTGATTCCAGTCACGTTGCCTGATTCCGTGCCTGATTCCACTGACGTTGCCTGATTCCGTGCCTGATTCCAGTCACGTTGCCTAATTCCACTCTTTTGGGCTGGATTTGGCCTTAAAGAACAGATGGAATCAGGTTCCTGATTCTTAAAGCAATATATTAGGGTGTTTGCGAACCCTAAACCCTTAACCTTCCGTCGCCTGGCAGACACGGTGGATTCCGAAGACTTCTTCAGACGCTACCTCACAGCAGCCTTTCATTAGTGGGTGTCCAAGCCTTAATGAAATCGTCCAGACTGATCGTACCAGGGTTCCGTGCCTGATTCCAGTCACGTTGCCTGATTCCGTGCCTGATTCCACTGACGTTGCCTGATTCCGTGCCTGATTCCAGTCACGTTGCCTGATTCCGTGCCTGATTCCAGTCACGTTGCCTAATTCCACTCTTTTGGGCTGGATTTGGCCTTAAAGAACAGATGGAATCAGGTTCCTGATTCTTAAAGCAATATATTAGGGTGTTTGCGAACCCTAAACCCTTAACCTTCCGTCGCCTGGCAGACACGGTGGATTCCGAAGACTTCTTCAGACGCTACCTCACAGCAGCCTTTCATTAGTGGGTGTCCAAGCCTTAATGAAATCGTCCAGACTGATCGTACCAGGGTTCCGTGCCTGATTCCAGTCACGTTGCCTGATTCCGTGCCTGATTCCACTGACGTTGCCTGATTCCGTGCCTGATTCCAGTCACGTTGCCTAATTCCACTCTTTTGGGCTGGATTTGGCCTTAAAGAACAGATGGAATCAGGTTCCTGATTCTTAAAGCAATATATTAGGTTTCGTCGCAGGGTGTTTGCGAACCCTAAACCCTTAACCTTCCGTCGCCTGGCAGACACGGTGGATTCCGAAGACTTCTTCAGACGCTACCTCACAGCAGCCTTTCATTAGTGGGTGTCCAAGCCTTAATGAAATCGTCCAGACTGATCGTACCAGGGTTCCGTGCCTGATTCCAGTCACGTTGCCTGATTCCGTGCCTGATTCCACTGACGTTGCCTGATTCCGTGCCTGATTCCAGTCACGTTGCCTAATTCCACTCTTTTGGGCTGGATTTGGCCTTAAAGAACAGATGGAATCAGGTTCCTGATTCTTAAAGCAATATATTAGGGTGTTTGCGAACCCTAAACCCTTAACCTTCCGTCGCCTGGCAGACACGGTGGATTCCGAAGACTTCTTCAGACGCTACCTCACAGCAGCCTTTCATTAGTGGGTGTCCAAGCCTTAATGAAATCGTCCAGACTGATCGTACCAGGGTTCCGTGCCTGATTCCAGTCACGTTGCCTGATTCCGTGCCTGATTCCACTGACGTTGCCTGATTCCGTGCCTGATTCCAGTCACGTTGCCTGATTCCGTGCCTGATTCCAGTCACGTTGCCTAATTCCACTCTTTTGGGCTGGATTTGGCCTTAAAGAACAGATGGAATCAGGTTCCTGATTCTTAAAGCAATATATTAAGACTTCTTCAGACGCTACCTCACAGCAGCCTTTCATTAGTGGGTGTCCAAGCCTTAATGAAATCGTCCAGACTGATCGTACCAGGGTTCCGTGCCTGATTCCAGTCACGTTGCCTGATTCCGTGCCTGATTCCACTGACGTTGCCTGATTCCGTGCCTGATTCCAGTCACGTTGCCTAATTCCACTCTTTGGCTGGATTTGGCCTAAGAACAGATGGAATCAGGTTCCTGATTCTTAAAGCAATATATTAGGTTCTTTCGTCGCAGGTGTTTGCGAACCCTAAACCCTTAACCTTCCGTCGCCTGGCAGACACGGTGGATTCCGAAGACTTCTTCAGACGCTACCTCACAGCAGCCTTTCATTAGTGGGTGTCCAAGCCTTAATGAAATCGTCCAGACTGATCGTACCAGGGTTCCGTGCCTGATTCCAGTCACGTTGCCTGATTCCGTGCCTGATTCCACTGACGTTGCCTGATTCCGTGCCTGATTCCAGTCACGTTGCCTAATTCCACTCTTTTGGGCTGGATTTGGCCTTAAAGAACAGATGGAATCAGGTTCCTGATTCTTAAAGCAATATATTAGGCTAGTGCTCTATTGGATTGCGAGTCTCCCGGTGAGTCTGCCGACAGCGTTGGGCCGTTTTTGAAACGTTTTTCTTTCACGTCGGTTTCATTAGTGGCTGTCCCAGCCTTGAATAACTGCCAAGCGGCCCTAGTGCTCTATTGGATTGCGAGTTTCCCGGTGAGTCTGCCGACAGCGTTTGGCCGTTTTCGTTAGGTTTCTTTCGTCGCAGGGTGTTTGCGAACCCTAAACCCTTAACCTTCCGTCGCCTGGCAGACACGGTGGATTCCGAAGACTTCTTCAGACGCTACCTCACAGCAGCCTTTCATTAGTGGGTGTCCAAGCCTTAATGAAATCGTCCAGACTGATCGTACCAGGGTTCCGTGCCTGATTCCAGTCACGTTGCCTGATTCCGTGCCTGATTCCACTGACGTTGCCTGATTCCGTGCCTGATTCCAGTCACGTTGCCTGATTCCGTGCCTGATTCCAGTCACGTTGCCTAATTCCACTCTTTTGGGCTGGATTTGGCCTTAAAGAACAGATGGAATCAGGTTCCTGATTCTTAAAGCAATATATTAGGTGTTTGCGAACCCTAACCCTTACCTTCCGTCGCCTGGCAGACACGGTGGATTCCGAAGACTTCTTCAGACGCTACCTCACAGCAGCCTTTCATTAGTGGGTGTCCAAGCCTTAATGAAATCGTCCAGACTGATCGTACCAGGGTTCCGTGCCTGATTCCAGTCACGTTGCCTGATTCCGTGCCTGATTCCACTGACGTTGCCTGATTCCGTGCCTGATTCAGTCAGTTGCCTGATTCCGTGCCTGATTCCAGTCACGTTGCCTAATTCCACTCTTTTGGGCTGGATTTGGCCTTAAAGAACAGATGGAATCAGGTTCCTGATTCTTAAAGCAATATATTAGGGTGTTTGCGAACCCTAAACCCTTAACCTTCCGTCGCCTGGCAGACACGGTGGATTCCGAAGACTTCTTCAGACGCTACCTCACAGCAGCCTTTCATTAGTGGGTGTCCAAGCCTTAATGAAATCGTCCAGACTGATCGTACCAGGGTTCCGTGCCTGATTCCAGTCACGTTGCCTGATTCCGTGCCTGATTCCACTGACGTTGCCTGATTCCGTGCCTGATTCCAGTCACGTTGCCTAATTCCACTCTTTTGGGCTGGATTTGGCCTTAAAGAACAGATGGAATCAGGTTCCTGATTCTTAAAGCAATATATTAGGGTGTTTGCGAACCCTAAACCCTTAACCTTCCGTCGCCTGGCAGACACGGTGGATTCCGAAGACTTCTTCAGACGCTACCTCACAGCAGCCTTTCATTAGTGGGTGTCCAAGCCTTAATGAAATCGTCCAGACTGATCGTACCAGGGTTCCGTGCCTGATTCCAGTCACGTTGCCTGATTCCGTGCCTGATTCCACTGACGTTGCCTGATTCCGTGCCTGATTCCAGTCACGTTGCCTAATTCCACTCTTTTGGGCTGGATTTGGCCTTAAAGAACAGATGGAATCAGGTTCCTGATTCTTAAAGCAATATATTAGGTTTCTTTCGTCGCAGGGTGTTTGCGAACCCTAAACCCTTAACCTTCCGTCGCCTGGCAGACACGGTGGATTCCGAAGACTTCTTCAGACGCTACCTCACAGCAGCCTTTCATTAGTGGGTGTCCAAGCCTTAATGAAATCGTCCAGACTGATCGTACCAGGGTTCCGTGCCTGATTCCAGTCACGTTGCCTGATTCCGTGCCTGATTCCACTGACGTTGCCTGATTCCGTGCCTGATTCCAGTCACGTTGCCTAATTCCACTCTTTTGGGCTGGATTTGGCCTTAAAGAACAGATGGAATCAGGTTCCTGATTCTTAAAGCAATATATTAGGCTAGTGCTCTATTGGATTGCGAGTCTCCCGGTGAGTCTGCCGACAGCGTTGGGCCGTTTTTGAAACGTTTTTCTTTCACGTCGGTTTCATTAGTGGCTGTCCCAGCCTTGAATAACTGCCAAGCGGCCCTAGTGCTCTATTGGATTGCGAGTTTCCCGGTGAGTCTGCCGACAGCGTTTGGCCGTTTTCGTTAGGTTTCTTTCGTCGCAGGGTGTTTGCGAACCCTAAACCCTTAACCTTCCGTCGCCTGGCAGACACGGTGGATTCCGAAGACTTCTTCAGACGCTACCTCACAGCAGCCTTTCATTAGTGGGTGTCCAAGCCTTAATGAAATCGTCCAGACTGATCGTACCAGGGTTCCGTGCCTGATTCCAGTCACGTTGCCTGATTCCGTGCCTGATTCCACTGACGTTGCCTGATTCCGTGCCTGATTCCAGTCACGTTGCCTGATTCCGTGCCTGATTCCAGTCACGTTGCCTAATTCCACTCTTTTGGGCTGGATTTGGCCTTAAAGAACAGATGGAATCAGGTTCCTGATTCTTAAAGCAATATATTAGGCTAGTGCTCTATTGGATTGCGAGTCTCCCGGTGAGTCTGCCGACAGCGTTGGGCCGTTTTTGAAACGTTTTTCTTTCACGTCGGTTTCATTAGTGGCTGTCCCAGCCTTGAATAACTGCCAAGCGGCCCTAGTGCTCTATTGGATTGCGAGTTTCCCGGTGAGTCTGCCGACAGCGTTTGGCCGTTTTCGTTAGGTTTCTTTCGTCGCAGGGTGTTTGCGAACCCTAAACCCTTAACCTTCCGTCGCCTGGCAGACACGGTGGATTCCGAAGACTTCTTCAGACGCTACCTCACAGCAGCCTTTCATTAGTGGGTGTCCAAGCCTTAATGAAATCGTCCAGACTGATCGTACCAGGGTTCCGTGCCTGATTCCAGTCACGTTGCCTGATTCCGTGCCTGATTCCACTGACGTTGCCTGATTCCGTGCCTGATTCCAGTCACGTTGCCTAATTCCACTCTTTTGGGCTGGATTTGGCCTTAAAGAACAGATGGAATCAGGTTCCTGATTCTTAAAGCAATATATTAGGCTAGTGCTCTATTGGATTGCGAGTCTCCCGGTGAGTCTGCCGACAGCGTTGGGCCGTTTTTGAAACGTTTTTCTTTCACGTCGGTTTCATTAGTGGCTGTCCCAGCCTTGAATAACTGCCAAGCGGCCCTAGTGCTCTATTGGATTGCGAGTTTCCCGGTGAGTCTGCCGACAGCGTTTGGCCGTTTTCGTTAGGTTTCTTTCGTCGCAGGGTGTTTGCGAACCCTAAACCCTTAACCTTCCGTCGCCTGGCAGACACGGTGGATTCCGAAGACTTCTTCAGACGCTACCTCACAGCAGCCTTTCATTAGTGGGTGTCCAAGCCTTAATGAAATCGTCCAGACTGATCGTACCAGGGTTCCGTGCCTGATTCCAGTCACGTTGCCTGATTCCGTGCCTGATTCCACTGACGTTGCCTGATTCCGTGCCTGATTCCAGTCACGTTGCCTGATTCCGTGCCTGATTCCAGTCACGTTGCCTAATTCCACTCTTTTGGGCTGGATTTGGCCTTAAAGAACAGATGGAATCAGGTTCCTGATTCTTAAAGCAATATATTAGGCTAGTGCTCTATTGGATTGCGAGTCTCCCGGTGAGTCTGCCGACAGCGTTGGGCCGTTTTTGAAACGTTTTTCTTTCACGTCGGTTTCATTAGTGGCTGTCCCAGCCTTGAATAACTGCCAAGCGGCCCTAGTGCTCTATTGGATTGCGAGTTTCCCGGTGAGTCTGCCGACAGCGTTTGGCCGTTTTCGTTAGGTTTCTTTCGTCGCAGGGTGTTTGCGAACCCTAAACCCTTAACCTTCCGTCGCCTGGCAGACACGGTGGATTCCGAAGACTTCTTCAGACGCTACCTCACAGCAGCCTTTCATTAGTGGGTGTCCAAGCCTTAATGAAATCGTCCAGACTGATCGTACCAGGGTTCCGTGCCTGATTCCAGTCACGTTGCCTGATTCCGTGCCTGATTCCACTGACGTTGCCTGATTCCGTGCCTGATTCCAGTCACGTTGCCTAATTCCACTCTTTTGGGCTGGATTTGGCCTTAAAGAACAGATGGAATCAGGTTCCTGATTCTTAAAGCAATATATTAGGCTAGTGCTCTATTGGATTGCGAGTCTCCCGGTGAGTCTGCCGACAGCGTTGGGCCGTTTTTGAAACGTTTTTCTTTCACGTCGGTTTCATTAGTGGCTGTCCCAGCCTTGAATAACTGCCAAGCGGCCCTAGTGCTCTATTGGATTGCGAGTTTCCCGGTGAGTCTGCCGACAGCGTTTGGCCGTTTTCGTTAGGTTTCTTTCGTCGCAGGGTGTTTGCGAACCCTAAACCCTTAACCTTCCGTCGCCTGGCAGACACGGTGGATTCCGAAGACTTCTTCAGACGCTACCTCACAGCAGCCTTTCATTAGTGGGTGTCCAAGCCTTAATGAAATCGTCCAGACTGATCGTACCAGGGTTCCGTGCCTGATTCCAGTCACGTTGCCTGATTCCGTGCCTGATTCCACTGACGTTGCCTGATTCCGTGCCTGATTCCAGTCACGTTGCCTGATTCCGTGCCTGATTCCAGTCACGTTGCCTAATTCCACTCTTTTGGGCTGGATTTGGCCTTAAAGAACAGATGGAATCAGGTTCCTGATTCTTAAAGCAATATATTAGAGTCTCCCGGTGAGTCTGCCGACAGCGTTGGGCCGTTTTTGAAACGTTTTTCTTTCACGTCGGTTTCATTAGTGGCTGTCCCAGCCTTGAATAACTGCCAAGCGGCCCTAGTGCTCTATTGGATTGCGAGTTTCCCGGTGAGTCTGCCGACAGCGTTTGGCCGTTTTCGTTAGGTTTCTTTCGTCGCAGGGTGTTTGCGAACCCTAAACCCTTAACCTTCCGTCGCCTGGCAGACACGGTGGATTCCGAAGACTTCTTCAGACGCTACCTCACAGCAGCCTTTCATTAGTGGGTGTCCAAGCCTTAATGAAATCGTCCAGACTGATCGTACCAGGGTTCCGTGCCTGATTCCAGTCACGTTGCCTGATTCCGTGCCTGATTCCACACGTTGCCTGATTCCGTGCCTGATTCCAGACGTTGCCTGATTCCGTGCCTGATTCCAGTCACGTTGCCTAATTCCACTCTTTTGGGCTGGATTTGGCCTTAAAGAACAGATGGAATCAGGTTCCTGATTCTTAAAGCAATATATTAGGCTAGTGCTCTATTGGATTGCGAGTCTCCCGGTGAGTCTGCCGACAGCGTTGGGCCGTTTTTGAAACGTTTTTCTTTCACGTCGGTTTCATTAGTGGCTGTCCCAGCCTTGAATAACTGCCAAGCGGCCCTAGTGCTCTATTGGATTGCGAGTTTCCCGGTGAGTCTGCCGACAGCGTTTGGCCGTTTTCGTTAGGTTTCTTTCGTCGCAGGGTGTTTGCGAACCCTAAACCCTTAACCTTCCGTCGCCTGGCAGACACGGTGGATTCCGAAGACTTCTTCAGACGCTACCTCACAGCAGCCTTTCATTAGTGGGTGTCCAAGCCTTAATGAAATCGTCCAGACTGATCGTACCAGGGTTCCGTGCCTGATTCCAGTCACGTTGCCTGATTCCGTGCCTGATTCCACTGACGTTGCCTGATTCCGTGCCTGATTCCAGTCACGTTGCCTGATTCCGTGCCTGATTCCAGTCACGTTGCCTAATTCCACTCTTTTGGGCTGGATTTGGCCTTAAAGAACAGATGGAATCAGGTTCCTGATTCTTAAAGCAATATATTAGGTTTCTTTCGTCGCAGGGTGTTTGCGAACCCTAAACCCTTAACCTTCCGTCGCCTGGCAGACACGGTGGATTCCGAAGACTTCTTCAGACGCTACCTCACAGCAGCCTTTCATTAGTGGGTGTCCAAGCCTTAATGAAATCGTCCAGACTGATCGTACCAGGGTTCCGTGCCTGATTCCAGTCACGTTGCCTGATTCCGTGCCTGATTCCACTGACGTTGCCTGATTCCGTGCCTGATTCCAGTCACGTTGCCTAATTCCACTCTTTTGGGCTGGATTTGGCCTTAAAGAACAGATGGAATCAGGTTCCTGATTCTTAAAGCAATATATTAGGTTTCTTTCGTCGCAGGGTGTTTGCGAACCCTAAACCCTTAACCTTCCGTCGCCTGGCAGACACGGTGGATTCCGAAGACTTCTTCAGACGCTACCTCACAGCAGCCTTTCATTAGTGGGTGTCCAAGCCTTAATGAAATCGTCCAGACTGATCGTACCAGGGTTCCGTGCCTGATTCCAGTCACGTTGCCTGATTCCGTGCCTGATTCCACTGACGTTGCCTGATTCCGTGCCTGATTCCAGTCACGTTGCCTAATTCCACTCTTTTGGGCTGGATTTGGCCTTAAAGAACAGATGGAATCAGGTTCCTGATTCTTAAAGCAATATATTAGGCTAGTGCTCTATTGGATTGCGAGTCTCCCGGTGAGTCTGCCGACAGCGTTGGGCCGTTTTTGAAACGTTTTTCTTTCACGTCGGTTTCATTAGTGGCTGTCCCAGCCTTGAATAACTGCCAAGCGGCCCTAGTGCTCTATTGGATTGCGAGTTTCCCGGTGAGTCTGCCGACAGCGTTTGGCCGTTTTCGTTAGGTTTCTTTCGTCGCAGGGTGTTTGCGAACCCTAAACCCTTAACCTTCCGTCGCCTGGCAGACACGGTGGATTCCGAAGACTTCTTCAGACGCTACCTCACAGCAGCCTTTCATTAGTGGGTGTCCAAGCCTTAATGAAATCGTCCAGACTGATCGTACCAGGGTTCCGTGCCTGATTCCAGTCACGTTGCCTGATTCCGTGCCTGATTCCACTGACGTTGCCTGATTCCGTGCCTGATTCCAGTCACGTTGCCTGATTCCGTGCCTGATTCCAGTCACGTTGCCTAATTCCACTCTTTTGGGCTGGATTTGGCCTTAAAGAACAGATGGAATCAGGTTCCTGATTCTTAAAGCAATATATTAGGGTGTTTGCGAACCCTAAACCCTTAACCTTCCGTCGCCTGGCAGACACGGTGGATTCCGAAGACTTCTTCAGACGCTACCTCACAGCAGCCTTTCATTAGTGGGTGTCCAAGCCTTAATGAAATCGTCCAGACTGATCGTACCAGGGTTCCGTGCCTGATTCCAGTCACGTTGCCTGATTCCGTGCCTGATTCCACTGACGTTGCCTGATTCCGTGCCTGATTCCAGTCACGTTGCCTGATTCCGTGCCTGATTCCAGTCACGTTGCCTAATTCCACTCTTTTGGGCTGGATTTGGCCTTAAAGAACAGATGGAATCAGGTTCCTGATTCTTAAAGCAATATATTAGGGTGTTTGCGAACCCTAAACCCTTAACCTTCCGTCGCCTGGCAGACACGGTGGATTCCGAAGACTTCTTCAGACGCTACCTCACAGCAGCCTTTCATTAGTGGGTGTCCAAGCCTTAATGAAATCGTCCAGACTGATCGTACCAGGGTTCCGTGCCTGATTCCAGTCACGTTGCCTGATTCCGTGCCTGATTCCACTGACGTTGCCTGATTCCGTGCCTGATTCCAGTCACGTTGCCTAATTCCACTCTTTTGGGCTGGATTTGGCCTTAAAGAACAGATGGAATCAGGTTCCTGATTCTTAAAGCAATATATTAGGGTGTTTGCGAACCCTAAACCCTTAACCTTCCGTCGCCTGGCAGACACGGTGGATTCCGAAGACTTCTTCAGACGCTACCTCACAGCAGCCTTTCATTAGTGGGTGTCCAAGCCTTAATGAAATCGTCCAGACTGATCGTACCAGGGTTCCGTGCCTGATTCCAGTCACGTTGCCTGATTCCGTGCCTGATTCCACTGACGTTGCCTGATTCCGTGCCTGATTCCAGTCACGTTGCCTAATTCCACTCTTTTGGGCTGGATTTGGCCTTAAAGAACAGATGGAATCAGGTTCCTGATTCTTAAAGCAATATATTAGGGTGTTTGCGAACCCTAAACCCTTAACCTTCCGTCGCCTGGCAGACACGGTGGATTCCGAAGACTTCTTCAGACGCTACCTCACAGCAGCCTTTCATTAGTGGGTGTCCAAGCCTTAATGAAATCGTCCAGACTGATCGTACCAGGGTTCCGTGCCTGATTCCAGTCACGTTGCCTGATTCCGTGCCTGATTCCACTGACGTTGCCTGATTCCGTGCCTGATTCCAGTCACGTTGCCTAATTCCACTCTTTTGGGCTGGATTTGGCCTTAAAGAACAGATGGAATCAGGTTCCTGATTCTTAAAGCAATATATTAGGTTTTTTCGTCGCAGGGTGTTTGCGAACCCTAAACCCTTAACCTTCCGTCGCCTGGCAGACACGGTGGATTCCGAAGACTTCTTCAGACGCTACCTCACAGCAGCCTTTCATTAGTGGGTGTCCAAGCCTTAATGAAATCGTCCAGACTGATCGTACCAGGGTTCCGTGCCTGATTCCAGTCACGTTGCCTGATTCCGTGCCTGATTCCACTGACGTTGCCTGATTCCGTGCCTGATTCCAGTCACGTTGCCTAATTCCACTCTTTTGGGCTGGATTTGGCCTTAAAGAACAGATGGAATCAGGTTCCTGATTCTTAAAGCAATATATTAGGCTAGTGCTCTATTGGATTGCGAGTCTCCCGGTGAGTCTGCCGACAGCGTTGGGCCGTTTTTGAAACGTTTTTCTTTCACGTCGGTTTCATTAGTGGCTGTCCCAGCCTTGAATAACTGCCAAGCGGCCCTAGTGCTCTATTGGATTGCGAGTTTCCCGGTGAGTCTGCCGACAGCGTTTGGCCGTTTTCGTTAGGTTTCTTTCGTCGCAGGGTGTTTGCGAACCCTAAACCCTTAACCTTCCGTCGCCTGGCAGACACGGTGGATTCCGAAGACTTCTTCAGACGCTACCTCACAGCAGCCTTTCATTAGTGGGTGTCCAAGCCTTAATGAAATCGTCCAGACTGATCGTACCAGGGTTCCGTGCCTGATTCCAGTCACGTTGCCTGATTCCGTGCCTGATTCCACTGACGTTGCCTGATTCCGTGCCTGATTCCAGTCACGTTGCCTGATTCCGTGCCTGATTCCAGTCACGTTGCCTAATTCCACTCTTTTGGGCTGGATTTGGCCTTAAAGAACAGATGGAATCAGGTTCCTGATTCTTAAAGCAATATATTAGGCTAGTGCTCTATTGGATTGCGAGTCTCCCGGTGAGTCTGCCGACAGCGTTGGGCCGTTTTTGAAACGTTTTTCTTTCACGTCGGTTTCATTAGTGGCTGTCCCAGCCTTGAATAACTGCCAAGCGGCCCTAGTGCTCTATTGGATTGCGAGTTTCCCGGTGAGTCTGCCGACAGCGTTTGGCCGTTTTCGTTAGGTTTCTTTCGTCGCAGGGTGTTTGCGAACCCTAAACCCTTAACCTTCCGTCGCCTGGCAGACACGGTGGATTCCGAAGACTTCTTCAGACGCTACCTCACAGCAGCCTTTCATTAGTGGGTGTCCAAGCCTTAATGAAATCGTCCAGACTGATCGTACCAGGGTTCCGTGCCTGATTCCAGTCACGTTGCCTGATTCCGTGCCTGATTCCACTGACGTTGCCTGATTCCGTGCCTGATTCCAGTCACGTTGCCTAATTCCACTCTTTTGGGCTGGATTTGGCCTTAAAGAACAGATGGAATCAGGTTCCTGATTCTTAAAGCAATATATTAGGCTAGTGCTCTATTGGATTGCGAGTCTCCCGGTGAGTCTGCCGACAGCGTTGGGCCGTTTTTGAAACGTTTTTCTTTCACGTCGGTTTCATTAGTGGCTGTCCCAGCCTTGAATAACTGCCAAGCGGCCCTAGTGCTCTATTGGATTGCGAGTTTCCCGGTGAGTCTGCCGACAGCGTTTGGCCGTTTTCGTTAGGTTTCTTTCGTCGCAGGGTGTTTGCGAACCCTAAACCCTTAACCTTCCGTCGCCTGGCAGACACGGTGGATTCCGAAGACTTCTTCAGACGCTACCTCACAGCAGCCTTTCATTAGTGGGTGTCCAAGCCTTAATGAAATCGTCCAGACTGATCGTACCAGGGTTCCGTGCCTGATTCCAGTCACGTTGCCTGATTCCGTGCCTGATTCCACTGACGTTGCCTGATTCCGTGCCTGATTCCAGTCACGTTGCCTGATTCCGTGCCTGATTCCAGTCACGTTGCCTAATTCCACTCTTTTGGGCTGGATTTGGCCTTAAAGAACAGATGGAATCAGGTTCCTGATTCTTAAAGCAATATATTAGGCTAGTGCTCTATTGGATTGCGAGTCTCCCGGTGAGTCTGCCGACAGCGTTGGGCCGTTTTGAAACGTTTTTCTTTCACGTCGGTTTCATTAGTGGCTGTCCCAGCCTTGAATAACTGCCAAGCGGCCCTAGTGCTCTATTGGATTGCGAGTTTCCCGGTGAGTCTGCCGACAGCGTTTGGCCGTTTTCGTTAGGTTTCTTTCGTCGCAGGGTGTTTGCGAACCCTAAACCCTTAACCTTCCGTCGCCTGGCAGACACGGTGGATTCCGAAGACTTCTTCAGACGCTACCTCACAGCAGCCTTTCATTAGTGGGTGTCCAAGCCTTAATGAAATCGTCCAGACTGATCGTACCAGGGTTCCGTGCCTGATTCCAGTCACGTTGCCTGATTCCGTGCTGATTCCACTGACGTTGCCTGATTCCGTGCCTGATTCCAGTCACGTTGCCTAATTCCACTCTTTTGGGCTGGATTTGGCCTTAAAGAACAGATGGAATCAGGTTCCTGATTCTTAAAGCAATATATTAGGCTAGTGCTC
>JARJCV010000647.1:0-17170 GCA_029281435.1 Mycena haematopus
ATGCCACGCCCGAGTGGCTGCCTGGGCCGCAGAGGCTTAACAAGTGCCATCTTGGTATACTGTTCCATTTCGTTCAATTCGTAGGGTCACATGTCACACGCCCAAAAATCTACGAAAATTTTCGTAAGTCACAGCGTCACAATGGGTTCATACGAAAGGTTTCCCCCTGTCCAGCCGCCCGGAGCGAATTTTTGGGGCCCTGCGGGGCCTTTTATACGAATTTTTTTCGTAAGTCACACAGGTCACAGGCCCTATACGAAAGACAAAATTCGTAAGCGGTGTCACACCCAAAATCGGCTTACGAATTGAACGAAATGGCACAGTACGTAGTCTCAGCCTCTGTTTTCGAGTCTTGAAAGAACTCAAGAAGCTCCCGGAAACAGTGGTTCAAGTTGCAAAAGCTGGTGCATTGATGAAGAACGAATAGGTGGGGTAGAGTAGTAGTGTACCTATATTCACGAGCCTCTGAAATCCGTGGCCTTGAACTTTATGCATTGCTACAACTTCGGCGATACTCAAATAGTAGGGTTAGGGTTAGGGGTGATAGAGAACCAGAACAAACAGCGACAAGACAATCCATTTGCTGCATCTGAAAATACCTCAAAAGAGGCAGCCTAAGGTGCAGCAAAAAGACGAATCCCCTGACGACACAAGCCAGTAGTGCAGCAGCAAGGTCATCGCGTCCTTCTGGTGCAAGCAGAGCAGACGAACAAGGGCGGCAAAAATTAGATAACCAGAAATGCCTGCGGTGCAGGCATAATAGTGGTTAAACTATTAAGAACAGATACTACACTTGATCTAAGCCAAAAGGCCAGAGTGGTAAGGAATCCTCTCGTTGGCGCCCTGCTTTTATACCCACAGGCCGCGCACGGACCACCCTCATCACGGTCACATGCTAGCACAACTCCGTTTGGATGAGTACGAACTTCGGAAGGGGGAATCGAGGCAAGGACAGGAACTGCTCATGGTTCGAGGATTGATTCAAAGGCAAGGTCCTTGATAGTTTTCAAACAAAAGCAGAAAAGACTACGCAAAAACAAAGACGATCTAACTCAAAGGAATACTCTTGACGACCTTGGATATACCAGACTTCTCGCCCTCGTATCTCCCAGTTGCCGCAAGACCACCTTTGTAAATTGCCTTCTGCGACGACATCTTCATGTTCGCCTTCCTGAACTTCTCGCGTTTCTTCACACGAGGATTGCGAACACTCTTCGGCCGGCGAGGTGTCAGCCCCTTGTTTGTCAGAATTGCGCGGGTGAGGGAACGCGGTCCGTCGGCACCGCCTTGCTCGTAATCCGGACTGTATTTCCATGAGCGGAGGCCGTAAAGAAAGAAAAAGAAATGAACATACCGCGCAGCTTCTTGTACGGCCTCATATTCGGCCTTTTTTAGTTCTTTCTTGAGTTTCGACTTGCGATTAACAAGCTCGTAGTATCCGTCCGCGTCCTCCGCATCCGCATCTGAAGTCTTGGGTTGTGGCTCCGACTCGTCCAAGTCCTCGCCGCCCTGCCCTCTGCTGCTCTGGGGTACTTTGGGCGCCTGCTTGCGAGTATCGCGATACGGAATATCATCGTCGCCTCCCGCCGCGTTGTTGCGGGCACCCTGTCGCCTCGCACTTGCACTCTCGATTCTGGACGTGTGGAACCGGAGCGTCTTCCTACGCGCAGTCTTGTCGGCGGCGTCAGCGTGCTGCAGCGCGGTGACTTCACCGTATGCGTCTGTGCTAGAATCATGGCGGTGTTGAGCTGAGGTCGACGATGTGAACTCGGGCTCGACGAGATCAAAGACAGGAAGGGCAGGAGATGTCTGCGATGTCTTTCGCTTCTTTTTGGGGCGCATTTCCGCTTCCGCTTCCATTTCCACTTCTTTCTCTGGCATGTCCGCGTCGTGGAGCAGCTCGTCCAGCTCATCCTCGTCAAGACCCTCCATACGGTTCAGCCTCCATAACTGCTGCGCGTCCATCATCACGTCGACGTCCGAGCTGTCGTCGTTGGAACCATCCTCAGAATCAGATGCCGCAAAGTCGAGGTCCTCGAGAGTTATAAGCGACTGCTTCAGCGTCAAAAGCCGTTCCAAAACAGGATGCGTTCGCAGTAAATCCGGTCGTCGCGCGTACTTTTCGCTCGAGCGTAAATGCAGATAAAATGCCAGCGCAGTTGTGTACGTGAGCTCCGTCTCTAAACAAAGTCAATTTGCTGTTGCGGTAAGGAAATAAAAAAAACTTGCGATAGTAAAGATGGATCATCCCTAGACTGAGTGAATCTGGGTCCTTGGCTTCCAGTCTAAAGACATTCAGGAATGCGAAAAGAGAAGAGGTGACGCATGCGCTGACTTTGCAATTTTTTCGCGCGTCTTTATGAGGCTCTCCGCGGTGTCTTCCCAGTCACGCGCCAAAGCAAGAGTTTCAGGACTCGTCTTTTCAAGCTGACGAAGAAGCGACTTGGGGTCTTGAGGAGTAGGATCCTCCGTAGGAGTAGAGTCCTCAGGTGCCTCTCTGCTGCATCTCAGACGGTGGAAAGCATTGAAGATGAAAAATAAATACATTGTGATAGCTTCGACCGCGTCGTCCAGCCCAAAGTCGTCATCGTCCATGGCATCGCGGGACTTGGTCTGTAAGCGCTTAGCCTCTTGTTCTTCCAGCTCGTTGCCTTCTTCGTCGTCAGAGTCCAGCTGGGCCGCGTTGGAGGAATAGTACGCCGACCTGCCACGGCCCCACGCTTCGTCCTCGTCCTCCTCGTCCTCCTCCTCGGACGATGAACCTTTCCCTTTCGCTTTCGCTTGGGCCTTCGCCTTTTTAGATTTGGATTTCGAGGACTTTGACTTCAAGTTTGCGGCGGGAACGTCTTCGTCTTCGTTTTCATCGTCCTCTAGCTCCTCCTCGTCACTCAAATCCAGCCCGAATACCTCATCGTCATCCCCATCATCGTCGCCCCCAATCTCGTTTCCCTCCAAAAGAATTTTATCACGCGACGCATGAACTGGAAAGGAATTTAGCTGCAAGTAAGAACAAAAAAATAGATCCTCACATTCATCCTCTTCGTCCATAGGAACGTCGGAAGCCTTGTTCCATTTCTTGATTTTCGCGTCGCTGCGGTTTACGGAGCGTGGTTTACCAGCCGTTTTCTTGCTCGGTCGACGGGGCATGTCGAAGCCACAGAAATCAAAAGTTAAACACAGCCACTCAAGGGCAAGAGAGCACGTGCAAAGTCTCCGCTTCGGCGCGGATCGGGCCGGCGAATCGACAATCTGAAGGGCAAGGTTCAAAAAAGCCAAGAAAGCTGCAGGGAATCACGAGATTAAGTATCCGTATTAAAAATGGATGAGTATGGTATATAGGTCCGTTCCAAGTCCCATATGGATATCCCTAGCCCAAAGAACCTCCCGTATTCCTCAGCCTCTCCTCCCTATCCTTCTGAACCCTCACAATCTTCTCAATCTCACAATTCAGCGCCCAACACCACGCGTCACGCTCCAACTTGTTGCGACACCTGAACACCGCCACTTTACGCTTCGACGACAACGATGGGACGCGCGGGCTCATGGTGTTATCCATCTGTTTCTTCTGCTGCTTCGTGTCGTTCTCGTCTGCCTGCGGGACGTCCAGCGGAACGTTGAGCCCAGTCCGATGGGGGTGGTACCACAGCATGAACAGAGTGTCTTCGTCCGGGTCGTCGGTTTCCAGTCCGTCCTGATACCGCCGCGGGAGCGCATGCTCGGAGGTATACTCGCCAGTGGGAAGGGTGAGGGCAGCGAAGTACCCTGAGCACACGTACGCATCTGCGAGGTTAATGTTCTGATTCATCGCCAAGTGCAATGCCGTTCCCGGCGTAATGCGAAATTGCGCCAAGTGTCCAGGCAAAAGGAACAGTTGCACAAACCTACTCACGTGGGACTGTCAGGATCCATGACGGGTGGAGAGCAGCACATACGTGTATTGTCCGTATAAACTCGCCGCATGTGCACTTTCCCTCCTCGGATAACCGGTTTACAACCCTCCAGCACACCACCTAAAACATGTGAGTACTGATATTACACTATCATCGTTGGACGCACCAGCTGTATAGGTTGCTGAGCAGAGGCATCGGCGCCGACGGGTCGACCGGAGCCTCGGCGCAATCTCGCTGTCGTTGCGCAAGACATCCGCCTCTCGGTAAGGCCGCGGCCGATACGCCTGCGCTAAATCCATCTCCTCGCTCGCGTCGATTCTATGTCGTTGTTTCCAATATTCCATCAAAGCTCGTAACCGCTCTATCCACTCCACCGCAACTTTCCGCGAATGCGCCTGATTAAAATTTATGCAAAGAGCAACGAAAGAAGCGAAAAGGAAACCCACCTCAAATCGAATGATATGCCCATTCTTGAGCAACAGCTCAAACGATCTCTTCATCCTCAGATGTACCTTTATCCTGCGCAGTGCGCAAGCCCTCTTCCCCGCTTCGTCCTCGTCGTCGCTGTCACTCCTTCTATGTACGACGGGCGCAAACTCTGGTCGTCCGGGTATCGTGCGAGACCGGCACAACCGGCTGAAATGCCCGTCGCACACTCAAAATGCTCCGCAGGTCGCTCACCCCCGTTGCGTGGAGAATCTGTTCCGTTCCACGCTGTACCTCCGCTCTCCGGAGCACGTCCGCGCTCTCCGCCTGTCCGATCCCCATCGGCGACGGCGGGTGCGCTTTCTCAGTCGCGAGGAGAAGAGGTTCCCATCATGTGTGACTAGGTACAGCAGGTGCTTCGACTGCGAATTCGGTCGGATGCGCTCAAGGTAACCCTCGATGGATGGCGGCTCCGGTATGCGCGTCCCGTTCTTCAGAACGAGATGCTGGGCGGAGTGCTGGGCAAGCCGCAGTTCCAGATGTGGCGAAGGGACACTCTGCATGGTAGAAGTATGGTAAACGCTGATCAGGGGCAGAAGAAGGATTTTTACCTGCTGCATAGCAAGGCCACAGAGCACTGCACACTCGCGCGGCTCGCCCAGAACGTCCGTGTCCAGCCAAATCCAATCCAACTGCGTCCCGAGGCGCCACGTAAGCTCGAGCTGCTTGCCTTCGGAAAGCTGCAGCTCGATGAGGTCCTTCCAGTCCTTGACGCGTCGGAGGGAGTGCGTGCACAGTGCAATGATATTTTCCTCGTGAACATCTCAGGTGCCTCAACCCCAGGTAATTCCATCTTCACGCGCGTGCCGATGTTCGGATGGCGTATTTCGAGACTGGGAGTAGTAGTCCGCCGAGTCTGCGCCTAATCAAATGTTAATCGGCAGATGGTCTTGAGCGATGATTTCCTTTACCAAATCTACGTTACTCGATGTTATAAAAAGAGAAACATGAGACAAGAATGCGCGCACCGTCCACATCCAATCAGCGGCTCGGGAGCGGCTCTTCACTTTACAGATAAATATGTTAGTGCCTTCCTTTGCGCGGCGGAAAATTGCGCGAGCTTTCGAGTCGTGGTGGATAGACGTCGGAGTGCAGGTCAGACAAAACGTAAGATCTACGAAAGAATATAGGGAGAGCCGCGTCTTTGCCGACTTTAAAGGCACGATGAATGCCAGTCGGTATTTCGAGCCCGTAAGCCATTTGTACCTGGTATATTCTGAGAAAGGGTCAGCGTTACGGACAGTTAATCCAGGTTGGGGTTCATTACATGAGGCTCATAGAAATAAATCGATTTGTTCCGCCAGAGCACAATGAACTCAGCCCACTCTTGGTACCGTATCCTCGCGTCTTCCGGCTCGTTTCTTCGTCGAGAACTGGGCCAATGGACTCGCTCTCTGTGTACCCAACACGAACGAGCATCCTATCTTTTATTTGATCAGAGTTTGACGCGTGTAATAACGCAGTAGTACCAACCTCTCATCACCACGCCCCCGGCAGTCGTTTCGGCGGATCCGGTGTGCTCATAGCCTCTGCGCTCGTGTCCGGCAGCTGGGACGGCGACCGCTCGAGCACCTCCGACGGCGGCGCAGGGCTCGCCTCCTCTCGCACCGGTGACTCCGCGTAGTGCACGGCCCGCTCGCGCTCCTTCCCAATCACCGCAATGTGGCTGTCGCTCTTCACCTGCGGCGTGGAAATCTCCAGGGTCGGCCGCGGCCCCAAGTCCGACTGCACCCTTCGCCCTCGTCATCCGCGGTACCTACACTGAGAGTCGGACGCAGTATCGAGCTGCTGGGGTCCGCCACAAAAAAGAGGTGCCTTGACCTGGGGTGTAGAACGTGCTTGCGGCATCGTCTAGGAGCAACGGCAGGTGCGAAGATGATGCGTCGGGCCTGCGCGACGCCGAACGCGCCGAACGGTTGGACATGCGCTCACGAATGCTCTCCGCAGGTTCCTCCAGGATATTTACCCCAAGGATGTCACCGACCTCGAAGCTCCCACCGATCCACCGCTTCGACGCCTGCTTGGGGTCCTTTTTCTGTCGCCGCCGACCCCAGATCGCGCCCCACTCTGTCTCCCGCCACCGGCGCAGCATCTCCTCCCTGTGCACAAAGTAATGGGTTAATACAATTACGGGGTAGACGAAGCACCGCCCACCTAACGCTCTGTTCGCGTGCCTCTTCCCAGTCCTCCTCATTCCCGCCCTGCTGGATGAAGAACGCAAATGCATGTTCTCTACTAATTATCCGAGAGAGGTGACCGTCCTCGTCGTCGTCGTTCGACGAACCCAGGCGCAGGCGTCGCTTCTTGCTCTTTCTGGCTGCTGAATCAGAAAGGGCCACAATCTTTTCCGGCATGGGCCCAACGAAGACCCGCTTGTGGAGGTGGCCACCATTCTCGAATCCACCCACCCTGGAACGAGAAGACCTGTTGCTATTGCCGCTGGCAGATTGAGATTTGGAAAGCGGGGGTGGGACGGCAATGCGCTCAGGCTCGACAATGCTGGGTATAGTATTAGATGGCATGCGAGCCGTTGGAGGAGTTGGGGGTTAGACGGCGAGCACAAAGACAGGCGTCATTCTTCCCACGATGTGGTACGCGCCCACGTGATGTCATTTCACGACGAAACGAGGCTCTCGGAGGACAAGAGGGCTCGTCTACGATGCAGGACAAGGAATGAGGTCAAAACTCACCATGGTATCTCCTGAAACCTGCATTTTGATCTCGCAGACGGCTTCAGAATTACTCCGAGGTGATTTTGAACATTTGCCGATTCCTACATAAGTACTGAAGGCCAGAACTTTCCAGAAAACAAGTTCCATTCTCTTTCAAAATGGCGACCAAATCTCTTGGGTACAGTGATAGGCAGTCGTAACGTCCGCAATTATATCAATACATACCCGCCAAGCCCGACCCAGACCCACGATATACAGTGCATGCAACCCATCATCAGCTTCTTCCAGTCGACACCTCGCATCAGTCCAACGTTGCTTCATATTCGGAACCAACTAGTGCTGTGTAATAATCAAATTTGGCGGTGTGAAAAATGTGAGAAGAAAACACCCCCCGTGTTATTTAACAAGGGCATGTAAATAACAAGGGTTTTTAACATGACGTAAGGGCATTTTGCGCAATTTTTTTTCGTCAGTTTTAGTCAAAATCTAGGGCAAAAATTGCCTAGAAATTGTCAGGGAGCCCCGTGTGCGTTGACCCATCCTCTAAAGTGGATTTTCAAGCCCTCGGAAGACCTTCGTGAGCCTAACAGCCGGACCCAAGGGGCTGGGAGGGCTAGCCGAGGCCCCCTTCTTAACACATTAATAACATGCCTTTTGGACCCTCAAATGTGAAAAATGTTAATAACATGTTAATAACAGTGTTAAAAATGGTCTGTTATTTAACACAGAGTTTATTACACCGCACTAGAACCAACCCCCGTTGCGGCGTCCAGCGCTGATGGTTTAATGAATTGGCCAAAACATACGGCATGTCGGAGTTCAGAGACTGCAATTATCATCCCATCAGCGCCACCATGCGCAACCGCCCTCTATGTATAGACACTGAGTGCAGACGTGAGCTCGCTGGTACAAAAGAGCGTTCCATTGTTCTGTGATCTCGTTGTTACCATATTTGAAACCCCGGCCTGGGGTTAGGTCATACTCATGTATTTCGGTACGTGGTGTATGTACGCGGCATACGGGCGAGTGAGCGGTTCAGGCGCGAAAGAGTATATATTGTCGGGGTGCACACGCCCAATAGCAGAGGAACCGTACGCACCGAAGATCGAGGCTGGGTCTTCATCGCACGTCCCAAGCTCGACGCGTCCGTACTCACGGAATAACTGCAGGGCGTTACGCGTCTTATTCGAAAATGAAAATGCAGAGGTAGTCTCGACTGGGTTTCGTCCTCTGACTCTGTTCTGGTTCATGATACGACAGTATTAAAGTAAGAAAGTAACTCTCAAACTCTGCATGGAACTTAATAGTAGCTACGAACACGTTTAACACTCGCTCACCAGGCTGATTTGGATTTTTCCAGTGGATAGACCGCAGGCTATCAAAGGCGCCACTGAGTAGTCTTTACACGCTGTGAAACTCGAAGGATGGATTTGGTCGCCCTTGGCGATGATCCAGGACACAGGAAGGAACGGACATGAGAGATTCAACCAGAGCATCTGCCAAGAACGCGTCATCAAAGTTTCATTCCGCATAAGTAGTATCATGCGTAGAATGGAGGCGAAAATACCTACTTCTTCCTTTTAGCATTGTGGCGTCGCGTCCGGAAATACATTGTTGACATGGGCCAGCTGTCCTTGTACCAGTCAACTAGTTCATACCGGAGGGAGGTCATTGAGTATTTGTCTATCGTCGCTAGTACCTGCCGGCAGAGAAAGAATTTCAGTTTCAGTTTCAGTTTTGAGCGTTTGTCTACCTACGCCGATAGCTATAGCTATCCCCCCTCCACACCCGACACGACACGTACATGCAACTTCATTTCCGAGTCAGTTGAGTCCATCATCATTTTTCATCTCTCTCACACACTATAGCGTTGCAAGGTCAGTGGTCGAAGCCCCGATCTGAGGGCCCGGCAACTGGGCACCAAACGCTGGCTTCAGGCCGTCCTAAATCTTCAATTTTCTGCAACTGCGATCAGACAGTGGTTCCATCCAGAATCCAAGCATCTTGCCTTTCTTTTTCTCGCTACATTTCCACCTTGTCCTTGTGCCGCATTTGGTTCATGTTTATGTATCCGTATACGAATTCCAGAAACGATTACACTTGTGGTCCGCTGGTGAGTTCCGGAAGCATTCTGTATCCTGGCCCTGTTTTTGAGTCTCGGCAAAGTAAATGTGTAGCATAGAAAGCACTTGCGTTACAGTATTTGCCACGCATGCCCAAAATAACCACGGTCTTGTTGTTGCTGTCCGGGCTCCGAGCTACCTTTCCCCCGCGAATCACGCGGTAAATCTCTCAACTAACGGATGAGCAAACGTGTATAGGACGGGATATAACGAGTCGATCGAATCGCGCAGCAGGTTTGTAAGTATATACGTGCGCCGCCGCGCGTCGTGCAATCGAGGGTGGTTTTTAGGCCGGCGTGTTCTCCGACTCTTCCTTCTTTTCCGCCTGTCTGCGCGGAATAGAAATTAGAACGAATGTAAGCAAGGAAAGGAAGAACATACAGGTCAGGAGCTAGAGTATGCGCCTTGTACCATGCAGGTTGGCCTGCAACGCGGCGCAAGACGCGTTTGTGAACGAAGGTTATTTGCATCTGGCATTACGGGAGAGGGAAATGCGGACGAAGGAAAGAGAGTAAATTGAACAAAGGCGCCTCGAGGCGCGAGGCGCAAGTGGCGGACGGGCGCTTGTTCGTGTATATGTAGCAGCTCCAGGCAGCGGTTAAATATGAGTAGCAGCATTACAGCCGCTCGGGAGCATTGCAGCCAGAGACAGAGAGCAGACAGACAGGACGTGAGAGCACTGGAGTTGATAAAACAGGATCGGTGTGGGACGCAGATAAGGTTAGCTTTGCTTTGGATTGGCAATAAATCACGACCACTGCAACTTGACAGAGGGAGCAGCGCCTCGTGGCCGATATCATGAGTCCATATTTTGTTCTCGAACGCAGAAACGCGGAAAGCTAAATGAAAACGGCGGAGATGATCTTGCGCGATAAATAACGAGAAAATCCCATTACAGGCGCGGAGAGTTGCCGAGGGAGACGTCGAATGATGTATTTACCAGAGATGCTCGAGTTACTAGGCACGGATGGGCTTCGGAGATTGCGGTTAGAGGGAGCTGAATACAGTACAAGAAGACGCGGGTGCCTGTAGTGAGATACAAGGACGTAAGAGCAGAGGGAGAACAAGGTTGCCGTTTACGGCCATGCGATTTGAATCTACCCTTTAAACGACAACGTGGGGACGTGCAAGTCGACTCCCAGGCCAGTCAAGGCATACCAGGACTCGCCAGGCCAGCAAGGACTCTGGACCAGTGCTCTGCTACAGGCATAGCACTCAGGCATAGCACTCTAGTGGTGCACGCCATGGAATACTCTCCCCCGTACCCGTCTCCCTGGCCCAATATCTCTCCTCACCCTGTAAATGACTATGCTCTCGACGGCAGCATCGGTCCCAGTCGCGTTCTGACTCGCAGACAGCGCGCAGCCCTCGAGCACGCGCCAGCTTCACGCCCTTATGACTCCCCCATGTACATCTCGCGGCCACAGACACCCGAATACCCTCATGAAGCCCTCACTCTCAATATGGTCGTCCAGCCGTCTCCGGGTTATCACCCTCTCACCCCTTCGTCGTCCTCGTCTCCGTATTCGACTTATGGCTTCTACTCCGCGTCACACTCACGCGCCAACTCCATCGCAAATCCCCGCTCCGCTTCGCCGGCGCTGAGCACAACTTCGGCTCTCACTTCTGTCTCCTCTGCCCCAGACGCCGCTGCTAATAATAGCGCCGCGAATAACGGGACAGCGCGCGGGTTCGCCCTCCCCCCAACCCCCGACGATTCCTTCTCTGCGCGCGCCAAACAAAAAAAGCACCGTCTCTTCAACGTGGATCGCAAGCAGATTTGCTTGTATCACAAAGAAAACCCCAACGCGCGTCAGGAGGACATCGCACGCATCTACGGCGTCGAGCGGAGCACTATCTCCAAGATTCTCAAGAACAAAACCAAATGGCTTCACGTTGCTGAAGACGAGACGTTCCGAATCGCAAAACACCGGTGCGTGTCGCGTTCCTTCCTTCCCCGCCACCCCTATCGCCTCTCTTCTGCACTTTATTTATTCATCCCTCTGCTCGATGTATTTATACCATACTAACACGTACACGTTTCAGACCCTCCAAATTCCCTGAAATCGAACAAGACATGGTCAAGTGGCTCCTCCACTGCCGCGACACCAACACCGTCCTGTCCGACTCGATGATCCGCACAAAGGCAAAGGACATTGCCCGCGCCCTCGGCATCCAGGAGGACCGCTTTAAGGCGTCCTCGGGCTGGATCGAGAACTTTAAGCATCGGCACGGCGTACGCGCCGGTGTGTGGACGGGCGAGGGGAAGAATGTGCGCGCTGCACGGTTGGGCCCACCGATTGATGGGGGGCAAAGCGAGGGTGGGGTGGAGTTGCAGGAAGCACCGGGCGAGGCTGTGAGGCTACTGAGTCCGCGCGACGTGGGCTCCAGTATAGGTGGGGAAAACGATACAGACGACGTGGACCTGGAGGTCGAGATCGACGAGCCAGAGGAGGTACGTGTGGGGCGCATTGCCGCGACGGGCTCGGGCGACATGATCCGCCCGTCGTGGTTGAGGAACCCCGTGAACCCGCCAGCTCCCCCGCCGGGATTATCGGCTTCACCACCGCTCCAGCAACAGCAACAAGTGTCTGCCCCCCCACCGCAGCTGCAGCCGCACCCGAGTGTTCCGCCAACGCGCCAGCTGCCCGAGCATAGCCCGTACAGCGGCGCACCAGTGGCGCCCGTGTACTATGACACGCCGCCGCGCTCTGATCTCGTGTCGTACGATGCGCCACCCCCGCCACGCGCCGAGGACGCAATGTATGATAGCGCGCCCATGCCGTCCATGCCTGTCGCGCAGCAGCAGTACAACCAAACTCAAACCCCCACCCCACCGCGCGACGCCGCCTACCCTTCCACCCCCTCCACACCATACACCGCCGTCTCCACGACGCCCGCGCTCGCAGAAGCCCACGCCGCCCTCGACACTGTCATTCGCTTCTTCGACACACACGAGGCAGGCGCAGGGCTTATTCGCCCAGATGAGCGGGGCGTGTTGGATGCCATCAAGTGTGTTCTGTTTCAAGCAGGAGCGGGGGTGCCGTCTGGACACGAGCACGGGGCGCAGGCAGGGGGTGTGGTATCGCACAGGCAGGCGGAATACAACCACGCGTACCAGCACCAGCAGGAGGCGCGGTGACGTGGAATCCCCAATTTTACCGGGATGGGACGCCGCTTGTTTTTTACGACTGACGACTGGACGACCAAAAAAAAAAGCATCGGCTAGGGCACTATTTATTGCCGTTATGCTTTGCTTTGCGACGCGACACGACGCGCAGATGACGCTCCCTACATCTTACATGCATGCATCCTCATCTTTCTTTCTGGTTTTCCATCTCACTCATCTCTCTGGTCATCCCATCTTCCATCTCACGCACCATCTCATCGACTCTCATCTCATCTCATTATGCACTGACGGACGGTCCTCTCATGTACCCTCACGTTTTCTGTTCTGTTTACTCATCCATCCGGAGTACACTCACGCTCACGTTTTATCTTTAATCATGCCATCCGCCCCGCCCTTGCCGCTGCGTGTGTCGCGCACTTACCCTCATTTGGTTTCTTCATTCTCATCTCCTTCATGATACGCATAACGCACGCCTCGCATCGCATCTCGTTTCCATTCCGCTGCATTCCGCTGCTTTGTGTACATACCGCCTCCCTTGTACATCCATAGGTTTGTGTCCCAGTACCTTTTATATGGTACTGTATCGACGCCAGCGTTAGGTTGGCGTTGCGACTCTGACTGGGAATTCATTATGGTTCTCCCGTGTACTGACAAACATGCTCGATACTAGTACTTTCGGGATCAGGTACTTCAAGACGTTTGCCTGCAGCCAACATCGACCGAAGATCAACCAGCAAGCAAACTGCTCCAGACCACTAATGCAAAGTCCCTTTCCTTCCTTCCATTTCTATTCGGTGTAGTCCGTGGTACGATACAACAAGCGGAGAGTTCTACAGTTCGGGCAACAGTAGTACAACGTCACAACATGGCCAACAAAGACGAAATAATAAATAGACAGCCCTATCTATCACCTTGAATACATGGCGTAGTCGGGCGACTCGAACGCGTTTGGCTGCGTGCGATATCAACGGAGCTCAAATAATTGTAAGATCAACGAACGCTTTGGAGACCGCTCTGCATCCCGCCGATGCCATTCCCCAGGTGCGGCGAAACCGACTGGTGTTGATGGGGCGACACCGACTGGTGCTGATGGGGCGACCCCGACTGGTGCTGATGAGGCGATGCCGACTGATGTGGCGACTGCTGCTGGTGTTGCTCATCCACGAGCATTGCGTGTTCCTGAGGCTCGTACGGTAGGCGGGGTACCACTGACGCCATGTGCTGCAGCTCTAGCTCGCCCGCGCGCACCTGGTTGTACGTGCGTCGCATCTCCGCCGCTTGCTCGCCCGCCTCCTCGTACGAGTAGCTGTACTGCTCCAGCCCCGTGATGCAGTTCGACACCTCTGGTCGCCCGAGCCGCGCGAGCAGGTTGCCTGACTGGATGCAACTAACGAGCATCACCGCCGGGTCTAGTCTCTGCGTCGATAGAAAGAGGTCAGTAACACAACACGGAGGGCGAAAGCAGACGAACCAAGTAACCATTGGATGTCAAGACGCCCGCCTGCAACAAAAAACGTAAGTAGAGTCCATCGAGGCAGATAAAGACCCACAAGCCCAGCTATCCGGAGTGCGCCGTGCATAGCCTCGTCCGCAACCTTGCGCTTCACCAAGTCGATCTGCTGGTAATTCTGCACCATCGAAAGCGGCTGGTTCATCCGCGTTACCTCGTTGATCTCCTTGATCCCGAAGTCGTCGAGCGCATTGAAAAGCACGACCCACATGACGTGGTATGTCGCGTCGCTCGCACATGAGGAGACCGCCTGGGATATCCGTCAGCACCGAGTGTTTTTTCGAGCAAATACGAACCGAAACGAAATCCCACTCGCCCTCAAAGTTGCTGGGCACGCCAACGACGGTGAGGTACTCGTCCCGCCACACGCTCAGCGCGGTAGTCAACATGTATAATACATCAAACGGAACCCCGTCCGCGTCCGTCACTGGTCGCCACAGATTCCGTGACATTTGGCGTGCGACTCTCGCGAGGGCATGCGCCGCGCGGTAGTAGCCCTACAACACGCAAGTGGCGCACATGAGCCATCAAGAAGCGAGGCCCAAGCGTGCTACATACCAGGAACTATAACAGACTTTGCGTCAGCGAACTGAAAAGAACACGGGGATGATCGGACTGGGCCCCACCTCGAGCTGCTCCCTCGGATCGGGCGTGGGGGTATGCGAGTCGCCCACGTCCGCGTTGATAGGATCCACAGTGTAGAAATCGATGTCATAATCGTCGTCGTCCAGTACGGGTTTGTGCCGATAGTATACTGAGCCGTACGCGTCCGCGATGCACGCCATCCAGAACGCAAATATCATTGTTCCTCGGGCGTCTGGGCTAGAGGGAAAGGGAATCAATATGAAAAATCGAACCGAACCCAACCAGAAGCAAAATCGGGAACCCGGATGGAGAAAGAAAGAAAAGGGAAAATGAAAAAAGGAAGAGGGAACGGGAAAGCGAAAGGAACCAGGCACGCACTCTGAGATGGTCGTGAGCACCGCTTTATGATTGACCTAAACGTGCGTATGGAGACGACTTAGCTAGCGCCCTGGACTAGAAGAAGCTCACAAACCTGTAGATCCAGTAGGTGCCGCGTCGCCGCGCCGACCCAGAAGCAGTGGAATCCTATCAGTCGGTCACACATCGATTAACGCCTTCGATGCTGTGATACTCACTGTCTGGATCGTCCGGATTTTCTGAAGAGACGGCCAAAATTAAAACGAAAGATCAATAACGCAAAGAACTTTTGTCTTACGGCTCTGCAGCGGCTCCAACAATAGTCCAATGACAACATGATCGGGCGACGGGATACGATGGACCTTGAGTGCCTCCGCGAGATTCCGCGCACGGTCAATTAGCGTTTTTGCCAAAAGACTCTGTCCCCCGGGCCGCCGTCGATCTGCCACCAGCAAAGGATGTTCCGAAAACTTGGTTCCCCACGCCAGTACAGTGGCAACCAGGGCGGGGTGCAGAGCGTTTTCTGGGTTCGGGGGGTCACCAGGATGCAGGTGTAACTGATTGCGAAATTGTTGTGGGTTAAGCAGAGGAATGCGTGTGTGCACTATTTGGAAGAAAACTTCAACGAGGTCGAGGGCGAATCTGAGAGAAAATACAAGTTAATAATTTGATTTGATTTGAACATGAGAAATCCAGGATGAATGGGGGGCTCGGGGGCCGCGGAAAATTGGGGCGGAAAATAACCAGTGCGAAGGCGAAGGGAATACGTACTCTGCTCTGAACGTGTCGTCTTCCAGCTGAGGCGCAAGCTCGCCCCACGGAGCATACGGCGCCTGGGCACTTGGGGCAAACGGTGAGCGGGCCTTCTGGAAGGCCAGTTGAGAATTTACCTGGCGTTCTCTGGGGGTGCAAAGACATAAGAGAGGACTTCACGTGTGGGGGTTTTGAGCGTGATTGGGGGTAAAACCCGTACTTGACCAACAGCGGGATAGTGTGAGAAGCGACTGGAGGCTGTTGCTGCTGGGCTGTTGATTGTATCCCGTCATCTGAAGTCGGGGAGGCACTAGATGTGCGTAAGCTGGAGCGCGCATAAGGAACAAAGTATTGTGCACTTGCATCTTTGAAGTCCCGGGCCCGAGTCCAGGAGCTGGTGAGCTAAATTATGGTGAGATTAGTACATGTAAGACACAAGCCGCGCACCTATGATACGCGAGACATGAGCGTGATGGATAGATGAATCAGCCCCAGACGGGGCGCAGGCGCAACGTACCTGGCGGAAGAGAGATTCCTCGGCCTTCGGGAGAGAGTGGTGCGCTTCTTCTCGCTGGTAGCTTGCTGTACATAATGCCTGGGGGCCGATCAGAGGTGATAGTATGCCCGGGAGCGAGAACACAGACGTGCATGGATAGTTCTTACTCAGGCAATGCTGGATCGGGGCGCGTTAGGGGGGTGATGGCGGCGCGGGAAGAAAAAGGATACCTGACACTATCGATGCACAGAGTTGAGACGCGTTGGGGCGAGGATAAGCAAGGTAACTCTTACTTGCCTTGTCTTGGCCGGGAAGCCTGTTGCATTTGACCTTTCTGGATCGGCAGGCGTCGCACGCGGTGTTCTGTTTCCTCGGGGGCGGGAGGGAGGTCTTTGCAAGCTCGTGGATCTGGTTCTGCATCGAGGGGGTAGGCAGAGAGGACCTGGGGTGCGCTATAAGTAAGGGCGAGAACAAGCTCAAAGCAAAGACCTGGCTGCTGGACGGAGGAGGACGATTCTGAGGGAGAAGAAGGAAACTGCTGCATAGTATTGGGAGAAGACAAGGACTAGGTGTATACCACTGGCCAAATAAATTCCACTCAGCAGTGCACCGCCACCCATCACCTAGCGGTCCCGCAGGTTTTTCGCTGCACGCCAAGTACTCAAGTACTCATTCACAGTCATGGTCAAGGTCGAGATTGTAGAGTCCAATTCTCCGTATGCCTCAGATGCCTCGTCTCGTAACTCCTCCTCCTCCTCCCTCTCCTCCGTTTCCTCCGAGCTCGAGCCAGACGAGTCCGTCTTCGACCGTCTCGCGGCTCTCGTGGACATCGTGCCTCCCACCACCCGCCACTCCATCTATGAGCGTGTCTCAAAAACCGCATCGTGGCTCAAATGGGGCGGCAAACGTGCAGGAAGTTTCGTCTGGATAGTAACAACTTCCGCCCTTTTGGTCGCCCTGCCCTTGGCCCTGGTCCTGGAGGACGAGGCCAAGATCGTCGCCCAGGAGAGAGAGTTCTTGGAGCAGCAGCAGGGCCAGCAGCAGGTCAGTCTTGGCCGCAGCACCCCCAAGAAATTGCTCATGCGCCTCACAGATGCTTGCTCCATCCATTGTATCCACCGAACCCAAACCAACCAAAAGCCCTGGTGCCTCCCGGATTCTGAGAGAG
>JARJCV010000648.1:0-17154 GCA_029281435.1 Mycena haematopus
TAGTGAATTTCGGCTGCAGTCTGCTGTACTTCCGAATGCCCTGCACCTCGTAGAATCCAGGCTTTGTGCAATCTCAATATGTCTCCAATTGAATTCGCCAGTTCTTCTCCTTCTTCGCCCATAAGCATGAGCTTATCCAGTATCTCCATAACTCGAGTTTGGAGAGCCTTTTGAGCTCGACACCAGCATGCCACAATGCGCAGAGCGGGTTCGCGTGAGTGTGGAAGCTGAGATCGAAGTAAGGGTATGCAAATTTATCATACTCCCGGTGCTCTCGTGCTCATTCCGAGCATTCTTCTTTGTTTTATGCCGATGAATGTGTTTTTTTGGGATCGATGTCCACAGGGAGGACTCCATAAGTCCAACCCTCAGAGGGCATGGCACGAAAGAACTAGGTTGAAAGTTGGTTCATTTTATGGCAGTATAGTTGAATGGCTAACCTTGTGGAAAGGTCCCGGCTTCTGGTCTGGTGTATTAGCATAAAAGTCGATCTATGCCTTGCTCGTCGTGTGGAAGAGAGGGAGAGGGGTTTTGGGGACAAACGAGAATTCGATTGGTCGCCAGAAGCTCTCTCGCTCGGACCGTAAGGGACCGCGCTCAAGCCGGCTTTGGCGAAAAACAAAAAAAAAAAAAAAAAAAAAAACTACGGAACAGGGAAGCGGTAAGGGTGGGAGAAAGAAAAAGAATCTAGTCTATCGAGCTATGTGAGTGTATGTAGAGGATGAGGACGACGAGAATACCTATCGAGCTATGTGAGTGTATGTAGAGGATGAGGACAAAGAACGAGATCATAAAGAGATGGTATATATAGTAAAGGGACAAAGAAACTGAAAAGGGAAATGACGCGACGCGTCGAGCGCCTCGCCTGCATAGACCGTGTTTGGCGTGTCAAACACCTCTTCTATGCCTTGCTCGTCGTGTGGAAGAGAGGGAGAGGGGTTTTGGGGACAAACGAGAATTCGATTGGTCGCCAGAAGCTCTCTCGCTCGGACCGTAAGGGACCGCGCTCGAGCCACAGGAAAAATGCAGCGGAGAGCCAGCGGCTCAAGAGACTGCAGGAGGAGCAGCGGCCACACAGTGAAGACGAGCAGATAGGCTCAAGACACGGTTCTTGGGCACGTCGAGGTAAAGCTTGTAAGCATCGCTCCGCCATCGGCCGAGAAGCTGAATCTCGAAGTCGGCATACCCAGCGATTGCAGCAGCCGTGGCTGCGCCCCGGCGGAAGCTGTGACCCGAGTATCCGGACTGGTCAAGCCCAATGTCCGAAATACGGGCTTTGAGTGTGCGGATGAATTCAGAGCGTTTGAGGGGGGAAGAGTCAGCGTTCCCGAAAAGTGGGGCATTCGGCGGAAGAGGGTGGATGGCAAAAAGGTGCTTCATTGAGCGAACGGGACAGGTGGATGGGGAATTCGGCGCAGAGGCGATGACGATGGTGACACCGCCACGGAACGGGTCGGTCTTTGAGGCTGGGATAGTGAGCTCCATGTACTCAACACCCCCTTCCTCAAAGAACCGAATGCTGTCACGCGTAAGGTGAACGGCAGCATCAAACTTCGCGCGATCCGCTACCGTGAACTCGCCACATCTCAAAAATCCAGCCCAGGCCAAATTCTTCGCAGCGTCGAAGATTGCGTTGTCAATGTTGGACAGGTCACCAGCGACGAGCCCGAGACGGAGGAGAATGTCGAGGGTGATGGGGAGTTTTGGCTTACGGTTACGGTCGCCTTGGAAGCGCTTGATGCCCCGAATGACCCGCTGCAATCCTGGGGAGTGGCAGGCTTCGAAAGGAAGGCCTGCATCGACATGGAGGGAACGAACGGCGGAGAGGTAGCCCTTAATGGTTTTGTGGAGAATGGGGCGGTCCTTGCTAGCAAGTTGAGCGGACCAGGCCATGAGACCGAGTTCAGTTGCAGGGAGGAGCTGACTGGGAGCGGGGGCATACTGGGGGTTGAGCCGAATGAAGTCGAGAAAGGATTTTTGAGCGGATGAGTAAGTGACCCGGGTCGAGGAAGCGAGTCCGTGCCAGAGGAAAAATGCGACTTCTCGAGGGAGGTGAGCGTGCGTCGTATACCAATGATCCGGGACTGCGGAGTTGAGGATGTCTGGCAGAGCTGTGGAGCCAGGTGGAACAGGCGGTTGTACTGAAAACGAGAAGCTGCATCAGCAAGTGCATTCTCGGATGTCGGGATCCACACAGCAGAAAAAGTAAAATGGAGAACACAAGAGAGCAGAATAATCTGCCTCAACACGCTCATGCCTGGAGCCGAGCGTGCCGTGTCTGAACTCAGCCACTGCACCACTGCCTGATTATCGCACCGGAAGACAACATGGGTGCCAGACCATGCGTCACCCCACCGCAAAATTGCTTGTAGAATTGCGTAGATCTCCTTGAATTGAATGTCGCGATCACGGAAACGCCTTGGGCAACGTGAGGCAAACCAGAAACCCTGCCAAACACCGCCGAGACCTTTGCGCCCACTAGCATCAGTCTCAACATAAATTGTAGGGCGATCTGGGTTGACAATCTGGACACCATTCCAGTGTGTGCTCAGAGCTGACCACCAACCAAGATCGGAGCGTGCACCAGATGGGACGTGTAGGCGGGAGAAGGGGTTGGAGAATTTGGAAGTAAAGTCGATCAAACGACGAATAAAGGTACGCGAGTGCCGAATGACCTGGGAGCTGAACTGCAGAAAGCCAACAAGCTCCTGAACCTCCCTCAAGGAACAGGTGCGCTTGCGGCTCCAAGTGCCCAACAACTCACGGAGGTATACCAGTTTGTCCTCTGGCAAACGCGCTTCCATGGTGCCTGAGTCCAGGTCGAGACCGAGGAAATCAAGGAGTGTGCATGGCCAAAAAGTCTTATCTCCCTGGAAATGGAGACCCAGCTCTTCCCCGAGAGCGAGAATCCATTCCACCGCTGCGTGCGCAATAGCAGGGTCAGTTTCCGGAGGAAAGACCAGCCAGAAGTCATCAAGATAGTGGCGAAGACGACAAGGGATGTGACGGGCGATGATCCAGTGCAGAGCCTCAGAGAAAAGGTTGAAGATGTATGGAGCAGAGCGCAGGCCGAACATGAGAACAATGGCATAGTAAAACTTGCCGTTCCAGTACATGCCCATATGGTGATGATCCGCGGCCCGAATTGGGACATGGCGAAATGCATCTTTGAGGTCTAACTTGACCATCAACGAACCTCGGCCAGAAATGCGGAGGTCAGAGACGGCGCGCTCGAACATATCATAAGATATGTGGGCTTCAACGTCAGGAATTCCGTCATTGACGGAGGTGCCACGCGGCCAAGAAAGGTGGTTGATCATGCGAAGCTTGCCAGGCTTGCGCTTGCGCTCAACAACACCGAGAGGTGAACAACGGAGTCCGGGGAGAGGTGAAGATGAGAAAGGACCAGCAGCCGCACCCTTCGCAGTGAGTGTAGACAGTGCGTCGGAAAGGAATTGACTGTGTTCTAACGCAGACTTGAGATTCTTGACTGGTCGAACAACTTCTGGGCCCGAAAATCCAATGTTGCAACCGAAATCAATTATTTGGAGTAAGGATGATACAAATGTGCGGTCGGGATAATCCTCTAAATAGAAATCCCAAGCACTGCGATTGAGAGACGAGGATACATGCGGCTGGCCGTGATTAGGTGGAAGGGGTGAATTACAGCGTGGGGAGGTATTAGGGCGCAGCGGCGGCAGTGCAAGGGGAGGGAAGAGGTGCTGGTGCGGAAGACGGGACTGGAAAGGGGGAGGAAGCCGGGACGAGGGTGCAGGGACTGAAAAAGAAACCAAGGACTGCTGGCCCGAGCGAGCAAGCCGAGCAGCATGGGCGCGAGCTCGACGGCTCGCCCTGCCGGAGACCTAGGCCTTCTCCGTGCAGGCGGAGCTCGGGTGGTCACCCTCGCACTTGCGGCAGACATGGCGGCGTTTCGATGGGCAAGGCGAAGACTTGCAGATCCCAGTGTTCCAATCAAAGCAGATCTGTTGCTCAACCGGCAGTGCCTTCTTGGATTTGGAAGAATTGGCCTTGGAAGATGGGCCACCGTTGGGCGGCGATGGCGGAGGAAGGGGGTGGGAGTAAACCACACGCGAGAGTAACCCATGATCCGGACGAGCCCAGCCCGAATAATCACCAGCCTTCATGTCCCAGAGACGAGCATTGTGGAACTCGACGTGGTAGATCACGACAGCGGACCACTTGTACTGCTGGTGGAGCTCGGTGAGGTGTGAGACGTAGTCCGAAAGAGAGCGTGTGATCGCGAAGACCTCCCACGGCTTCCCAGAAGACGCGGCGAAGGCAGCAAGCACCTCAAAATACTTGAGCAGAGGGCGAAGGAGGGAATGGAAGGAAGGGAAATGTTTGAGCGCGAGGGAATGCTCAGAGGCGGGGGCAGACGACGGCGGCGCGACATAATCTTGGCGAGCGGCAAGGGGTGACAGAAGGCGCGGCAGGTCCAGTGGCAAGAAAGCATGGGAGACGATGTCCAAGATGATCTTGGACTCGACAGAGGGGAACAGTGCAGGCAACGACTTACCTCCAAATTCCGACGTCGCGCCAGCGCCTGTGAAAGGCGGGACAGCGGGTGGTGGAGGCTGCACTGCAGGCTGATCTTGTGACCTCAGGGCGGCAGCTAGGGCCGCAATCATGGCCAGTGTCTCGGGCGAGAGGGCAGCCGCTGGCTGCGGGGCAGGCGGCGGCGGGGCTGACGTGTCATTGCTGTCGGTCATGGCGTCGGCGGAAAGAGACAAAGACGTGTCGTTGATCAAAGAAGAAGTGTCAACGTCGGGACTTCGGTCCGTAGACGGCGATGGGGCACGCGACGCGACAGGGGATGGAGACGAGGGTGAAGCGGGCTGGGAGAGAGGCTGCGCGCGCGCAAAACGACCCCCAACACGAAGCTGTGTTTTCCAATGACCAGGTGCAATAGTGCTCGATGTCCTCAAAGACAGAAAGAAAAAGAATCTAGTCTATCGAGCTATGTGAGTGTATGTAGAGGATGAGGACGACGAGAATACCTATCGAGCTATGTGAGTGTATGTAGAGGATGAGGACAAAGAACGAGATCATAAAGAGATGGTATATATAGTAAAGGGACAAAGAAACTGAAAAGGGAAATGACGCGACGCGTCGAGCGCCTCGCCTGCATAGACCGTGTTTGGCGTGTCAAACACCTCTGATAAAGTCTGGCGATCTCCGCAACAAGCGCTCGTTCAGGAATCAATACAAGCTGCTTGTTGTCGAGCATATAGTGCTCCGTGGGCGCCTCTGAGGCAGAGATTGAGAATCGGGAATTAGAAAGGATAATGGCTGACCCTTGACAATATTTCCTGGGTCATTAACATCAAATGCTTCTTCACATCCCCAACGGTTGCCCAGAAATTGCAACTGTAGCGAGGTTAGACGAAGGTGGCAGGCTTTGCCACAAGGAAGAACAAACCTGAGCATCTGTTTCTTTTAGAGCGACAAGGTGGCAGAAGGCGTAGACCTTTTCGTTGGTAATGATGCAGCGGTCCTCTGGCTGGCCACACGCTAGCATCCTGGCTCCAACCGCCTTTTTTTGTTCGACGGTAAGACCGGGTTGCCCAAGGGTGTACTGAATTACGCGGGCAGCGTGTGGAGTGGGATAATTCGGGTTGTAGCTCCCGCCTTCATGACGCTCGGTGTAGGCTTTGGCAGGGCTCGGCGTTGACTCTAGACCGGAAACGACTGCGGCGTCGGGGGGTAATACACGAGCCTTATTTCTAGCACTTCTCCTCGATGGCGCAGTCACTGAGGGCTCCATGGTGGTTGTGGACGGGGACTAAAGAACAAAAGCGAAAGACAGGGGGTGTGACATCCTAGAACGCGCATGTCACACCAAAGCGCGTGATCGTTTCGCACTGTTTGAAAGGATCCCACGACTCTTGACTCTGCACCATGACCACCACAGTTCCTCTCAGCGCTATTGCCACCTGCCTTGAAGATATCGACGCGCCATTGACGGCTAAATTTCTGTTTTCCAAGGATAACGCCTATCTCGTGAGTAGACACTCTTCCTTGAAACCCTCACTGACTTCTTCTAGCACCGTGACCTCGAGTACTTGTGGGGATTGGAGATATACACGATGGATCCAACTCATGAACGCAGTATACTCCATAGTGCGCCGGCCCTTCTAATCTTGCGGCTACCATTCACCATCTCTCCAGTTAGAAAATCAATGGGCCCTTCGCCCAGTGGCGGCAGCCGTTGGACCTTGGTTCCGACAGAGGAGACATTGATGGCCATGCGTGCGTTGCAAGTGCACAACTTCACCGTGCCCGTTTCTGAACGAAGATCATTCCTCACCGTGAGCCGTATCTCCCTCATTGACGCCTTGACGCGCCGCCTGACAATGCCGCAGGAATTCTCGGCCCCCGAATACCAGTACATATTTGTTCCCCTCCACAGCGATGTCGATTTCTTTGTCCTGCAACCGGGAGGGGCTCCGCGGCGGTTCAGCGCTCCGTACGCCGACTTTCCCCTCGTCTCGTCGTCTGCCAACCCGTTCTTCGTCGCTTTCGACTCGCAACTGAAGATACAGCGATCCCATGTCTCAGGCTCTAGGACATGGCACAACGCTTTCCGTGACTTGATAGTTCACTGGATCGACGGTGTTCTCCCTGAAGATTTCCTGCTCAGCAGCCAAAGCTGCTACCCGGAAGCGCCCATATCCGAATCCGACGACGAAAGCGAACCCGACGCGCTTCTCGTTGGCTCCGAGTCAAAATCTGGTAGCAACGAGACGGTTGTGACACCCATGGACGAAGCAGGCCCATCGCCCGTTCCCCACAAGAAAGCATTTGTGTACCATTGGGTAAAGCAGAACGCAAAGCCACCGCAGGAACATGCCATCTCGAGTAACCGTTTCCCGCCGACACCTCCAGGAGACCGAACCAAGAACCTTCCCAGTGTTCCTCAGTGGCAAACAGAGTCGAAGCGAGGAAAGAGCTTTGCCCGTTTATTCACACCATCGTCGCTGAGGATAATGTAATGTCTGGAGGCCGGAAGTAAATCATTTGTATCGACGTATAATATAACCGCATCGCTTCATTTTGTTCACTCAAATTTCAAAGTATGAAAGTCTGCGTTTGTGTCCTTTGATTATGGCACAGCAAGTGACATTTTGTGCTTTGACCGCTACACTCACAGCTTGCAACTCGCATTCATGACCGACTTGGCGGTCACTAGCACCGACGCAGTGGTTGTCGTGTTTATCCATGGTTTCAAAGGCACCGACACGACATTTGGCGAGTTTCCCGGCCGATTGCAACACATCTTAGCGGAGACCATTCCTAAAACCTCGGTACGCCTCGATTCTGCTATTTCTGCTCCATAGCACTTAACCGAATGCAGATCGAGTGCATCGTGTTTCCGGCTTACGAGGTATATACCTGTTCCGTTCTACCTGCCCGCTACCTGATGGAAATTAGACGAAAGGCAACCTGGTAAGTTACGTGCCATGATATATTCCTTTCAGAAAATCCTAAACCAGCCTTTTACATAGACAGAAGCCGTGGTCAAATTCGCCGACTGGCTAACAACTCTGACAGTTGAGAAAGAGGTCGCGTGCGGCGGAGGCGCCGGAAAGGCAAAGATTGTGCTTTGCGGGCACAGGTGCGTTCTAACTTCGTTCATGATTTATGTATGGTATGGAAGACCAATTGATACGCGTTTAGCATGGGCGGTCTCCTCGCCGCAGACACCCTCCGAGAATTCATGAAAGGCCGAGAGACGCAAGCAAATTTTGTCCTGTGGCCGAAGATCATCTCCGTCATCGCGTTTGATACTCCGGTTAGCCTTTGCATTGAATCTCTCCCCCCCCATTTCTAGTCCGAATCGCAACTAAACCATATTCTCCAATTGCATTTTTCGCCTGCAGTACCTCGGCCTACACCCCGGCATATTCAAGAACAGCGCAACGAAGGCGGTCGAATACGCGCAAGCAGCACGCAACGTCGGGACCGGTCTCCTCGGCGCGCTCGCGGGAGGCTTTGCCGGCGCCAGCAAAACCACAACAGCTCCTGCACCATCCACCGCGCCGGCCTCCGCATGGGGCAAGTGGGCGGGGACGGCGTCGTATGCGGTCGGCGGGGCGCTACTGGCGGGCGCCGCGGCGGGCGCGACGTATTACAAGCGGGAAGACCTCGGGCTCGGATACTCGTGGGCGACGGACCACATGAAATACGTGTCGCACCTGTGGGACGTCGACGCATTGAATAGGCGCGTTGATTTTTTAGTGAACGCGGAGGAACAGGAGGGGGTGCTGTTCCGCAAGTGCGAAAAAGCCTGCTCTCTGCGTCGAGCGTCTCATCTAACGCCCACGCGCAGCTTCTACACCTACCTCCCCCCCACGCCCCTGCTCAACACCTCAGAACGGACGTTCGCTGTGCTCCCGAAGAAAAATACACCGGCGGAGCGGCATTTTGTGCTGGCACGCAACGGGCTGGCGGCGGACGAGGTAGAGGCGCATACGGGGATGTTTTCGGGCAAGACGAACGATGGGTACTATGATTTGGGGCTCCAGACGGCACAAGTGATTAGGGAGGCCGTTGTTGGTGGTCGGCGGGATGCCCTTGTTGATACGACGCCGCCTGCCAGGCCAGATCCACCTGAGGTCAAACCGGCTGAGCAGCAGCAGGCTCCGCCGGCGCCGGGTCGAGCAGGAAGCATGACTGCCGAGATGGCGGAGTGGGGCAAGGAATGGCAGTAGAGTACAAATGAATCAGATTACTGTAAATTTTATAATCTTACAACATCATGGCTTCAGCGAGAGACGCATCGCGTATGCGTCCTCGCCGTCTGCGTCTGAAAATGCTGTCCGTCAATAACCATGTATAACACGCGTGGCGGGGCAACGCACAGTATTTTTTCTCGATGTCCTGGACGGTAAAGCCGAGGGTGTCGCGGTAGAGGCCTAGAGCTGCACGATTCGATTTGCGAACGTGTAGGGAGACGAAGGAGGCGCGGTATATCGTGGCCATGGCTGGGCCGGTTTATTAGATACAATCTTTCAAACTCGTGATGGGTGCATACCCTCCTCTACAGGGTAAGCATATGAGCACCAGAACGCGCAGACAAAGTTAAGACGCACGAGACTGCACCATGAGCTTCTTTGCGAGGCCGAGGCGGCGGTAGCTGCGCAAGATGGATATGCTCGTTACGTGTCCATGGGGCTCTACGTCCTCCTTGTCGTCTTCGTCCCTGTGATCGCATGAGGAATCAAAAAGACAAACGGCGAGCAGGAAAGGAACATTTTGGCCAGAATATACCCTACGATGCGGCCCTTGTGGTCCTATGGTATGTCAGTAAAGGTGTAAGGTGCAGGAGACAGATCCACCTCTGCGACATAGGACAATGCGGGCCAGGTCATTGCGTGGTAGAGGTAGTAGCGCATGGTGTAGTTCTCGGGGAGATTCTGCAGGTTGCACGCCTGCATGCCGGGGAGATCGTCCACTCGCAGCGGACGGATGTTCATGGCAGGAGCAAGAGGTGGGCGTCAGAAGAAAAAAGTATATCAACCTCTTTTCCGATGCTTATGACTCTAAGTCAACGGTTTCCAGCGATTTTCTTTCAAGTAGTCCTTTTTGTAGGGAGGACCTTTGGTTTTTCGATACTCCTCCATCTCGAGAACGGGTGATTTATTTAAAAATGTCAGGATAACCACCAATCGGTTTTTCGGACGAGTTTGGTCGATATTCGGCTTTCTTCGGCCGCACCCTTTGGGCAGGAGTGCACCGCCACGGCACAGCCCCTCGAAATGTCCTCCTCGACGCCGCTGACTGGAATCGAGTTCTACAACGCCCGCCGCGCGCAGTGGCTGACTCCCCCCGTGCCCGCGCCGCCGCGGCCCCCCGGCTCGGAGCCCTCCTCGGCCCGCAGGAAGCTCGAGCAGGTCCTCAGTGCGCCGGACGCGCTCACCAGCGACGACGTCTGGTTCGGCAGCGTCGAGAAGATCTGGAAGGGGCTCGGCGCCGGCGGGCGTCTCAAGCGGCGGCTGCCCATGCGTCTGGTTGTATGTCTCGTCTTTGGCGGCTGTTGTGGCGGGAATACTTAAGGAGCGCCGCAGATTAAGATAATACACGCGGCGTGGCTGCGCGACCAGACGTGGCCTGCGGGCGAGGCTGCACCCGAGCCCGACGACGAGATGCTGCCGCCAGAGTCGCCGTTGCCGCCTGCGCCGGTGATACAGCCTGCGTCTGCGACGTCGTCGGGGATTTCGACGCCGTGGACGCTCGTGGGTGAGGACGACCGCGAGGGCGATGCCACTTGAAGGCCATTTCAGCGCTGCATCTATCTATCTGGCTTCTTAGTGTATGTGTGTACATTATTCCTGTATGACTGGCAACTATAAAACAATACATCGGCTGGCTCTATGTTCGTGACGGTGGGGACACCTGTGAATCGGTGAGCGGTATTGGGGGAGGGAACGCGACGCGACGCACCAGGATAACACCATCGCCCCGCACGAACAGCATGTCCATTTTTCTTTTTGCGACCTGCATCGCGTGAGCAAAAGTGCAGCCAGCCGGGACAACCTACGTTCACCGTGGCGGACTGGCCCGCCGGTGCGCCGTCCAACACATCCACGATCATAATCGTCTCCTCGACGTCGCTCATAATCAGGTTCATGTGCCCGTCGTACGCCTATATGGACCATCAGAAACGGAAACCAAGCAGAAAAGCGCGTCCTGACGTGCAGGATGCCGGTGAGCTCGCGGTCGCCTCTGAGCTTGACGAAAACGCGCTCGCTGAGCGACAGCCGAATTAAGTCGAACGGCTCTTGGATCGAGGAGGAGTCCATGAGATACCGTGACTGTCACACGTCACCCCGACTCTACCAGAACCTCGACCATGCCCGTAAGCCATTCCACTGTTTTATGCGCCTAGTCCTCACTTTTTAGTAGAAACACTATTGCGACTACTGCGATGTGTTCCTGACCCACGATTCCACATCTGGTATGTCCAAATCACGTCTAACAGTACTGGTTCTCATGCTTTCTTTTTCTAGTGCGCAAGGCACACAACAGCGGCAGGAATCACTTGTCGAACGTCAGGGACTACTATGCGTGTAAGAATTACTGATCATTTCCTGACCGCGGCTCAGAATGAATTATAGCCCTCGGCCACGACAAGGCGCAGAGCATCATCGACCAAATCACCTCCGCGTACGAGTCAAGCGGTGGGCCTCCCCCCGGCGGATTCGGATTCGGCCCACAGCACCTCGGTGGGCCGCCTCCGGGGTACGGTGCCCCAATGTTCGGTGGGCCCATGGGCCCGCCGCCTCCCGGTTTCGTTGGTCGTGCGTTCATGGATCTTTGTATTCCGCCCTTTTGTTAACCATTTAACAGCACGCCCACCATTCCCTCCCAACGGCTTCCCCCCAATGATGGGCGGCCCTCCGCCATTCCCACCGAATGGCATGCCGATGGGCCCGCCTGGAGGCTTCCCAGGTGGTGCGTCCTAGCCATCCATTGTTTGTTTTACAAGATGTAATATTTTGTCTGTAGGCCCTCCGCCCTTCCCACCAAACGGCCCCCCCGCAGCCATGCCGCCCTTTGCACCCAACGGCGGCCCGCCGGGTGCCCCCCCTGCAGGGTTCAATGGCCCCCCGCCGCCAAACAACAATCAGTCCGGACCCCCTGGCCCGCCGCCCGCACCAGGCAGCGGACCCAGCATCCACCCCGACCGTTTGCGCATGATGGGCGGCGGCGGCCATTGAGTTTCGTTACAAAACTGTATTTTATGCAAAATAATTTCGTTCGTGATAACGTACTATATCTGTACTTGGTGTGAATTCGAAATGGAACGTCGACCTTTTGGACGTCAACTGCCACCACTATGTCGACACAGCCTCTCCTCCAGCGGACGGCCGCAAAGCGCATAGCGCTCCCCGTGCGCGTCGAGCCCAAGGTCTCCTTCGCCAACGAACGCACATTCCTCTCCTGGCTCCATTTCACCGTCGTCCTCGGCGGCCTCGCAGTCGGCCTACTCAACTTTGGTGATAATGTTCGGCTCTGTCTTCCTCTTCGTTGCTCTCCATGCACCACTAACCCAACGCCCCCGCAGGTTGGAAAAATCAGTGCAGCAATGTTCTCTGTTATTGGTTTGTTTTTGGGACAGTACATAATAATGGCGTGCATGCTTGTTAACGGAGCGGTATACAGCGATGGGCATAATGGTGTATGCGCTCTACACCTACCACTGGCGCGCGGCGTCTATCCGGCGCGGCGGGCGGGGGCCGTACGACGACCGGTTGGGTCCGGTGCGTTTTCTGCATTTCTAAATTGTATGTATGGCGCGCTCATTCAATTGACATTGTAGACCGTCCTCTGCGTCTCTCTGCTCATAGCAATCATCGTCAACTTCATTCTGCGATTCACCGCAACCTAATTCGCCTCGTTATGTCGTCTCCTCGCATCTTGTATGATCACGAAAAGGACATGCGTTCTATAACGCTAATACTATACACTTATCTGTGTACCCCGCTATGCAATGAAATTCACGCAACAATAAATCAAGTCCGCCGTTGCCGCTTCGTCACAGCACGCGTCGACACCGTGTCGACGGAAGCCACGGATGAGATGGACATGGACCGTCGCTGTTGGCATGTTGAACTGAGTTTCAGAATGAAGAGTATACGTACGTGTTTCCGACTCCGGGCGCTCCGCGTGCTCACCACGCTCTGCGCACGGCCATCCTCGCCATCCCCGTCCCCCTCCCCATCTGCATCCCCATCCGCGTCGTTCCCATCGTCCATCTCCATCCCCTCCATCCCGCCGTTCCCCTCCTCCGCCGCCGCCCCCTGCATCCCCAGCCGGTTCTTCAACACCTGAATATCAAACTCGACCTTATCCACCACCTTCTTCGTGTCCACCAGCGCCGCCGTCGCGTCAAGCAGCCCCTCGAGCAACGCGACGTTCCCCTGCGTCGGCATCACCAGCCGCGTGTGCGACACGCCAAGCTCCGCGAGCGCCTGCGTCACCTTCTGCGCCTGCGCCGCCTTCGGGAACGGCAGCTTGAACGAGCGCAGATACGCCGGCTGGTGCGCCGCCTTGGTCGCGCTCGTCGCGAGCGGCGGCGGCTCCGTGCGCGTGATGCAGTGCTGCAGGTCGTACGCGCTGTTCTTGGGCGGCAGGTTCGGCCGTACCGCACGGGAGAGCGGCGTGGTCAACAGCGGCGTCGATGGACTGTCGAGCAGATCTGCGCCGTTGCCGCGCTTTTTGCTGCTGCGCTTCGGATCGGACGAGACGCCCGTGAGGGGCATCTCGTCCTCGACGATGTCGGGGAGGCCAGATTCGATGCCCGCGATGGTGCGCAGGAGGTCGTCGCGCTCGCGCTTAAAGCGCCGCTCGTTCTGCTCCAGGCGTTTGATCTCCAAATACAGCGCCTCCTCTTCGGCGATCTGCTCTGGCGTGCGGTTTTCCAGGCTGGCGACGTAGCGCTTGCGCGTGAGCTCCCGCTCTGCAGCAATTGTCGAATCTATAGAACACATAACAGGCTGCACGCACCTTTTTCGAATTGGAGGCTGGACAGGAGCGCATTCCTGCTGTTCTCGTCGCCGGCCCACGGGCGGTTGCGGATGAGTTTGCGGCACACGCTGCAATAGCGGTCTTTGAGGTCCTGTAGACGGTCTGAGATGAATCGAACTGTATTGATTGAATTTATGCTTGCACCGACCTCCATGGAACGCGCGACGCCGCCAGGGAACTCATACCGGTCGTGGATGACATACCACCGGGTGTCGTACTCGGCCACAATGTTCATGAGATAATCCGTCTCCTCCTTTGACCACTCGGGGTCTATTTATTCTCGTCAGCAGACGTAGTATTCAATCGCATCCGCAATGCACACATACCCACCAAAAAAGACGTGTATTCATCCTCCGAGTAGGTGTATATCGGCCGCTGAACGTTGTATTTCGCAAACGAATACTCTGCGTCGATATTCGTACACGATATAAAATAGCTAGGAGGGTATGTAGCGCACCAGCGTCCGGGTCGGCAGAAACCTTTGTCCAGTGGTATAGCTGCAGCGAGTCGGTTCGTGCGCCGTTCTTGAACGCGCGCCATTGCCTGCGCACACGTGTTGACAACCAGAACCAGATTGATTTCCTTTTGCGCGACGCACCATTTGATCTTCGAGCCTGCACCGAGATTGGGCTTCTGTTTGAGACGCGGCTTCGCGAGCTGCGCGACAAGGGTGGTGGAAGAGGGCCCGATGAGGGAGAAGAGCTCGCGCGAGATGCCGTCGGGTTTGCGTACGGATTGGACGGAGAGTTTCCTTGGTGCGGCTGCGGGGGTGGCTGCGGAGGGCAGGTCGAGAATTGCGCGCACTTCAGAGGAGCTGGCCATTGCGAGAAAGGCACAAACCCTTGAATAGAACCCAAAGAGAAACTCGATGTAATAGCGAAAGCAAAGGCGGATCGGGAATTGCCGAATGATCGCGAGTGTCAATCGTGTCGATCCTTCCTGGGGTTCTTGCCGGACTGGTATGTCGAGCGCGAAGATACTGGCTGGAAATGCAGACTTCGGACTTCAAGTGAGCGACGCGGAGCGATACAATTTTATGAATTGATACAAATGATTTACTGGTCTCCGAGTTCAAACATTAAATTGCTGCGAAGGTACCGTAAATAAACGAGCACTAAGGCCCTTTCCTCGCTTCGACTCTACTTGCCACTGAGGAACAGCCAGTACAGCTTCGCGGACTTTTCTGGTACGGTCGCCTTGAGGTGTAGGCGGTAATTGGTTGCTCGGGATGGGATGTGTCTGTGATTGCTGTGCGTCCCGCCGCACCCAATCGTACATAAATGCCTCTTTGTGAGGAACGGGCGATGGGCCTTCTTCGTCCATGGGTGTCACAACCGTCTCGTCGCTGCCAGATGTTGATTCGGAGCCAATGAGAAGCGCATCTGGGTCACTTCCGTCGTCAGATTCGGAAATAAGCGTTTCCGGGTAACAGCTCAGAAAAAAGTCTTCAGGGATAACTCCGGGGGACAATGCATTGTCAGGGCCCCGAAGATTCGGTGCCATCTCTCTGACCTTGAGACAATGAACGCTCGTATTTTCGGTCGTGCATCGAAAGCGACGAAGAATGGGTTGGCCGACGACGTGACGCGGGGAAAGTCGGTGTACGGAGAGCTGAACCGCCGCGGAGCCTCTCCTGGCTGCAGGATGAAGAAATCGACATTAGTGCGAAGAGGAACAAATGTGTACTCGTATTCCGTGGCCGAGAATTCCTGGGACATTGTTAGGCGGCGCATCAAGGAAACAGAGATGGTTCACAGTTAAGAATGATTTTCGTTCAGAAATAGGCACGGTGAAATTGTGCACTTGCAATGCATCCATGGCGGCCAATGTCTCTTCCGTCGGAACCAACGCCCAATTGCCAGCGCCACTGCGGAAAGGAATCTCCATTGATTTCCGAACTGAAGGAACAGTCAATAGTAGCCGCAACGTAAAAGGGTCGGCGCACTGTGAACTATACTACGCTCATGAGTTAGATCCATCGTGTATGTCTCTAAACCCCACAAGTACTCTATATCACGATGCTAGACCAGTCAGTCAGTTTGAAGGTCTCAAGGAAGGGTACCGACTCACGAGATAGGCCTTATCTTTGGGAAATAGAAATTTAGTCGTCAATGGCGCGTCGATATCTTCAAAGCAGGTGGCAAGAGGTCAAGGGGAACTGCAGTGCATTCGGATCTGGCCATGGGTTGTCCCTGTCCGGACCAGGAAACATCGTCAAGGGTCAGCCACTATCCTGTGTGTTTCGTATTCAAGCAGCAATAGAGCCCAAGACAAACTCGATGTATTAGCAAAAGAAAGGCGGATCGGGAATTGCCGAATGATGCCAATAACGTCGTCAGTTACTTGATGTGGAAATATCTGCTGTAATTCCCACAGCTGAATTGCAGACTTCAGGCCTTGAGGCTTCGAGTGCACAACACGAACCGATACAATTTTATGAATTGGTACAAATGATTTGCTTCCGACATCTGAACATTATTAAATAATTTAAATCACCGTTGGGAAGGTAGTGTAAATAACGGGCAGTAAGGCCCTTTCCTCGCTTCGACTCTATCTGCCACTGAGGAACAGCCCGGACAGCTCTGGGAAGATTCTTGGTTCGGTCTCCTGGAGGTGTCGGCGGGAAACGGGTTACTCGAGATGGCATGTTCCTGCGGGTGGCTTTGCGTTCCGTTTCACCAATGGTACACAAATGCTTTCTTGTGAGGAACGGGTGACGGTCCGTCTTCGTCCATGGGTGTTATAAACTGTCTCGTCACTGCCAGATTTTGACTCGGGGCCAATGAGAAGCGCGTCGGGTTCGCTTTCGTCGTCAGATTCGGAAAAAGAGCGTTTCCGGTAGCAGCTTAGCAGGAAATCTTCAGGGAGAACGTCGGGAATCCAATGGATCATCACGTCAAGGAAAGCGTTGCGCCACGTCGTAGAGTCTGAGTGGGTTCCTTGTATCTTCAGTTGCGAGTCGAAAGCGACGAAGAATGGGTTGGCTGACGACGACATGAGGGGAAAGTCGGTGTACGGAGCGCTAAACCGCCGCGGAGCCTCTCCCGGCTGCAGGATGAAGAAATCAACATCGGTGTGGATGGGAACAAATATGTACTGGTATTCGGGGGCCGAGAATTCCTGCGGCATTGTCAGGGTGGCGCGTCAAGGGGTCAATGAGGCAGATAAGGCTCACGGTGAGGAATGATTTTCGTTTAGAAACGGGCACGGTGTAGTTGTGTACTTGCAACTCACTCATGGCGACCAGTGTCTCCTCTGTCGGACCAACGTCCAACGGCTGCCACCACTGGGCGAAGGGCCCATTGATTTTCTAACTGGAGAGATGGTGAATGGTAGCCACAGATCAAAAGGGCCGGCGCACTATGGAGTATACTGCGTTCATGAGTTGGATCCATCGTGTATATCTCCAATCCCCACAAGTACTCCAAGTCCGGTGCTAGAAGAGTCAGTTTGAGGGTTTCAAGGAAGAGTATCAATTCACTAGATGGGCCGTATCTTTGGCAAACAGAAATTTAGTCGTCAATGGCGCGTCGATATCTTCAATACAGGTGGCAATAGCGCTAAGGGGAACTGTGGTGGTCATAGTGCTGAGTCGAGACTCGA
>JARJCV010000649.1:0-17147 GCA_029281435.1 Mycena haematopus
ACGAGTGTCTATGAATGGCAATAAGTCTTGCAATGTCGTTGTTGAAATAGCAGGCCTGGGCACACTGGGCGTCATCGTCAATCCGCTAAGGATCCACTCGTCCACCTCTGCAGGGGCCTCGGCAGAGGTGGAGTTGGCTGCCTCCGCAAACGCCTCGCTGATGATGTTGACGGTGAATTCTTTGGTGGCAGCAATATTTTCGCGCGTGTGTTTCGAGCGCTTTTGCGACAGGCTGAATGAAACGCTGAGAAGCGGCGGTGTGTGTCCGACCATGGAAAAGTAGCTGGCCCTGTTCAGTAATTTACCGTTTTTAGAATCTGATGGCCGCACCTGAAAGGCGCAAGGTTGGGCACGCCATTGGTAGCTAGCGACGAGACGAGTGCGATTGGGCGGGGAACAATAGCAGACGTCAGAATCTTGTAAGTGTCTCTGCTCGTGTCAACGACCATGGAACGCGTCTGCATGTCGCAGGATTACCTCGAGCTCATGCACGAGAAATCAAAGGGCTTCCGAGGAATGTGCGGATCGAGCCACTGGGTAGACGCGCCATCGCCATAGCTCCACTTGGGATTTGGGGGGTTTGTGAGTTGAAATACCTTCTCTGGGTAGAACTGGGAGCGATTGCGAGCGAGTACAAGACGTTGGGCGGCAGCAGAGACTCGAGAGACGAGCATTGAATAAATTACCAGAATACGTGTCGATGGTTGTGGTCCAATGGAAAAATGGCACTTGACAAGCACATGACCGCGGCATCTCTGCGGCGGCGATGCTCAGAGGAACGACACGACTGGCAACTAGTCGGTTCCCTCGCTTGCCTCCTACCCTCACCATGCGCCGCTCCCTCGCCCGCAGCACAAAAGAAAACGGGCAGCAAAATGAGCGCGACCACGAACACGAACACAGTCACTCGCACTCGAATATCTTTGCTACTCACACCCATGGCCCAGGCGCCAGTATAGACTCCGCAGAGAGGCTCATGGCCGCATTTCGCGGCGCAGGAGACCGTGGCAGCCAGATAACCCTCATCGGTGCGTTCAGCGGCTTCAGAGAGCCCAGAATTCTAATGTCTCGCAGGTTTGTTTGCAAACATCGGTCAGACAACGCGAGAACTCGTTAGCGGCTTCTAACTTGCATTTCAGGTCTCTGCGTAATAAAGGGCGTTGCAGGATACTTTACGCACTCTGCTGTACGATTCGTTTTTATAATCCTTTGATTTTTGCCATCTGCTTATTGATTTAATAAGGCTCTCATTGCAGACGCCGGCCATTCGCTCAGCGGTAGGGACCTGCGCTTTCAGTTGCACCGTACATAAATGACCTTTACTTGCTGCAGATCTGCTCGGCGACGGCGTGACCCTCGTTTGTTGGCGGCTTTCGCGCAGGGTACGTCCTCAACCCTGCTTTACGACCTCTCTTGGACGTGTCTGCAGCCCCCGTCGGACACATACCCTTTTGGCTTCGCCAAATTCGAGACGCTTGGCACAACCACCGTCTCCCTCTTCCTCATTGGCGGCGCTTTGGGCCTCGGCTTCCATTCCTACCATCTCCTCCTCACAACCCTCACAGAGACCGCCGCATCCATGCCCTCTGGACCCCTGCAGGAAATTCTTACAAACGTCACCTCCGCCGCGCCCGTTCACGAACATCACAGCCACTCCCACGCGCACGGCGTCGATCCCAACGCCCTTTGGTTCGCCGCCCTCGGGGTCCTGTCCAAGGAGTGGCTTTACCGGATAACAAAGAAGGTCGCAGACCAGGAGAACTCCCCTGTCCTCCTCGCGAACGCGATCCACCACCGCAGCGACGCGTACTCCAGCATCGTCGCGTTCTTCGCCATCCTCGGCACATGGTGGGTCCCCAGCCTCCCGCTCGATCCCATCGGAGGTGCGTCGTTCGCGTATTTGTAAATAAATAAATACCGACATGAGACGATCGCACAGGCCTCCTCGTTGCGTTCATTATCCTCCGACAAGGCGTCGGCTTGCTCTGGGGCGCATGGGGCGACCTTACAGACGCCGGCGTCCCCTTGGACACAAGGAGAGACGTCAAACACGCGCTCAAACCTCTTCTCGCTGCTTCCAGCTCCCCCACAAGTTCCCCCTCCCTTCTCGCCATCCGGCACGTCCGCGGCAGGCGCGCGGGCTCCCTCATCTTTGTAGACCTCACCGCGGAGGTACCCAAGACCCTCACAGTGCACGACGCCTCAATTCTAGAAGAAGAGATCACGCGGACGCTCAAGGCTACGCGCAAGGAAGTCGCAGAGGTGCGCGTCAAGTTCACCACAGTAAAGGATTGACGCGCTGCCTATTTATTTCCCTCATCTTATACCGATAAACGACTCGGAGATGCTTGCTTGTTGTATCGTGCGTAGCCCTACAAAACTTTGTATTTTAATAACCGTTCCTCCTGGCGTATATAAAGCATTACATGGATTAGTACAGTAGTGTGAGTGCCCTGAAATCGTGACGCTGTCGCATGAATGCTATCTATGTTGAGGCTCTGAAGTATCGCGAAACGGGTGCGCTGCGGGAGGGAGCGGCGCGAAATCGTCTAGTTCCTCATGCTCATCGGGAAGCAGCCCCTCACCCTCCTCTCCATGCAGCCTACTCCTGCTCCCTCTCCGATTCCCATTTGGCTGCCCAACCGCGCCCTTGTGCAGCGGGTGCTGAGGGTGATCTACATCGTCGTCCTGCCCCTCATCGTCCTGGTCCTCCTCGTCGCTCGCGTCTCCAATCCGCCATAGCTCCTCCTCTCCGTCCACCATTGTCTCCTCCTCGTCGCGCTCGTCTACACCCTTGGACGCCGCCTTGCCCTTCCGCCCCGACACCCCCCGCTGACGCAGCTCTAGCCGCGGGAAACCCACAGATCCTAGCGCGGCAGCCGCGCGCGCTGACAGCGGGCCCGGCTCGGGCTTTTTATGCGTCAGGAGAACAACACCTGAAATGAGCACAAATATCGACACAAATATGAGGAACAACGTCCAGGGTTGATACGAATCAACTTCGTTGTTGAATATCTGTGCGGTGCCTGTCAGGAAAACCACACCGCTGCAGAAAATTATCCATCTTACTAGTGAGTCTAAGAACCCGGTGGCTGTATAGACACCATAGAAGACGGGCACAACAAGTGTAGAGTCGTAAACTTTGAGGCCGCGGTTCAGGCATATTATTTGCATGACCGCGGTTACTGCAAGGAGCAGAATCGTGAATATGGGTGCGGCGTGCCCGAATTGGTTCCCTGTATTTTCACGGGACAGCGAACCCGAGATGAGTTTGACGCTGCGAATTTGTTCGTCTAAGCAAATAAAAATGACAAAACATGAAAGCGGGCTCACGTCGCTTTCGCAAAGACAAGACAGCCACCGGCCAGACCACCGCCACAGCACGCCCAACCGATACCCAAGGTCCACGCAATCGTGGTGTCGTCCTTGGGTGCGGTCCACAGCTCAAGCCATTCCACAAGCAGCACCATCGCGGACTGCCAGACTCGCTGCACGGCTCCAATCGTCCTGAAGACGATATTCGGCTGTGACCGGGGATCCGCGTTCGGAGGTCTGGTGGTCGGGAGGTTCGAAGCAAAGGGGACCGAACTGAGGTCGGATCGGGTAACGAGCATGACGTCGAGCTTGCCGGTCGCAATGACGAGGATGATTAAAGAGAACGCCATGACGAAGAAGAATCCGAGCCAGCCACCTCTCCGCCAGAGCGACGTGAGGTGGTCGACGTCTGTTTCCTGCGCGAGGCCGCTGTTTATCGAGCCGAAGAGGACAATTCCTATAACCCCACACACAACCACCACAGTGCCCTAATCATACTCAGTGTCACATGGGGGATCTTGAGAATTTAAACTCACGTAGATGTCAGTGCTGGTGACCGGCGTACCTACGAGAAATCGGGCGAAGAGGAAGTTGAATACCTAAGTCTCAGATTAGCTTGTCGAGGCCGTTTTATCTGGGAAACAATATTACGAGCGACGATGACCCGAGAGGAGCTACGTATTCTGCGCGCATATATTCGAGGGCGAGCGTGCTGCCGATGAGCTGGGAGAGACTGGGCAAATCAGCGGAATGCAATTGCACAAGGAGAAGTGGAGTACATGTATAACAACATTCCGAGGAGCCACAGAGGACGGGCCCAGTCTTTGCGTCGCGAAGCCTTAGGGACCACGCTTGTGCGGACATGGTCAAGTTTTGTGAGATTGAGGCCAGCAGCATTGAGAATACTGGCTAGCAGAATAATGGAGAGGCCGATGATAAATGCGACTACGGGATTTGCATGGTGGTGTCCAGTGGAAGGGGTGCTGGCGGCCGGGGTCGTAGCGTTCATTCAAAGGGCAGAAATGGTCCAAGACAAGAGATGAATGGACCACAACGGGCTTATGTCACGCAGTGACCGTCAATAATTTTGCACACGACCTCCATCTTCTCTGCTCCCTTTTGGCTAGAATGAACGCAATCTCATCTTGGCTCTCTTGACCTGTACTGGCATCCTATCTTCTCGTGCAGCCCGGCTTGCTAGCCTACACGGATCAGACGCAAGTCTTAGTGGCCTAAAATACTAAGCACAAGAAAAGGCATCGAGGCCTTGGCTATAGGTAGGTCTCTCGCAAAGGCGGGTGTCCCACGCCGCGAATGCTCATCCCGTCGTTCGATGACGAACCCGACCCACACGACACGGACGGTTAAATGCGGGGCCACGTTACAAAGAATATATACATCCGGCCTGAAAAAATACATACAGAATGACGGAACTTCCGAAGCGAGGAATAAAAATACGCAATAATCATCGATGCAAGCAAGCGTCAAGCGGAAGCAGAGATCTGGAACGCGGGATTGTCCCAATCTATTTGCTGCGTCAGCGCAGCGGTGAGCAGCAGCTCCTGCGAATATATGACATGGTCTGTGGTGAGTGGCCTCCAGACCGAAATGTCCTCGGCGCACGAGATGACATATCGATTCGGCGCAGAGTTGAGAATACGGACGGTAGGGGTCTGCGTCAGGAGCTGGAAAAGGGGTGAATAAATGTGGGAGCTGGATGAAAGCTTTGTGCCCGAACCTTGCCACCCTGAGCAGTCACGACGGTCTTAAGAAGCTTCCTATCGACGGGGACGCCCTTGGTGACATAGAACGACTTGTTTTCAAAAAGCTTGCCGCCGGTCTGCTTGGCACGCTTAATTGCATCGGCAAGACGGAAGTTCCATTTTTTTTCGTTGGCCTTGTCACTCAGGATATAGTCTTCTTCCGCTGAATCAATGCTGTGAAGCTCGACCCGTTCCCACGACAGAAACTGACGTACGAAGTAGCTTCTTAGCCGCAACCGAGTCGATCGCCCATTTCTCCGAAACTATGAACGCACCAGCCGCCAATGCACAGAGAAGTTTCTCTGTGCGAACAATCCCCGGAGCAACGAGATGCGTGCACTCCGAGACTTGTGACGCCGTTTTCGCGCCGAGTTTGGACAGCGCCTAAACATTGAACACCAGGTCATCTTCCGAGTATACTTCAAGTGAAAGGACCCACCTTTAGCACAGTATCGGTCAAGTTAATGGTCGTGGTCATAATTTTGATCGTGTCAGTGGACTTGCGCGACCCGCGCGATCCGGTGCTGCGGGAATGTCAGGGTACCGCAAGAATATCAAAGCGGGCATGCGCACCTGGTATTGGAGGTAGCATTCTTGGACGCAGGCTTCGGGGTATTCTTGGTCTCCTTCGTAATCTTCCCCTTAGTTGCCTTTGGTGGAGGCATCTCGTCTGCGCTATCATCGTCGGGTTTCTTCTCAGCATTGCCCCGCCCTCGCTGTGTTCTCCCCTCAAGCCCATAGTTCACCACGTCGGGCATCATCTCTTGGTCGTCATCCTCCACTTCGGTCCGCGCATTTTTCTTCGTTCCCGAGCCGGCGGCAGACGACGAGTTTTTCGATCCTCCCTTGGCCACCCGCTCGTCTGCCAGAGCTCGGACGCTCTCCGCGCGCTCGGGCTTACGCGGCACCGAGTCTCGACCGGGTCCCGCCGTCATTTTCCGCTTCCCAGACGACGAAGAGGCAGCCGGGCCAGATGTAGACGGCGCGGAAGAAGTAGCCTTGTTCGATTTGGCGCGCTTTTTCGGGGGTGGGGAGTCTGAATGATTCTCGTCCGGCTCGTCATTGCTGGCAGATTCCATCAGTTGCGCCTTACGCTTCGAAGTTGTGCTCGTCGTATTGGTGTTTTTCGAAGCGGGAGGGTTCGACGGGCCGGCGGAGATGGATTCAATTTCTGGTGCAAACGATACTTTGCTGCCGGCCTTTATGGGTTTCTCTATTTTCTTCCCGTTGGGTTTCATCTTCTTAGTTGTCTCCTTTTGCGGCTCCTCCTCATCCTCCGCAACCTGCCGTTTTTTCCCTTTCCGCTCGGGGCTTTTCCTGACCGCCTCCTCGGAGCGCTCGGGCTGCGTCACACGCTGTGGAGACGTACCCGCTTTCTTTATGTTCCCGCGCTGTGGTCGCTGTTTACCTCGTTTCGTAGATTTGGGAGATTCATCCACGACTATATCGTCCTCTGTGCCCCGGTGTTTTGCGGGACTGACTGAAGCAGAGACCATCCGGCTTTCACTGCCGGACTTTGACCTCGATGTCGCAGGAGCGAGGCGTTGTTCCTCCTCCTCTGCATCCTGGGCGTCCATGATGACATCGGCGTCCTTCAGAATTCCCTCCACTTCTCGCACACTTGCCTCGGTTCCCACCGGCGGTCGTTCTCGTGCGGCCAGATCTTCCTCCTCTTCAGTTTCTAGATGATCGAGGTTAAGCTTAACACCTCTTTCTCCCAACATCGGCGCAAAGTCCACATTGGGCGGGAAATCGATGTACTTCGGCACGGCAGGGGTGATATCCCTCCAGTCCACGAAACAGTCTTCCAACCATACGTGGTTCACGACTGCGATATTCCATGCGAGGGCTTTCTGTGTTTTCTCCCCTCCCATACTAGATAAGAACCTTCAGTGTATTTCCAGGGAAGCAGAAGGAAAGATTACTTAGCGGCAATGAGCACTGTATTCTCACCGGACATATTGGGGGTGAACGTTGCACCCATGATCTGTATAAGGCGTTTGAGATACTCCCGCGCCTCTCCGGTGTAGTTTGTGACAGTGATTTGCTAAGGCATGTGAATTTCAAGTATGGAACAAGGGCCAAGTCGACGAACATGTTTTGTGAAGTCGTGCAGAAGCGGGATTTTCCGCACTGGATAATGGAGGAGCTGGTCCATCGGACTAGAGAGAACCCCTGTGGCATGAACGTAGAATAACCAGTTAAGAGTGCCGACGATCTTGCTTTGTCGGATGGCCTACACTGAATTAGTAACCAGTTGCCACCAAGACAAGGGCCTACCGTGAAAAATGCTTTCCCAGCCCTCCACCTCGTTACCAACACATCGCAGTCGGACACCCGGCTGCTTTCTTCTTCTTCGTCGCTGTATATAATCAGGCCCCCTGCAACCTTGACCACCTCCTCAACCACACGGCGCCTCTCGTCTTCGAGACCCAAGAGGAACTGAGTAATATTTTGCGTCCGTCCCAAAACCTTTGCCACAGGCTCCGCCGGTCCAGGGAACGGACCTCCTTTATCTGGGTTCCAGAGTGCCGTCTTGTAGTACATGTGCTTGCTGACACTGGAGTTTCCGAGAGCTCCTTGCAGTTTTCTCGATCTTGGCTTCTTCCACAGATGGCAGCGGATGCAGAACTTTCGGATCTGGCCACTCATAAGGAAGCGTAGGGAGCTTGCCGGAACCCAGGCGGATAGCGTCGTCGAACCAGTGTGGGAGGAGCACTTTGGACGTGTGTGGTATCTTGGTACTGCATCGCGATCGCATACTTTTCCGAGTTGGCGGACGTAGCGAAAAGATGCGTAACATCTTTCGTGAGGCCATGGCGCCACTGACCACCGAGACCCTCGATCCCTGCTTCTAGAGATGGCAAATCGGAGGCTGAGATCTGGAATGCTGTTAGGATGCTGCGCCCATGAACGCAAAAGAGATAGATAAAATGATTTTTTCATGGACCAAGTACGAATTTTTCAGCTTGACTCGTTCACAGGGAGAACCTGGGAGCGATAAGTGCCAGAAGCGCAAAGCAGTCGGTTGACTTTGGTTTGCAGAAGATTGAAGCTTCCAGCGATTCGAATCCATGAATCGTCCCATCCAATTGAAACGTAAAACGAAACAACGTAGCGCGACTTACACCGGAACCACAGCCCACCACGCCAGAGAATATCTTAGCAGGTTTCCGCAGAGTAAAATTCCCTACTATCCTACGTTTAAGTTCCAGAGGAGGTCGCGCCAGACTAGGGGACCCACGGTAAAAGTTCGCCCAGAATCATCGTGCGGTCGACCCACAAGTCCTGAAAGTAAGGTCAAAGAGATTTTCAAACAGAACATACAGGCATTGTTCACGAACAGATACTATTTTCACTTCGTCCGCGTCCTGCCATCCCTGAAACCTGTGCGAATTCGTGATAATGTGGGTGGCGAGATGCATTGTCTCAGCCCTTTCGCCGCCATTGCTTTCAATAGCATGAGTGAGCTGCAAGCGGCGTTCCTGAGGGAGAGTTTCGGGGAGGTAGTATTTGACCCCGCGAAACAATTTGTGAACGTTCATGGGCTTGGGAAGAGCGTGTTGTACTGTTGTGCACTGTTTGGTAGCGCGTTTCTCACGTGGGGGTTATTTGCTCTGTCGTCAGTCACTTATCGGCACAGATGGACGTCGACTTTGGAGGCAAAGTTGGATTATTACCCCAAGAACTCGTCCAGGTACTCAACCAAACGTACTTCCTACATTTGCTGGCCACCGAACCTGAAATCGTCGTTCCCGATGGAAAATCACTACTCTCGATGATGGCTCATTCTCATCTCAAGTCGCAGGCTGCTAGTCTCTCTGAACAGACGCTGCTTTGGATCTAACTTGTGTTGAGCAGACTCCAGAACCAGTCGCCCAACTGCACGAACGAGTTGAGAACGCCGTCCATGGTGCTTTTTGGAGTCAGGTATGTCGCCCCTTGCTTTTCGTGCGACGTACTTAATGGTCCCTTTGAAGGCTCTCGAAGCCTTGTCAGATCCGACTCCTGCAGCTCAGGTACTTGGTTTGATCGTAACACTCGTTGTGTTTCTCGATAATAATGAAACCAAAGATCGGTCGATTGAAGGGCTTGCTTTTCGATCGTTCGTCGCTCATTCTTCTCTGCTTCCTCTTACCTGACTATTCTCCCAGTTCGAGAAGCAGTGTCCCCATTGTTTCCCCCAAATCACCCAATTATCGCAACCTTGTCCGCACCACTACCCCCAACCGCATCTCCCCTCATCTCCACCAACCTTCTTCTGAAGGACATTTTGGTTGCTCTGCGTCAACGGGCGGCTCCGATCAGAGATGCAACTATTGACGGGCTTTTGGCCAACTTGGACGCCCCGCTTTCACCTATCGTTCCGTCAAGCCCCTCGTCTTCCATCAAGTCCACGACTTCCCAACTGGCTCGACTCGTCATCAACACCATGAAATCGATCCTTGCTCTCGCCGATACAATGAAGGCCGATCTTAATCAATTCGTTCTAGGAACCATGACTGAGACTCAGTTGAGAGATGTTGTGGTGCAGCAGGCCAAAAAGCGTGAGAAGGAACTCATATTAGATATTTGGGGAGATAGCGGTAAGGATGGAACGGAGCACGTCCAAACCCTCTGGCAGACTTGGGTCAATGAACTGCAAGGGCAGCAGCCCTCTGAGCCCAGGGACAAATGGATTCGTCGTCTAGTCCAGTCCTTGGGCTCAAGCATTGCTGTCTCATGCACCATCCCTAACCTGAATGAAGAATCCATCCACGACCGAAATCAATTACCTCCCCAGTTCTTTTTCACGGCACCGCGGCTATCATACGTGCAGAACTACCTCCAAGCTTTGGTCGTAGCTGCGTCTCTACGTTCTCTCACGCGTCTCCCACCTCTATTGAAGAGTGATTCAAAGGGTCACGACTTCATGGACCGCATTTGGACCCTTCTGAAAGCCGAGATAGACGAAGAAGACCCATCCTCATCCACGAAGATAATAAATTTTGCAGATGAAGTGGTGCGCGCTCGGCGATTGGTTTCGGTTCCGGACGAAAGCGAAGAGGCACAGGTCCGAGCAGCGGTGGACCGGACATTGCAGTACGGAGACCCCGTGTTTTTGCTGTTGCAAAAGCGATTACTCGCGGCGCTTTCCGATCAACTTTGTCGACCAAGGGTCGTTTCCGATGCTGTCGTCAACCATGCACCGGAACGGATGCAAACGGGGCGAACTATGGGTGCTGGCCGAGCTGATAAACGGCCCCGGTTAGAAGTAGAGGCGCCATCCAGTCCACCCGTGAAGGGCTTTGAAGATCCTGTTTTGATTCGTGGGATGGAGGAGATTGTAACAAAGATTCATATGTACATTCGTTGGGTAGATGATATCTGGTTTGCATCCTAATAATGATCTGTAGTTGTACTGTAGAGTCTTGACGGGTGTGTTCGAATTTCGATCTCGACACCGTTGAGCTGTCTAGCAAAGATTCTGTGCTTGGTTTTAAGTCTCAGGCGCTAACTTACGCGTTCGACGTGTTAAACACTCTTGCAAAAAAAAAAACACAGAATTGAGTCTTCATAGCTTGCAATCTAGCTTTGTCGTGATCACCCTTGTTTCAATTGAGACCGCACAGGCAAAAAGTAAACTAGGCAATCCTCTTCCTTCTGCTATCCATTTCGTGTCGAGTCATCATGGAATTGTCTGGTTTCATTCTTCTTAATCTAAGAGAAGTAGGTATACGTTCGTGCGGGGGGAATAACAGAATAATAATAAAAACAAGATCTACGTCCTGAATCCTCAGTGGAATAGGTGAACGAGTATGTTTTGCATGTGCCCGTCACGAATAGCCTAAGTACTAGCTTAGTGCTGCAACAAAAAATTGTGTAGAAAGCACCCACCTCGTATATTATCGAGATATTTTGTCCGATAGTGACGTCGTCAACTCCCAGTTCATTGGCAAACGAGTTATAATTTTCAACCCCATGCATCTTGATACCCAGCGTAAGACGGATAAATTCATACACAGGCTTCGTCCTGCCGAGGTAGAGGCTCGCTGGGGACGCTCCGCGTTGGCCAGATAAGAACTCGCCTCGGAGTTTGTTGAGAAACGCTGCCCCACGCAGCGCTACGTTTGCTTGGAATCCGAGAATCGCTCCAAAGGCAGGCCTCTGAGCGCTCGCCAAGTCGGGGCCGTCGAAGAAGTTCAGAAGTATAGTGGAACTAGAGGAAGCGACCTCGCGCATTTGGTCGGCGGCATCCATGGTACTAGTCCTCTCCAGGTAGCCTTCATCACGTCGAATATGGCACATACGATTTTAGCGTCCGCAAGAGCGGCTCCAAAGGATGCGCCGAGCTCTTCGCGAACGATATTGCAGAGACCCATCGAAAACTCTTCATACATTGCTCGGAGATCGAGGGCTGCAGACCGATGCGTTGAATCTTCGAAAATGGAGTTTTAAACGAAGATGAGACGAACCTTGGCAGAGCAATAAAGGTATGACGACGTAAGCATGGTCAAGACATCCAGAGAATTAATCGTTGCTCGAGCAGAAATCAACGCCAAAGAACTGATGTGTCGTCAGCGCGAATGGCACGGACTGTTATACAACTCGATGACTCACTTCACCGCTTGGTTGTGCATTTCAGCAGACTGGACATGCGTGCTAACGGGATTTGCAAGATAGCCTAATTCTGAAACGTATGCCGCGGTCGCAATGTCCACACCTTTTCGCGAAAGGTGAATTGAGTTCTTCAGTCGCCGATTATCGACAAGTGGTCCATACCTTTGCCAAAGTAATTCAAGGACGGATCCGACGCCGCAAGGGATGGCGGCAAGCCTCTGTTCATCGTCGGATTGAGCAGCTCCGTGGCTTGGGCAAACAGAAGTTTCCCGATATGATGCAAAGCTAGACGCGTCTTCTCCATAGCATTGTTGATACTCATGGCCTGGAAATTACCACCTACAGAAAAGTCTTAGTTTAAGCATACTTTGAATAACAGAAGGGGTTATTTACCATGGTGAATTTCACCCGTTTCGCCATCGATGAGGGGATTATCTGTGGCTAACAAAACAAATTAGGCCAAAGGTGAGAGAACTGAACAGAAGTAGAACAATTACTTGAATTGCATTCTTGCGTGACAACCGAGAGGGCGGACAGGATATCCTCTACCTGAGGCCCTAGCCATTGAGGCGCTGTGCGCAAGGGGTAGCGATCCTGCCTTAAGGAGTGTTTGTCTTTTTCTAAACCGACTTCCTCCTCATGATGTGATGCGAGTTTACTGCCTTCCAACAAATTCCAGATATTTTCAGCACACTCAACCTAAGGATGCATTTTGAGATTCCGATTCCATTCGTTACTGCGCTGCAAGTTCTCACCTGACCGGGATGGGGACGCGTCGAATGAATAAATGACGCAAAGGACAGGCGCGAGCCCACAAGGGCTTCAGTACTCATCGCGGTACATACTTGTGCAAGAAGAGTCAACTGGACGGCGTCATTCAATGCGAGGGCCGCAACGCTGGCAGAAAATGCGGTTCCGTTCAATATTCCTAGCAAAGGATCAGTACTTGAGGACCAGATGTTCGGCAACTGTACCGAGGTGCTCTTTAGACGCCAGGGAAATGGGTTCGATGTTATGGGCGGCTAAAGCAACACGCGAAGAAACCATTTTACGGGCCCCAAAGGCGGCAGGACCATCGAATGCACGAATAGAAGGGTTGCCAACTGGGGTTACTTTGAGGACGGCAAATTCTTGGCAGAACAGATGAACATACCTAAAAGTCCAGCTACATACGACAGAGGCGATAAATCTAGGTTCAAGGTGATAAGAGGGGGATAGATAAGCAACGAAGAAGACGAACCACCCGAGGCTGATATCGAGCCGCGCATGGGGACCGCTGGCACTATGTTTGCGCGGAGGATTTCACCGAGTTTCTCATAAGCTCCCAACTGAAGAGAGTTCACTTGAGCGTTGAACTGTCAAGATAAGAAACTGGGAATACCGGACTCCGCTATGTCCCCGGATGAGAGAGTTCATGCGAATGAGGATAGCACCTCTGACCCAGGCCTCCGGCATGCTCTTCGAGCTTCCAGGGTCAAGGAGAGGGAGAACACTGAGCGGCTCTTGGGATGAGGGGAGAATGCCTAGCAGAATATTGAGCGAAAAATAATAAATTGAGGACTAGGTTCTACCAGCATGCTGGTGCTGAAGAAGAGCGTGTCCAAGAAGAATCGGTTTATCTGTGCGAGTGTCGGCTATGGCGCGAAGAATTAAGAGTCGTTGATGAATAATTTGAGTTGCACTGACCGCTGCCACCAAAGCCTGTAGACAGACCGTACACGCTGGACCCTTTTTGGACCTTTTCAGCGATCACGGCACGACTCTTCAGGAGGCGTTCCTGCCATAAAAAATTAATTTCCGTAAGGGCGAGGTAAATGAAAATAGACACCTTTACTGCACTGTCATTCGAAAGGCGTACATCTACACCGACATGTCGCGCAGCAGCAGTCACCGCTGAAAGTGACAAGGTCGTGCCATCGACCTCAACAGCGCGTTTGGCGCTTCTGGGCGCACATAAGGGACTCCGATGCCAGATAAGATGAGTGACGCTGCGTACATGTAGGATTCGAGTTCCTTCTGGCTGGCGAGGAACTTCGAGAGCAGAGTGGGCGGTGCGGGCGACGAGTGGGACTGGGCAGACGCGTGCACACCGTTGAACTGGGCGCCGTTTGGCACGCCGTTGAAGCTATCGACGAGAGCGGTGGTCTTTGCGAGCTTGGACGAATTATCGTTGACAACCATAATGGTATAAAATGTATAGGGGAGAATTGAGCAGTGAACAGAGGCCTTTAAATAGGCCCGCCGGCATAGATCCGTTTTTTGTCGTCATCAATGGAATGCGAAGAATGTGTAATCGCATACAGGGACCAATGATACTTGTAATGATTAAATTTCGAAGTTGGACGTCTGAATACATAACGGACGGTTAGCGCGGTCTCTAGCGCGGTATATGCGCCGTTCTGCTGCCACCTCTTGTCCCTAGTAGCTGTGCTTGGTCCATGGCGAGAGCTGGGCTCAACAGTGTCCCGGTCTGACGATCACCCAAGATCCTTCCGCGTTCGCGTGGCGACGGAATAAAACCGACGCGACAAATCGCGTCTGAACTCGCACCGGGCCCGTAGAAAGACTGAGCGCACAAGATCCGTGACCCCACGACGTAAAAGGACCTGCTTCACCCACTCCAACGCGTTCGTCACTGCGTCTCTGGAAAACGTTCCTTGCTGTATCTGGCGGACACAGCCGTGCACGGATCTCCAAAATGATAGAACTTTAGAAGCCATTGAGACTGAACCGCCGGGGGCACGAAATCATGAAATGGGGCACAAAAAAGAAGCGATGCCGCGGCGACGCTCCCGACACACGGTCATCAACATCAACAAATATCTGCCTTAACCCGACCATGCCCCGACGGGACGCCAAATACATGGATGTCGACTCAGACTCGGACATTTCCATTGGTGAGGGAGCTGGACGGAAGGGAAAAGGCAAGGAAAAGACAGGCGAAAAACGCGCAAAGGACAAGGGGAAGGGCAAGGCTACGGAAGTGAGTTGTGGTGACGCTCCCAAAGCACTGTAATCGGACCTCTAGCAGGCCGCTTATACCTGGGAGGCGTCGTACACCCGCTCCTGGGATACTGTCCAAGAGGATGAGGCTGGAAGTCTGCAGGGCGCCGTCGAGGACTGGATGGCAAGAGGCCGCCGTCGGAGGTTCACTATTTATCTTCCCATTTCTGGGCAAGCCGCTGGACTTTTCTTGGCAGGTTATTAGCTCCCGTTGCTCCACTCCGTCGTACTATTATTCGACATCTTGTCCTTTTGCTGGATTTGTCGACATCAATGCTTGACCGAGACATGCGTCCGACTCGATTCGACTTGACGCTTCAGTATGCACGCGAGTTCATTGTTGAATGGTTCGACCAGAATCCCTCGGTCAGATTGGAGTTGTGGGTATGCGTGCAGGCATTGGAGAGCGGGTTGGGGAGATGTCTGGTGCGTATTGTTAGGCACGGTAACTTTTGATTACGAATGTCCTACAGGAAATCCTCAAGATGTCCTGAAAGCTATCGCTGATAGGCATAAACTTGAGCCAGTAGGCGAGCCGAGCCTCCAAAATTCTATTGAGCTTGCAAGAACCAGCATGAAGTATTGGCGTCTATGTTGATGCAACCAAGTCTCATCTGACTCGCAGTCATCTTCCAACGCATTCTTCACGCGAAATTTTAATAATTTTTGGTTCGCTGACAACATGCGACCCGGGAAACATTCATGATACACTCGATGCATGTGTGGCAAATAAAATACGGGTCTCTGTGGTCGCCCTCGCCGCAGAGATGAAAATCTGCAGAGAACTCTGTGACAAGACTGGGGGTGAGCATTATTTTCGTCGTGCGCATCTGTATGTCAAACGCCATTTGATTTTGCAGGTCAATTTGGAGTAGCTATGAACGAAGGACATTTCAAGGATCTGTTGTTTGAGCTGATCCCGCCCCCAGCACAAAAGGCACTGTCGCGAGCTGCCGGCGCTGGTGCCACAAATCCAGCGGCTGATCTCATGATGATGGGTTTCCCGACCCGACTTCCTGATGCTTCGCCGCCCAGTCTCTGTGTGTGTCACTCTGAACTCCGAAGCGAAGGCTTTCTCTGTCCCCGCTGTCTTGCCAAAGTCTGCGATGTTCCTACGGACTGCGATATCTGCGACTTGATGATTGTCAGCTCTCCTCATCTCGCACGAAGCTACCATCATTTGTTTCCTGTGAAGCCGTATACTGCCGTGTAAGCCAACTCAGTTGTTTTACTGGATGGTGTGTGACGGACAGTGTTGCAGGATGAGTATGGCGGACGCGTCGGGGTCGAGTGGGTGCCACGGCTGCGCGCGAGTGTTTCCGACGGTAGCCTTAACAGGCGCAGGCGACGGCTTGAGCCCTGTTGGACGATATCGCTGCCCCGAGTGCTTGGGCGAATTTTGTTCAGACTGCGATGTCTTTGTGCATGATGTAACCCACGTATGCCCTGGATGTGGTAAGTAGAGTAGACGCGGAAATATAATGCTTGTCCACTAGACTTTGGTTTCGCGAGTTGCGCACGCCCTTTGAACGAATCGATCAACGATTATTGATGGCCATTTATTCTGCACGTGCCAACGCGTCTCTTTGTGTATTACCACTACTACCCAATGCCTCCCAAAAAGTCGGGCGTCGTTTCTGCGAGCATTACAGATTTTTTCCCTCGCGCTCGTGTGTCCATAACCCATCCTTCCTCGACTACCACCGTTTCCCCACAAAGAAGAAAGTTCCCCCGCGTCCTGACCAGGAGGTCATTTCTGTCTCATCCGCGTCCCACATTACTGTTTCCAGTGGGACAAGGTCCATTATCACTGTCTCCGACACGTCGGCCGGCCCAAAGGCTGCTGCGTCGTCGCATGACCCAATGGATCCAATGGAAAGCATCTCGTCGCGTGGTGGCGCGCGCCGTTATTTTGTCGCGCCTCCAAAAACATCCCCCGCAAAGCAATCCACAAAGTACTCCGTTTCAACCCCGTCCAAGTCCTCTTTCAAGCGAAAGGCCAAGCTCGACTCGGACTCGGAAGTTGAGCCAATCGACAGTGTTGTCCACATCCCTAGATCAACCGCGCGCACGCGCGCGTCGAAAGCAGCCCCCATTCCTGTGAAGCCGACGCTTATCTCTGACAAGGAGAACCTCACCCAACTTCCCCAGGCCCCTCCGCTTCGCAAAAAGCCGCGCATATCTTCTCCAGAGCCACTTCTACCTTCAGAACCTCCTATCGCTTCGTCTGACCTCGGGGAGCTAATCACGGTGCCCAGCAGCCAGTCCGATGAGCAGGAGGAGGCCGTCCTCCGTGTGGCCTCCCGCGACCGGGGGGTCGTAATGGAAGAAGTGGACCGCTGGCGCAACGAAGCCCACTCTCCTATTCCCTTGTCAAGGTCTGAGCCCGAGGAGGACATGGATGTGGCCGCGCCTCCAGACGACAATATTGTCGTCGATGGGCTCCCTGCTCTCGTTTACACTCCA
>JARJCV010000065.1:0-217692 GCA_029281435.1 Mycena haematopus
TACGGTGGTACCGACAAGCCGACCGATCCTAAGCTGTATGGGGGTCGCGGCCTCGCGGAGGACATGGCTGATATCTCGACGCAGAGGCTGTCGCGCATGTTGTCGCCGTCGGACACGATTGGTACGTTTTTTTCTCACTCCGCTGTATTTACTCTGCACATAGGCTTAGACCATGATTCATAAAGGGGTTCCTACCTCGTCTCTCGCATGCTACAATACATCCCCCAGCGCATCTCCGCTGTCGCTCTCTGCAGTGTGGGATACATACCGGCAGACGGAGCACTCAACCTAATCACGGACAGCGAAGTGATCAAGGGTATGATTGGGTATGATGTTTTTGCGTACCAGCGCTTTTTCGTCCAGCCAGACGCGCCGACAATTATCGAGAAAAATGTAGGTTAATCATTCATTCATAAGGATCTTCTTTTTCGGCACTAGCTGAATCGTTTACGTCCCCAGATCGACTCATTCCTCAGCTTGTTGTATCCCGAGACGCCGGAGCTGTGGAAGACGAACATGAGTGTCGACGGCGGGGCGCGTGCATGGATCGAAGGAAACACAATCACCCCCTTGCCATCGTATGTCACCCCGGAGGTTAGTTTTTCTGGCTATCTGTGGACCATGAAGCTCACTGCAAGCAGGACAAGGAGACCCTACGAGCATCACTTCTCAGTGGCGGCCTATCCGCGCCGCTGTGCTGGTACAAGCATCAGATTGAACCAGCGAACATCGAGGAAGACGCCAGTGCGTTACACTTCATATTCGCTCTGTCCGCACCATTTCTAATTCGATATTTCATAATTCCAAAGAGCTTCCTCCCGCTGCACGGGATATATCACAGCCGCTTCTTTTCATCCCATGCAACAAGGACTACGTTGCGTTGCCCATCTTCGGGGACACCAACCATGCCAAGTACGCGAAAGGGCCGGTGACGCGGAAGGCGATCGATGCTGATCACTGGGGACCCATGTCGCATGCAGCGGAAGTGAACGAGATATTGCTCGAGTGGTTGGGAACACTGAGCTCTGTTCAATTATAAAGGCATGAGATATTTCGTGCTCGTTTCGTGCATTTCAACACTGTAATCACTTGTAACATGGCAGTAAAGTCAAAGTACAGTTAGTATTGGGCTTCCCAAATCCCATGATGAGCAGGAGCTTTCGAATTTCATGCTTTTTGGTTCAACAAACACAATTAAGTGGCATTTGCCCTGTCCTCACTTGTTTTCGGTTCACTTGCGTTCATAAGCATTGAATCTCTGAACGATTTACAACGTCAACACTGTTGCATCCCAGCTATATCTGCCCCCTCCAATATGCCGTGCCAGCGGTCGAACCCTTGCAAGATGTTCCGCAGACGCGGAACAATGCCGTGAGCGGAGTCAGTGTCCGAGAACGTCTGCTCGTAACTCCTGAATGCGTCCCCAATTTTTTGTCGAGCGATGGGGTTGTCTAGCCACGGAACGAGGGGCTCGACAGACCACGGGTCAGACGATCCGAATGTTTCACGATGGGCTCTGACCTTTTCTTCAGTGTTGACGTCTTCATAAAGCGACCAGCACCGCCAGTTCACGATTGGATCGAGAAGCTCAGTCATCCGCCCGCCAGTGAAAACACGGTGAATGCTGTTCGCGAGCCGCATCTCGCTCAATCATTTTGTCCAAAGTCTGCACCGCGTTATATGGGAGAGCACCTGGGACGCAAAGTTCAAGATATACGACAGCCAGGTAGAGGCAGGCTTCCGATATCCGGTGGTTCACGAGTCTGTCAAGCTCTGGTCCTCCATCAGAAAGAGGTTCATCCGGGAGCGGGGTCGCAGTGTCTGCGGGGAATATACCACGATCGAACCACGACAAGGCTTGCTCTGCCGTGCTGGGCCTGCGAAACCGTAATGCGTGAACTTTCAACAGCGCGACAATCGAACAGGTGATCAGGGGGAAAGGGGATTGAGTCGTCGAAAGTGCCTTCAGCGCGGATTCCCGCCATGCATAACGGACATACAACTTGACATCGTTGGGAAGGGTGTTGGACAGACCAATCCGCGCGAGGCGCCATATTGCGGTGAATTCTTCACGGACTTCTAGCGAATCTTCAGGGCCATCCTGGAGAGTCCTCACGCAGGATTTCCACAGTTGAATCTCGATATTGTCGCGTCGAAAGAGATCCAGAAGCGCCATGTCAGAACTCCGGGCATTGAGCAGGAGAGTAATCACAGCCGGGGGCGGTCGTAATCAACTGGCTGTAACAGGCACAAAAGCTCTGTGATGCACCTATCGATCCACGCGACTTCCGCTCTGTCCGAAGCAGCATTCAATCTGGGGATTTGGCTGGATACAACACTGTATGCCCGGCTCTCAAACATTGCTTTTAGAGACGTAGGGATTGGGCCGGAGACCTGGATGGCTGAAATTGTTTCGTCCAAGCGTACGGCGAGCTGTCAAGGGATGATGCCAGACACAGGAACTCCATAAAAATGCGAAGTGGAATGGCGGACAGGTAGTCGTCAACGAGGGACTGCAAGGGACCGGATAGTGTGTGGTCCCCTCGTCGAAGGAAGGCGGAGCACTCTAAACGGGATGCCTATTTCACGCAAGACAGCATAAATATTCTCCAACTCGGTGCTGTCGGGTTTGGGCTTGAGGTCGTCAGCTTCGCGAGTTGCTAGACATTTTTGGGCCTCAATCAGCCGGCCGTTGACGGCGAGGAATGTACTCCATTCCATCATCGCCCTCGCAGATGTGAGGTATACAGCAAGATCCGAATCCGGGGGTACGAAGAAGAAGGATGTAAGCACGTGTCCGAAGTGCAAGGCTTCTGTATTTGAATGGCCCTCATACGAGAGACTCGCAATGGCCCACAAAGCCTTACAGCAAGCAACAAAACGGCGGCCAAATTGGCCTGACGGTTCCCACTGGGAACCGTCGGGAGCCCTGTAATAGGAGTTTTGGAGCAGACTGTTGAGGCGATTGACCAGTTGCACATTGGGATGGCGAGCAAGACTTTGGATGTAGTGCTGATATTGCCGCCCCAGGTCAGGAATGACATCCACGAATTGCAAAAATTCGTCATCCTCCGTGAGCGATTTCACCGTCCAGACCAGAGCGTTGCGTTCTCTTTCCCGGAGGTCGGAGCAGGGCTCTAGGGCAATGCGAATAGTTGCTTCCACCATCGTTTCCTTTCGCACCGGTGATGTCTGGACCGTGCCCGAGTGATGAGAGGTGCCGGACTCGACGTCAGGATCAGCCTCGAGCTGACGGCTCGGGATACCTCGCCAGATCCTCCAAAACAGGTTGGAGAGTGGTGTACGGTATGGGCATTCGAGGTATTGCAGAGGGAGGAGAGTCAGGATTCCATAGATAGTAGTGACGATGGCGAGGATAGTGCCGGCAATGATGGTCATCGTGAGATTTACTGGGACGAGGAAGGCGACGAGTCCACTGAAAAAGAGGAGCAGTGATCCATGGAGGAGGAGGGGGATTGTCTCGACAACAGTGTGCATATGAAACCGGCGGAGGCCATAATACAGATACGAAAAGATGTGTGCTCGGGTGATTGGTGCAGGCCGCATATCAGTCCTGTGCAGAAAGTCCCGCGCCCATTGCTGAATGAAGGTGGCGATGAGCGCACAGGCAAGACTGAGGCCCAGACTGACGAACCACATCCCGTTGCATATGAGGGACGATGCTGGTGGTGCGAACGAGGGTGGCGCGAACGAGGGTGATCGAGGGGCGGAGAACGTGCTTCCGTTTGCGGATGTGGCGAGCTGCTGTGATATCTGCTCCAGCAATTGGACCGTAAGATCGCCGGAGTCGGGGTTGAGCGACTTGTAGCTCTCGATGATGAAGGCCGTTAAAACGGCAGAAAATAGCGCAGCCTAGTACGAAAAGCCCAGAAATAGGATATTCGGTCACAGCTCGAAGAATTGAGAGATTCGAGAGCTTCCTACAAATATAAGAAGCCCCTCCATGTCGCTCTTCCAGCTCTCCACAAGTGCTCTGTCGTACTTCTCGGCCTCTGATATGTATATGGCCCAAAGCTTTGCAGCTGCAGCTTCCTGGGGGTCGAAACCTGGGGGATATCAGAGTTCTTCTCAGACTAGTATACGATGATCACCTCGCGTTTAGTGATGCCCAGGGCCCGGCCTGAAGCCCTCAAGCCCGCCAAGCCCGGCCCGCTCAGGCCAGGCCAAGCCAAGCCCGGCAGCAGGCTTTGGGGGGCCTAGGGCTTGGGCTTCAAAAATCTCAAGCCAGGCCGGGCCCTCAAGCCCGGGCCTACATACCTCGGATGTAAATGCTATAAACCTGAAATAAAATCTGCAAACTGTGAGGAGATTTCTTTTGGCTAATATTTTTATGTGAACAAAACCCTTGAGGTATTTCCGGCTTCTTTACCTATTCTCGGGAGCTTACAAAATATTTCCAGCTTGGACCAACACCCCAATCCGAATCTAAACCCAGTCTGGATGGTCAGAATTACAGCAATCTGAAGGAGGGATGTTCTCACAGTATATGTACAGTGTTATTTGACTTGAAACTGATACGTAGGGCACAAAGCACGAAGTAGCTCAAAAGCCCGGGCCCAAGCCCAAGCCCGGCCCGACCAAGCCCTGTTTGAGGGCTTGGGCTTGGGCTTGCAAAATCCTGAGCCCGAGCCCACCCAAGCCAGGCCCAAGCCGGGGCTTTCAGGCCAAGCCGGGCCCTGGGCATCACTACTCGCGTTTCGGAAGTCGGGTGCTCTGCCCTGGGCATGTCCATGGTGGCAGAAGGCAAGCAGATCAGTCACGGTGACGATGCCATCCCGCTGTCGAAATAAGCGCCTGTTGCGCGTCTCATTTTTGTCTGTATCAGGTAATGAATTCGTGGGCCACAAACTTATGAGCGTTCCGACTCAAATATTTAACATGCACCGCTCCAAACAATTCGCGATCTGCTTTATTCCCGATGGCATGTGACCGCGCTTTTTATTTTATTTTATTCTTTTATTTCTGTGTTTTTAATTAAATTGTTATATGGACGATGGACACGCAGAATACTGGACCGGGTACAAGACCTTTAGTACTACGACGCGGTGCCTCCGAACCACTATCATGCAGCCTAATCATCAAGTGCGCTGTATTCGTCCGAGGGTAGTGTTGTCTTGGTGTTGTCGAAACGTTTTGACCACTTCGTATTCACTCTTCAGTAGAAAGTCGCAAACCAACTTGAACAGCGGTCGCATACATAAATATAAAAGAAATCATCCACAGGGAACGACACCGCACCCAAACTGCACCGTACCGCACCGCACCTCACCTCACCTCACCTCACTCCGCCTTCTCCTTCTCCACTTCCGCTCCTATTTCTCTTTCTGTTTCCTCCGTCTCCACCTCCGTCGTTGGAGCCCTGAGTCACCGTCTCAGCGTCCTTCTGCGTATCTGTGACATCGACCTCTTCGGCCTCGTCTGCCACGAGGGCGGGGGGCAGGGGTCTCTGCGGAGGGGGGCACAGGCACAGGCGTGGCGGCCTCCTCCTCTCCCTCCTTCGTCGCCGCCACCTCGGATTCCTTCGCGGGCTCAGCAGCCTCAGTAGGCACTTCCTCCTTCACACCGCCTTCGTCCTGCTTCTCCTTCACGGCCCTCTCCTCCTCTTTCACGTTCTCGCCCTCCTTCACGCCCCCCTCCGCGCCCCCATCTTCGTCCTTTTGTTCACGCTCCTCATCCACAGCCGGCGGCGTCGCCGGCACCACCTCAATACCCGGCACGTCCTCGCGCTCCAGCATGCTCATAATCGGGTGCGACTCCGCCTGCAGCGCGGTCGACGAGCTCGGCGACGCTACAGGGCCCATCTCCCCGCCGCCCCCCGTCCCCGTCCCCGGCTCGTCATCGGACGTCGAGCTGGGCGGCTCCTGTTCCTCTTCGGGGCGCGCGTGCGCGGGCTCGGACTCGGGGGGCGCACCGCTCGAGGGAGGCGGGAGCACCCCACGCCCGCCGCGGCCAGCACCGCGTCCAGGCCCCCGTCGTCCGCGGCGGCGCTCGTGGGGCTCGGCGGGAAGCGCCCCTCGCCCTCATCGTGTCGGTGCGGCTTCGCCCGTAGCGCCGCGCTGTCGTCGTGTCTGCCCCCGCGGCAGCAGCGGCGCTCGTGCCCTCCAGCCCCGGCGGGCTCACACTCTGCTCGTCCTCCGCGGCCGCGGGCTGGGGAGACGCCGTGCCCGACCCCGACCCGGAGGACGATGTGGTGGTGTCGACGTGCAGCGCGGCGTCGAGGAGCGTCGGCGGCGGGACGTCCACGCCGGGCACGGGGACCATGCTGCCCCTCCTCCCGGCGTCATCGGCACCTGTACCCGAGGCGGTGGAGGCGACGGCGCGCGGGGGGATGGGCGGGGACGAGGTCGAACTTTTCGGTGAAGGCGAGGGAGCGCGCGTAAAGGTTGCTCTCGACCTCCTCGCGGTGGTGGAAGCAGGCGTGCGCGAAGATGCGGCCGAGGCGACGCGCGAAGGAGGCGAAGTGCCGGTGGGAGGCGGGTCGGATGTGTAGTCTGGGTGGAGAGGGGTGAGTTGATGCGATTGCGTAGGAAGATAAGAGAAGCCGACCTGGAAGGAAATGCGCGTGGGGGGGTTGAGGGCTGTCGTGCAGTCGAGGGTGTGTAGAATGCAGTCGATTTTGCAGCAATTGCTACGGCAAAAAGTAAGCCATGGCACAGCGCAAAATAACGAGCCAGCTATACTGTCGAGTTCTGAGCCACGAGCACTGTATAGACTATCAATGGCTGATACAAGCATAAAATCTCTTAGACTTCAGTCAAATGCAAGTCGATTTGACAAACGCGCCAAGCCCGGTTCCCCGGAGAGCTGAACAAAATGCGAAAGCAACTCAACGACATGCAAACCGATAGGTTCGAGGGTGACGTCAAAGGCTATGGGACTCCATGGCTGATTGGAGACGCAAGCTCAGCGCGGAAGAGGGTGAGTTTGATGCGCTCAAGGTGCGTGGTGGTTGAGTCAACCAGAAGGGGAGCATGAAATCTGGTTTGTGGTGGGACAGCCGGACGTCGCGAACGACACCGAGCCAGTCTGGCTTTTACGCTGGCAACGTTGCCCGGAGAACGCGTCAATAGTGAAAATATACGACCGACAAGAAGTCACCTTGCGAGACGTTCCGTGGAGGATAAGACGAGACACGACACGACAAGCGAGCAGAACACACAGCGAAGAGCGAGTAAAATGACACCAACGGCGGTTCCAGTGTGATCGAGGACAAATTGCATGATTTGAAACCGTACGTGAAATACACAAAGACCGAAATGCTACTCCTGGGAACAGAGACTCATGAGAATTGGACGACGGGGAATGTTTTCTGCCACGACATACCTGAGCGTCGGACCATGGACCTCTCTGTGATTCCGCGGCCAGCTCTGTAGCCAAGCGTTCAAGTCTGCAGTAGGGATCTGTCCGGGGCCCTGAATTTTCCCGCCCATAGAAAAGATGTAGGCCGCTGAATCGGTATTTTCGCGACGACGGATGTGAATGTCGGTGTAGGGATTAGGAAAACCAAAGGAGTTGTAAGACTCGAGTCTTAGTTTCCTGGAATTCTGGATATCACGTGATCATCATTCACAGCCTCAGCAGACTAGCAGCGTTTCGACTGGGGACGACGTCAAAGAAAGAACTCTTGAAGAACTCAATGGTTCAGGCCAGCCTCGAAGATCAAATTTGCGCTCAAACATTCACCGACTTGAGCTCGCCTTCCGCGAGATTTTCTTCGATGCGTCCGTGACTCTTTTCGACTCCGAGTCCCTCACGGATTGGATCGAATACTTAGCGGCTCCCGATTCCTCAAGTTCCATTAAAGCTTGGCAGCCATCGAATGTTTCTTGAGCTACGCATACATTTGATCAAATCTTCCAAAACTGGGTCTACTCTTGGATGAACACGCGATAAACGATTGGTGTCTTCATGTACTCGTCCCAGTATTTCCTCTCGCTTACTTCGAACGCGCCACGAATAAGGTCGATGAGTGCGTCCATCACCATTCCTACGACGACTCCTACCACGAAGCCCGCCAAAACGCCGGCGGCGGCTCCGAGTACGCCACACGTCACTGCACCAAATGCGCCGAGGCTGCTTGCGACGAAGTCATCTGCAGAGCACAAAGATCGGCGAGTGAGTGAGGGTGAGACGATTTGTGAGAGACTCACCGACAGCGATGCCCACCGCCGTCCCTGCCGCGAGTCCCACAACGCCCTTGATCGCGGTCGTAATGGCCGCCGTCGGCCCATCATCAAGAGCGCTGTCGACTGTGTCGACCACAACGAGGACAAGACCGATGAGGACCGCGCGGAGCGTTGCGCCCTCCTTCAGCCCCTTGAGAAGTTTCGTCATCGTGGTGGAGCGCCCGGCCTTCTCGATCAATCGTGCCTGCACCATTGCCTGAATCATGCCCGTGTTATCAGCGAACGAATGGAACCAAGGCAGTAAACGGCTCACGGTCTCCTGCATACCGAGCTTCTTCCCAATCATATCGGGATAGAGTTCCTCCACGACTGCCTTTAGCGCGCCCTTGTACGCTAAGCCCGCCTCCTTGCCCTGGTTGACTGTCTTGACCCAGTTGTTCACCAGCCGAGCGCGCGAGAATTTCAGCTCCAGTATGATGTCTTGAGCGTTCTGTGCAGCCTTGACCGCCTCTTCGACTTTCGAGGCATTTTTTGCGGCCAGTCCCGCGACGACAACATCAAGCAGGCCCTGTGTGGAATCGCTGGGAATACAAATCAACATTTTGACTTGCAATTCAAAAGGGCTACGAACGAGACCTCGCTGATATACTCGAATCGTAGCTTTGTGTTCTTGATCGGCTCGATGTTGCTGGGGTCAAGCGCAGCGACGGCCGAGTTGAGCACGGTGAGTTTCGCCTTGCCATTTTCGCCCTCCTGATTATTGCCTAGTTTAGTTGGAATCCATGACGGAAGTGCATTATGCTCACTTTCTTTGCAGCCTCGATCGATTCATGTGTCTTTGTCGCGGCCTCAATCCACTTCGTGCGTGCATCCTGAAATTTTCGACATCAGTCTGCCCGTCATGAGGCTAAGGACAGCACCTACGCGCATAACCTTATAGCCCCTCAGGCGATCTTCGTTGTCGCGCCACTGCTGTTTCTCGAGCATGAGTTCCTCACGCTCTGCGAGATGGTCTGCGATTTTCTTAATGGCGGCGACGTCAATTGCCATGCTTGTGTTTCTTTCTGCAGTCCGTCCATCGCTCACTCCTCGGTTTATATGTTTGTCCGGACAGGCCCTAGCCGAGGGTCCCCAAAGGGTGAATTTTTCGTTCCCACGGCCCTAAACTGGTGATTTTTTTGTCGGCGGACGATCGATGCGAGTGGACCCTAAAGTAATAATATGCCGAGGGCCGGGAACGGGAAGCGAACAAGTCGAGCGTCGCCGGTCGGATTTGAGTCAAGGAAAGTGCGGGAAGCCTGTCAAATGCCGACGTCCCAAACGATGTTCGTGGCAAACACTGGTCGGCCGAGCTGGGCGACATCGACACGCTCGGCTATGGGCGTGATATCACCGAGACCCGATGCTCCGAGTCTGCTCGCGATTCGTGGTTGCTCGCAGATGGTCTTCATTGAGCAAACATGCCGCAAGAAGCCTGAGCCCATTGAAGAATCTACGAAAGACTAGCTCAAGACATGAATTGCATATGTAGGTCCAGGTGCTACAGTAAATTTGCCGTGGGCCCATATATATCTGACGCGTTTTCGCAGATAACTGGATAAGTAGGCCCTCAACTGTACAAGCCAAAAAGTTGCCTCCAGTTTCACGAAAACGGGGGTGTTCAGCGCACGCAATACTGGGGTTGCGAAGCTGCGTGCGGCGCGGAGCCGCGGCGCACAACGCGGGGGAAAGGACATGTTGCAGAGTGGTGTGTTGTGCAGCCGGGAAAAGGTCGCGTGGTATTCAAAGTCAATAATTGGCTTTGGAGATCGACTGCGACGTACTTTCACAGCCCTGCTCCACTTGATCCTCTGGAACTCCGGTTCTCGGTTGCCGCCCTCGTTTAGTCCCCGCCCACGATTCTTCCCCCGAATAGTCGCGGGGTTTCGGTAGACCCGTTGCTCGTCTTTTCTTCTTTTCGGGATGCGAATGGCTCTTCTGATAGAACAAGAAATGAAACCATTTACGCCACTGGGCATTTATGTAAGATTCAACCTGTTCATAATTTCGGATGAATTGACCCCCGAGTAGTAGGATGGTTTTTCACCTGTGGTGACCGCAGGCGTAATTTGTGCGCCCCTGTTGTATATAAGTCGTGTGTCGCCTCCCATCTCACTCCAGCTCCCATTCGCTCTCCACTCAGCTAGCCTACCTCTTACTTCAAATCAAACCACCAAATTCAACATGATCTATGGAATCGAAGTCGACGCCAAATACCTGCATGCGATGAGCGAGTTCCAGGACGTGCCCATCGACAAGATCACCACGGCCGACATGGCGCGCGTTGCAAAACAACTCAAGAGTAAATACCAGGACCAAGCTCAGAAGCGCCAGGCGGAGCTCAAGGGCGAGTATGGCACCGGGTAAAGCTGCCTGCTCACTATTTCATTATGCATGCACGCTGAGTTCGCCACTGCCCCCAACAGTGTCTGTGTCGTCGTCCGGGTCTACAATGCGACTGGCGGCCGTGAGTGTTCTATCTGTGAAGGATGTCTCAACGTATTGATAAATAGTATTGCAGCCCTTGTTGTGAAGGAAACCGCCGATTTCCGGGGCCACTTCGGTGCGCAGGCCATTGAGCATCGCATTCCGAACGGGACATGGACTGTCTTCATCCATGTGCACACTGCCGGAGGCAAGTGTCTGCACAATGGTACAGAGATGCTACTACTGGCACCTTAACACTTCCTTCTGTAGCCGCAAAAGGGGCCGCTGGGGCGGTGGTGCTTAAGAATGATAAAGCCGAGTTCTTTGCGGGTAAGCCCTTCTCTCAGCTATTTATCCGACTTATCACTAACGTGAATATAGGTTGGCAGGTATGTATCATTCTCCGCAGCGCCCGCTCCTCTGAGTCCTGACCTCCAAACGTTCCACGAATACAGAACCCTTGGTAATAACAATAATTTTCCTTGAATTCTACATGTACTGTACACACTAACGCAACGTCCCAGGAACCGAAGCTGGGACTCGCAGGTCGTGGTGGAGGTCTTTGAACCGGGCCACTGGTGGTCCGTCGGGAGCAAAGACTACATGCTTTCTCTCCTCGACGCACATGAGAGCCAGACCAGCGAGTACAAGAATCTGGGCTTCTACGTGCGCCTTTTTTCTTCCCTAGGACATACATGCTGACGAAGACATTGAAATTTAAAGATGTTCGGGAGCACTGGTAACGAGACCACCGCGTATGTTGAGTATCTGTGCGAGATGGCGTAGACACCTATGGATTTGTGATTCTCAGCCCTCATAGTGCATCTACGAATGTTGTAGTTGGGCAAGAAGTACAATTACATCATGTCTATCCAAGAACTTTACAGTGATCACAACGCTACGGTGCCTCGGAAAGTCGGACTCTGGAGATCGAGAATGAAGAGTGGTGAATGAATTTGTTTTTTGAAAGAGCGACCTATGACCTGCGGCTGCGGCTGCTGCTTGTCGAGCGTGCTGCCCAACCGCTCCGCGCTTGCGCTCGCGCTCGCGACAGGCGCAGGCGGGGGCAGACTACCCGCACTCCCCGCCGTCTCCCTCAGCATCGGGCTGCTCCTCGTCCTCTGTCCCTGTCCCTGCCCAGGAGCGGCGGCGCACCAAACACACCCACATTCCCCAGCACGCGCGGCGGCGCCTCCTTCGCAGGCAAGCTCGGTGGGGACGGAAAGTGCACCAGCCCCGTATCGCTGCGCACGGGCGGCGAGCGCGACGTCAGGCCCGCCTTCTCCCGCTCGCTCTTCCCCGTGGCGGAACATCCCCTCTCCTCCCGTGATCAATCCTCGGTTTGCTGGCTTCAGGCATATATCACTGGGCTGCCCGCCACGGCGGGGCGTCGTGCTGCGGATCACCGTATTCGTCGCACCTGCCAATCCTGCCGATGCGTAGAAGACTCCCAGTGCGTTCCTTCGCGTATGGGCCATATACTGTCTAATAAATCGGAAAAACACGCTGTGAAGAAGAAAAAACCAACACCGTGTGAAATGGTTCAAAAAAAACGCGATGACGAGGGGTTTGATGCAATCACGTTTCGCGCCCACGTGAATGAAATAAAACACGATATGATACGACGAATTAAAGAAAACACAATGAGAATACCAGCTGCAGAAAAAGAAACACATTGGGCTCTTGGTAGTCTGATAGTAAACACAGTGTGCTTGTTGACAGGCTGTCAAAATTACGTGAAAGTGTGGCTGTGCTGCCTGGTGTTCTTTCCTTTGTACCGCAAGCAATACAGCTGGAGTATATCACAAAATATTTGGGCAGGTCTGTGAAGCAAAATAGAGGATATCCTTCAGCGAGAGTTAAGCTTTTTAGCCCTTCAAACCAGAATCAACCCCAAAATGATTAGCTAATACCATGTTTAGCAACTCACACTATGTCATCACAACAACCACACATCTCGCTTTGTTTTGAGAGAAGATTGGGTTTATTAGAAGCCATTCTGTGTGCTCTAATATTCCCAGAACTATCCCTCATGAAGACCTCCCAGAACAAGGCGGCAAAAAATTGATGGTCGGCCAACAAGCTAACAGACGATATACTAGCACATCTTGGTTGTCACTAGTATATCGGTTCTGTCACTGGGACTAGGCACTTGGGTAGCTGATGCCAATGCTGACGGTTGTATGGTTGCATGATGTTGTCTATGCGGTCGGAAATACTTAGGGCATGCCTTTCACATACCAACACTGGCAACAGTTCAAGTTAATGATGTGTCTTTTGTTTGGTAGATTCAAGAGCATTACATATTTTCGGTGTTCCTCACATTGTGTTTTTTTATCCATCCCAACACTCAGCGTGCATTTTTCGCACATTGATACCATTGTGTCTTACTTTCACTCTCATTCAACCATTGTGCATTTTTTGCAGTGGGAAGGCTGAAGGATGTGTTTTTTTCTGAAATTTGTGCCTCATTGACGCGGAAAATCAGAAAATCTGGTTACAACGTGTTTTTTGATTTATTAGACAGTATATGTGCCATATTCGCGTAATGAAAGTTGAAAATTGAGACAGTGTGACGGTGAAACTGTAGGCGACTATTATCTCTTGAAGGTGCCAATAATATGGAAGAGGCAATACGCAAGCTGTTAGATTGTCGGCCTGGAGGGTTTCAGGGCAGCCAGCCATGCTTGTGGCAGAGACGGTTGACGGGAAGAGGCAGCGTACATGGGTGTGTTCAAGTGAGATAACATAACGTGATCCGGCATTCCAATGAATTGCCGCTTTTGAACTTGGAGCTCTTCTGCCATGGCGCTGCAGCGGCCGCTTCGTGGATCGCGCATCTCGACATTCTACCCAGTCAAGAACTTACCTTCTCTCTCGTCTCTGGACAGCGCTTTCCAGCTGCAAGAACACATGTCCCACCTCATCCGCCTCGACGTCCACGACGTTGACGCGATCGTCTCTATCCCGGGACGCGCCAGCGCAAAGCAAAAAGAAAAAAGAAAAAGAAACGGATGCTGGTGATGGAAAAAAAAGTCTGTGAATGTCGACGAGGCGTGCTGGAAGTACGAACAGCTACGGTTTGTTGTTTTTCTTCTTGTTTTCGAAACAAGCTAATCAATGCGGCCTCAGACGGCTGGCGCAGGATCTGTCGCACGACTCGCACCCGCTTATTACGATGCTGCAGCAGGTGTGCACGCGGACTACTTGCCCCGAGATGAAAGCGGGCGAATGGCTGTATCTGTACGTGCTCACGGCAATGACGGAGCCATGGAGGTGAGCGTTCTGGGTCTACTCCTCGTGTCTTTCGACAATCGGCCTTGGCTAGCGGTAGCCTCTGGCAGCCATGATAGCCAATACAGTGCTCGTGCCTCGGGAGTCATCTTTATCGCTGGCTCATCTCGTTATTTTTCATTTACCATGGCTTACTTTTTATTTTGCCTTAGCAATGCTGCGCAATCGACTACATTCTATAATCTACGCACCCTCGACAGCGCAACAGCCCTCCTCAACTCTCCGCGCGCATTCCCTTCCAGGTTCTGATTTTCTCTTATTTTCCTACGCAATCGCAGTAACTCACCACCACCCAGACTACAAATCCCTCCCGCCTCCCACCGGCACTTCACCTCCCTCGCGCCCCCATCTTTGCAGACGCCTACTTCCACCACCGCGAAGAGTTCGAGCAGGCCGAGGCCGAGAGCAGCCTCCACGCAGGCTCCCTCGCTCTCACCGAAAAACTCGACTTCCGAGTCGTCCCCGCCGACTTCCGAGTCATCCCCCGCGCGCCGTCACTTCCGCCTCTGGTGCTGCTGCCGTACTACGGCCAGTGCAACCTTCAGCGTCCGAGTCTTCAACGGCCCGAACCCGCGTTTTTCGCGTCCGTCGTCCCACGGCGAAAACGTCACAATGCGCCCGAGCCCCGGACTACTACTTAGTCCTACCCAGAGCGCTAACCTTCGAGGCCCACCGCGAGGCGATGGCAGCGTTCCAGCAGACTGTGCACCCCAACTTGGTCGAGCTCGAGCGCATCGTCACCACCATCCTGAACTCGACGCACCTGGTTCCTAAACAGGCAAAAGGAGATCGTTGTCGACAAAAACTCGCAGATACTCTCAAACGGCGTCAATTCCAAGAGATATCGCATGGACCGACAGGAAAGGAGGATGACTTTTACCAGCCGTGTGTTCTCCGGCGCTGATCCCCACCTCGCCCGCTAACCCATTGTCGCCTTTGCGGTGTGTTGATGGTGCGTGCCTCGGCTTTTGTTTACTACTGCCCTCCGAGCCGTTTACTTACTCCTACTGACGACGCGCACAGGGCCGGACGACCGACGACCGACGACGCACTGCGGGAGCCGCTCGCACATGAGACGACGTGGCTCAAGGATGGTGGAGTGCGGGGATGGGCCGTGCGTATTTCATCCGTTCCCTCCTCGCTCTTGCTAATCTTGTCTAGGAATATGTCTAGATCTCGTACGACGGCGCGCTCTTCGCCCAGGCGCACAATCTGCTTACGAAGAAGCCCCAGCTCGAGGCAAGCAGTGCGCCGCGCTCAAGACGCACCAGAACCAGGTACACAGACGCTGGACGATCCCTGGTCGCCGCCCTCGCCCACGACCGACTTCTCCTCTGCCTTCACCATCCAGGGGACCGCTGCGGGCCTTCGTCGCGGACGACCGCGCGCTCATCGCGCTTCGCCCGAGCACTCAACAAGACTCGCAGCCCGCCGTAGACAGCTCGCGCAGGACGGCGGCCCTGCGCTCGAGACGTGCGAGGACGGAGCGAACGTTTGACGCGACGAGCTCCCCGTCGAGCTCGCTCTCCATCCTCGACGTGCGCTTGCTCATGGCGCAGCGGACGCCGTTCTCCGCGACGCCCAACTCCTCCGCGTTCTCTTGAGACGTTCGCCGGCGGCCGCATGCATCCGCGGACGACGGCGCGCTCTTCGAGCGCCTCGCGCGTTTCGACCTTCTCTAACTTGATGCCATCCACGGGCTTTGGCGCTAACCCATATTGGCAGCCTCTGGCCGATTTCTCGTACCACGAAAATAACATAAAAAAGCTCTCCCCTGCAGCACAGGATCTCGCACAGCCGCTTTTTTTCATCCCATGCAGCAAGGACTACGTTTCGTTGGTCCATGTTCGGGGAAACCAATCATGGCAAATACGCGAAGGGGCCAGTGATGCGGAAGGAGATCGATGCCGATCACTGGGGTCCCATGTCGCATGCAGCTGAGGGTGAACCAGATATTGCTTGAGTGGTTTGGAACTCTGAGCTCTGTTCAATTATAAATGCATGCAGATATTTCATGCTCATTTCGTGCATCGCAACGCAGTAGTCACTTGTAACATGTCAGTCAAAGCCAAATTAGTATCGGACTTGCCAAATCTCAACAGAATGACGCGGCATTTGCCTTATACTCACGCATTTCGGTTCACTTGCGTTCATTGACATGAAATCTCTGGACGATGCACAACTTCAATACTGTTGCATTCAGCTGTATCTGTCCCCTCCAATACGTGCCAGTGGTCGAACCCTTGCAAGATGTTCCGCAGACGCAGAACAGTGCCGTGTGCGGAGTCAGTGTCCGAGAACGTCTGCTCGTAACCCCCGAATGCGTCCCCGATTTTTTGTCGAGCGATGGGGTTGTCTAGCCACGGAACGAGGGGCTCGACAGACCACGGGTCAGGCGATCCGAATGTTTCGCGATGGACTCTGACCTTTTCTCCAGTGTTGATGTCTGCATAGAGCGACCACTGCCGCCAGTTCACGATTGGATCCAGAAGCTCGGTCCACCCGTCAGTGAAAACACGGTGAATGCTGTTCGCGAGGCGCATCTGGTGGGTTGGATGAATGTGAGTGCTGCATCCGACGCCTAGATCGATCATTTCGTCCAAAGTCTGCACCGCATTATATGGGAGAGCACCCGAGACGCATTGCTCAAGATAGTCGACAACAAGATTGAGGCAGGCTTCTGATACCTCAGGTTGGTGATCCAGGAGTCTGTCGCGGCCTGGTCCTTCCTCAGAGAGAGGTTCATCGGGGAGCGGGGTCGCAGTGCGTGCGGGGAATAGACTACGATTTAACCACGACAAGGCTCCCTTCGTCGTGGTGGGCCTGCGATACCGTAATGCGTGAACTTTCAAAAGCGCGACAATGGAATAGGTGATCAGGGGGAAAGGGTTGGTTTGAGCCGCTGAAAGTGCCTTTTGCGCGGATTCCCGCGATCTATAACGAGCGGGCCCGATGAAATCGTCGAGATGGCTGTACTCCAGACCAATCGACGCGAGGCGCCATAATGCGGTGAATTCTTTACGGGCCGTTACTGAATCTTCAGGGCCATCCTGGAGAGTCCTCACGCAGGAATTCCACATTTGAACCTCTATGTTTTTGCATCTGCTGAAGAGATCCAGTAACGCCGCGTCAGAACTCCGGGCATTGAATAGGAGAGTAATCGCAGCCGGGGTGCGGTCGTGATCAGCGGGCTGCAACAGGCACAAAAGCTCTGTGATGCACCTATCGATCCACGCGACTTCCGCTGTGTCCGAAGCTGCATTCAATCTGGGGATTTGGTAGGATACAAGGTCGTATACCCTACTCTCAAACACTGCTCTGAGAGAGCGAGGGATTGGGCCGAGACCCGGATGGCTGAAATGGTTTCCTTCAAACGGTACGGCGAGCTGTCGAGGAATAATGCCTGACACAGGAACTCCATAAAAATGCGAAGTGGAATTTCGGACAGGTAGTCGTCAACGAGGGACCGCAGGGATAAGATAGTGATAGTGTGTGATTCACCTGCCGATGGAAGAGAGTGCATCCTAAATGTCTCCTCTATGGCACACAGGGAACTGTAGATATCTCCCAACTCGGCGCTGGCGGATTTGCCCTTGAGCTCATCAGCTTCGCAAGTCTGAAGATATTTTAGGGCCTCGATCAGCCGGCCCTGGAGGGCGAGGAATGTGCTCCATTCCATCACCGCCGTCGCAGATAATGAGTATACGGCAAGATCCGATTTCGGGAATTTGAAGACCGGGGATGTAAGCACGCTCCCAAAGTTCAAGGCTTCTGTATTTGAACGGCCCGGATCTGAGGGACTCGCAGCGGTCCACCAAGCCTTACAGCAAGCAACCAAACGGTGGTGCAAGGGTCCCCAGTGCTGTAAAAGGCACCGATGGACAGACTAATAAGGCGATTGAGCAATTGCACATCAGGATGGCGAGCAAGACTTTGGATATAGCGCTGGTGTCGCGGCTCCAGGTCAGGGATTAAATCCACGAATTGGAAAAATTCGTCATCCTCCGTGAGCGATTTCGCTGTCCAGACCAGAGCGTTGCGTTCCCTCTCCCAGAGGTCTTGGGAGGACTCTAGGGCAGTGCGAATAGTTGCTTCCACCATTGTTTCCTTTCGCACTGGTGTCTGGACTGCGCTCGAGTAGTCAGAGGCGCCGGACTCGACGTCAGGATCAACCTCGAGCTGACGGCTCGGGATACCTCGCCAGATCCTCCAAAACAGGTTGGAGAGTGGTGTACGGTATGGGCATTCGAGGTACCCCAGAGGGAGGAGAGTCAAGACACCATAGCCAGTCATGACGATGGCGAGAATAGTGGTGGCAATAATGGTCATTGTGAGATTTACTGGGACGAGGAAGGCGACAAGTCCACTGAAGAAGAGGAGTAGGGACCCATGGAGGAGGAGGGGGATTGTCTCGACGACAGTGTGCATATGAAACCGGCGGAGGCTATAATACAGATACGAGAAAATGTGTGCTCTGGTGATGGGTGCAGGCCGCATATCAGTCCTGTGCAGAAAATCACGAGCCCACTGCTGAATGAAGGTGGCGATGAGCGCACAGGCAAGACTGAGGCCCAGACTGATGAACCACATCCCGTTGCATATGAGGGATGATGCGGGTGGTGCGAACGGGGGTGGTGATCGAGGGGAGAATGTGCTTCCGTTTGCTGCTGCAGCGAGCTACTGTGATATTTGCTCCAGCAATTGGACGGTAAGATCACCGGAATCTGGATTGAGCGACAGGTAGCTCTCGATGATGAAGGCCGTTAAAGCGGCAGAAAACAGCGCAGCCTGTAAAAGTATGAATATTCGGCCAGAGATCTCGAGAAGGATCGAAAGCTTAGCGAGCTTCCTACAAATATAAGGAGCCCTTCCATGTCGCTCTTCCAGCTCTCCACAAGCACTCTGTTGTACTTCTCGGCCTCTGATATATACATAGCCCAAAGTTTCGAAGCTGCAGTTTCCTCGTCGACATTGTGATCTAGGAGGATATAAGACGAGATCGCCTCAAGCTAGTATATGATGATCACCTTGCGTCTTGGGAGTCGGTTGCTCTGCTTGAGGCATGTCCATGATGGCAGGAGGCAAGCAGCAAGGCAGGTCAGTGACGCTGCCTGCATGCTGTCGAAATAGGCGCCTGTTGCGCGCCTGATTTTTGGGAGGATTCTTGAGTTTTCGAATTCAGTCTTTGAGTCATGAAAATGCGTATAAAGCCAATAACATATATGGAAGAAATCATCCACAAAAAACGCAACCGCACCCCACCCCACTCACCTCACCTCGCCACACCGCACCTCACCTCACCGGAGCACACCTCACCGCACCTCAATCCGCCTTCTCCCCTGCTGTTTCTGTTTTCTCCGCCTCCGTCTCCGTCTTGGGCTCCGTCTCTGTCTCTGTCTTGGGAGCCTGAGGTACCATCTCAGCGTCCTTCTGCGTATCCGTCACATCGACCTCTTCGGCCTCGTCTGCAGTTGCGGCGGGGGCGGCTGTCTCAGTGGAAGGCGGCTCTGCGAGGGCGGGCAGAGGCGTGGCGGCCTCCATCTCCTGCTCCTTCGTCGCCGTCACTTCGGATTCCTTCGCGGGCTCAGGCTCAGCAGGCTCAGGCGCAGACTCGGTCGCCTCCTCCTTCACGTCGCCTTCGTCCTCCTTCACGCCCCCCTCCTTCTCTTTCATGTTCTCGTCCGCCTCCGCGCCCACCTCTTCGTCCCTCTGCTCACGCTCCTCATCCACAGCCGGCGGCGTCGCCGGCACCACCTCAATCGTCGGCACAGGACCCGAGTCCTCGCGCTCCAGCATGCTCATAATCGGGTGCGACTCCGCCTGCGGCGCGGTCGACGAGCTCGGCGACACCACCGGGCCCATCTCCCCGCCTTCCCCGCCCATCTCCCCCGTCCCCGACCCCAACGCTGCCTCGTCGTCGGAGGTCGGGCTCGGCGGTTCCTGTTCCTCTTCGGGGGGCGCATGCGCGGACTCGGACTCGGGCGTGGGTGCAGCAGACTCGTGCGCGCTCGAGGGAGGCGGGAGCATCCCCACGCCCGCCGCCGCCAGCACCGCGTCCAGCCCCCCGTCGTCGGCCGCGGCGCTCGCGGGGCTCGGTGGGAAGCGCCCCTCGCCCTCGAGCATCATCGTGTCGGTGCGGCTGCGCCCGTAGCGCCGCGCCGTCGTAGTGTCTGCGCCCACGCTCGCACCCGCAGCGGCGCTCGTGCCCTCCAGCCCCGGCGGACTCACGCTCTGCTGTTGCTCGCCTTCCGCGACGGACGGGGAAGCGCCCGACCCGGAGGACGACGTGGTGGTGTCGACGTGCAGCGCAGCGCCGAGCAGAGTCGGCGGCGGGACGTCCACGCCGGGCGCGGGGAGCACGCTACCCCTCCGCCCGGCGTCATCGCCAGCACCAGAGGAGGCGACGGCGCGCGGGGGGATGACGAGGAAGTCCGCGGGTACGAGGTCGAATTTTTCTGTGAGCGCGAGGAAGCGCGCGTACAAGCTGCTTTCGGCCTCGGCCTGCTCGAACTCCTCGCGGTGGTGGAAGTAGGCGTGGGCGAAGATGCGGCCGAGGCGGCGCGCGAGGGAGGTGAAGTGGCGGTGGGAGGCGGGGGGGATTTGGAGTCTGGGTGGAAGGTAAGTCGATGCGATGGAAAATAAATAAATAAGGGAATCCCGGAGGAAATTCACCTGGAAGGAAATGCGCGCGGGGAGTTGAGGAGGGCTGTTGCACTGTCGAGTGTGTGTAGGATGTAGTCGATTGCGCAGCATTGCTGGTGCAAAATACAAAGTAAGCAATGGTAAAATGCAAAATAACGAGGGAGAGTCAGCAATAAATTTGGGTCCTCAACGACGAGAACCGTATAAGCTATCGCGGCCACTAGAGGCGAGACCGGGTGTCGAAAGGCACGAGAAATAAATCCAAAACCTCACCTCCATGGCACCGTCATTGCCATGCGCAACGCACAGATACAGCCATTCGCCCGCCTTCATCTCGGGGCAGGTAGTCCGAGTGCACACCTGCTGCAGCATCGTAATAAGCGGGTGCGACAGATCCTGCGCCAGTCGTCTGAGGCCGTAACCATTAGCTTGCTTCAAAAACAAAAAGAAGAAGATACAACAAACCGTAGCTGTTCGTACTTCCAGCACGCCTCGTCGACATTCACGGACTTGTCCTTGCCATCCTCACCAGCATCCGTCTCTTTTTCTTTTTGCTTTGCGCTGGCGCGTCCCGGGATAGAAACGATCGCGTCGACATCGTGGACGTCGAGGCGGATGAGGAGCGAGATGTATTCCTGCAGCTGGAAAGCGCTGTCTAGAGACGAGAGAGAAGGTAAGTTCTTGACTGGGTAGAATGTCGAGATGCGCGATCCACGAAGCGGCCGCTGCACCAGCGCCATGGCGGGAAGCTTCAAAAGTGGCAATTCGTTTAAATCCCGGTCACGTTATGTTATCTCACTTAACACAAACCATGTATACGCTGCCTCTTCCCGTCGATGGGTGAAACCACCGTCTCAAGCATGACTGGCCGCCCTCCAATTCGATAATCTCACAGCTTCCGACAGTCTCCGCTACATGCGTATTGCCTCAAGTTCCAGATCGGCAACCAGATGAGAAAGAACCAGCCCTCAGGGTCCTAATATTCCCTCCAACCTTCTCGGCCGCGACTGCTTCTACTGTTTCACAATCACACCTGACAGCAGGAAATTCACGGCTCCCTTGGTTTTCGTTATCTCAATATCTGCACCGACAATCACTCCGTCGTCGTCAAATTACCGATTCAGTGGTCCACAGCGTGGCGAGCCCTACGGTCGGACAGTGGCCGTTTTCTGCCCACAAGGCCGCTCGTCCACCGTCACCGTTTTCATAGGCGAGATAATTCAGATCCCCACTGCGTCCACACTTGAACGCTTTGGGAATCACGAAGAAACCTATGGCCCGACGCTCAGGTATGTCGAGGTGGAAAAACGTTCCCCGTGGTCTGATTCTCATCTCATCTCTGTTTCCAGGAGTAGCATTTCGGTCTACTTTGTGTACCGTTTCAAATTCGCAACTTGTCCTCGAAAAAACTGGAATTGTCGTTGCTATTGACGAGGAGTCATCTTACTGTGCGCCCGCACCTCATGCTAATCTGTTCTGCTCGCTCGTCGCGCCCTGTCTCGTTTTGTCCTCCACGAAACGTCTCGCAAGGTGACTTTTTTGGGTCGTATAACTCCACCACGGACTCGTTCACCAGGCAACACCACCCCGGAACCGGCGTAAAATCTGACTGGCTCAGCGTCGTCCGCGACGTCCGGCTGTCCCATCACAAACCAGTTTACTCAAGATTTCGTGCTCCCCTTCTGGTTGCCTGGTGCACGCATCTTGAGCGCATCAAACTCACCCTCTTCCGCGCTCCATTCAGCCTTGGCGTCCCTATAGCCTTTGACACCGACTGTAACCTCGAACTTATCAGTTTGCATGTCGACTCGATGACGTCATTGAGTTGGTAGCGCATTTCGTTCAGCTTTTCGGCGAACCGAGCTTCATCAAGGTCTTTTGCCGGGGCGCATTTGTCAAATCGACTTGAATTTGACTGACCTGAATCCTACTGCTCGAGATTTCATGCACCCTTTTCCCACTTGTAGCCTATATAGTGCTCGTGGCTTAGAAGTCGACGTTATAGCTCGCTCGTTATCTTGCGCTTTACCGTGGCTTACTGTTTTTTGTATCTTAGCAATCCTGCGCGATCGACTACACCCTCGACAGTGCAACAGCCTTCCTAAACTCGCCGCGCACATTTCCTTCCAGGTCGGTTTTCCTTCATTTTATCTTCCTACGCAACTGCAATAGCTCACCGCTCTCTCCACCCACCTAGATACAAATCCCACCCGCCTCCCACCGGCACTTCACCTCCCTCGCGCGCAGCCTCGGCCGCATCTTCGCGCCCGCCTACGCGAGGAGTTCGAGCAGGCCGAGCAGCTTGTACGCGCGCTTCCTCGCCTTCACCCGACCTCGTCCCCACCGGCTTCCTCGTCGTCCCTCCGCGCGCCGTCGCCTCCTCGGGTGCTGGTGCGGACTACAACGCCGGGCGGAGGGGCAGCATGGGCGTGGCCGTCCCGCCGCGCTGCACGTCGACACCACCAGGTCGTCCTCCGGGTTCGAGTCGGGGTCAGGAGCGGCGTCTTCCCCGCCCGCCGCCACGGAGGGCGAGCACCAGCAGGGTGTGAGCCCGCCGGAGCTGGAGGGCACGGGCGCAGAAACGACGGCGGTACGGGCGGAGCCGCACCGACGATGATGCTCGAGAGCGAGGGGCGCTTCCCGCCGAGCCCTGCGAGCGCCGCGGCCGACGACGGGGGCTGGATGCGGTGCTGGCCGCTGCGGGCGTGGGATGCTCCCGCTTCCCTCGCACGAGTCTGCTGTGCCACCGCAGGAGATGGGAGCCCTCGCGGCACCTGAGTCTGAGTCCCACCCGCACGCGCCCCCTCGACGAGGAACAGGAGCCGCCGAGCCCGACGTCCGATGACGAGGCGGGGTCGGGGGCCGGCGGAGTCGCACCCGATTATGAGCGCGACTTGCCGAGTATTGAGGTGGTGGCGGCGACGCCGCCGGCTATGGGTCCCCGCCGTCTGTGTCGTTTACACACGCCTCTCCTCGCTCCATACAACGACGAGGCAGGAACGGGGGCGGGTGAGATGGGCCCGGTGGTGTCGCCGAGCTCGTCGACCGCGTCGCAGGCGGAGTCGCACCCGATTATGAGCATGCTGGAGCGCGACGTGCCGAGGATTGAGGTGGTGCCGGCGACGCCGCAGGCTGTGGATGAGGAGCGTGCGCGTGCGCACGGGCAGTGGGGCGCGGAGGGGGGTGGGAAGGAGGAGGGGCGGGAAGGAGGAGGGGCGGGAAGGAGGAAGAAGGGGGTGTGAATGAGGAGGAGGCGACCGAGTCTGCGCCGGCTGCGAAGCAATCCGAGGCGGCGGCGGCGACGACGACGGAGGAGACCACCACGCCTGTGCCTGCCTTCGCAGAGCTGCTCGTTCCCGCCCCGCCTCTGTTGTGGACGAGGAGGTCGAGGTCGATGCCATGCATACGCAGAAGGACGCTGAGACGGTGGCGCAGGCTCCCGAGACGGATACCGAGCCGGAGATGGAGAAAATAGAAGCAGAGACGGGAGCGAGATAAGGCGGAGTGAGGTGAGGTGCAGAAAGTGAGGCGCGGGAGCGTTGTGGTGCGATGGGGTGCGGTGCGGTGAAGTGAGGTGCACTGGGGAGTAAGTGGTATACTGTGGTTTTTCGTGGATGATACGTTAATAATGGTATGTATGCAATATGTATGCGACTGCTCTTGGTTCGCGGATTTACATGACTTGGGGACTGGATTCAACGGCTCTGGCGCGTTCTGAACGACAATGCTACCCCCATATTTCGTCCTGAGCTCTCAGTATTTCTTGTAGCGGTATAAAAAATTGGAAAAAATAAATAAATAAAGTAAAAGGCGCGGTCACATGCCATATAAAAGACAGCAGATCGCGGATGTTTGGGGCAGGCGAACGCTCATAAGTTTGTGGCCCACAAATTATTCATTACCTGATACAGACAAACATGAGGCGCGCTTGCGCAAGAGGCGCCTATGTCGACAGCGTGATGGCAGCGTAACTGATCTGTATTGCCGTTTGCCTCCTGCCATCATGGACATGCCCAAGGGAGAGCAACCGACTCCCGAAACGCGAGGTGATCGTTGTACAGCTTGAGACGACCTCTTCTGATATGGCCCCCCAGACCAAGAAACTGCAGCTGCAAAAGTGTGGGCCATATATATATCAGAGGCCGAGAAGTACGACAGAGCGCTTGTCGAGAGCTGGAAGAGCGATATGGAAGGGCTCCTTATATTTGTAGGAACTCTCGAAGCTCTCGATCCTTCTGTCGCCGAATATTCATTGATTTTCTTGGGCTTTTTGTAGGCTGCGTTATTTTCTGCCGTTTTAACGGCCTTCATCATCGAGAGCTACAAGTCGCTCAACCCCGACTCTGGCGATCTTACTGTCCAATTACTGGAGCAAATATCACAGCAGCTGGCCACATCGGCAAACGGAAGCACGTTCTCTATCCCTCGATCACCACCCTCGTTCGCGCCACTCGTATCGTCCCTCATATGCAACGGGATGTGGTTCATCAGTCTGGGCCTCAGTCTGGCCTGTGCGCTCATCGCCACCTTCATTCAGCAATGGGCGCGTGATTTTCTGCACAGAACTGATATGCGGCCTGCACCCATCACCAGAGCACACATTTTTTCGTATCTGTATTACGGCCTCCGCCGATTTCATATGCACACTGTTGTCGAGACAATCCCCCTCCTCCTCCATGGATCACTGCTCCTCTTTTTCAGTGGACTTGTCGCCTTCCTCGTCCCAGTAAATCTCACGATGACCATCATTGCCACCACCACCTCAGGCACCGGGGCGCCACTTAGTAAAGCCCCCGGTAGGGAGGTTACGATGCCATAGTAGAAGCCCCCCATGAGCGGTCGCGAAGGGAAGGGTTCGGGCTTCTATTCGGGAGCCACGACCTTCCTAATCGGGTATCGTCTTCCTCGACCTCCGCCTTCCTGCGCTGGCCTTCATCCCCGTCTTTGCCATAGCCATTTCAGATTGCACTGGTGCAGGACACAGGGGATATATACACAAGGTCAGATATATAATCATAATTGTGTTAGTTTCAGAAAAAATCCACACGAAGGCCTACACATTACGGTAATTACCACAAGAAATGGATATACGGTCAGAAACTGCCATCGGCAAGAGACTGGACAATGGTAAATGGATATCCAGACCTACATGTGAATGTGGGTGATCCGGAAACATGCAAACAACGTGTGCGAAGGCCTTCGTGGATGGGGGAGGGATTGCAAAAAGTTCGGATCCTGCATGCCAGGTGGATGGGCAGAACTATTATAAATGACCGGCTGGAAGGGGGTTCGAAAAACATGGCCATCGAGCTGAAGGTAGTTGTGGAAGGTCTAACGAAGGGTCCGCTCAGGCTTCGAGAACGCGCCGGCTGCCATGACTGGACCCGCCTGGATGCCAACTTCACGGTCCTCGACTCCCGATCCTCCACGACTACATACACAAGATGCCTGACACTTCCCTCGGTGCGTCCTCCTGCATCCTCGGCCTCGCCGTCCTGCTCCCCTCCGACGGCCGTTAGAACCTCCCCAACACCGTCGCCGCTGGTACGGTCGATCTCCTGGAAGGCTCAGGCTACATCTCCAGATCTGGGAACTAGCCCGTACCGCCATCTCCCAGCATACCCGTTCCTACCACACCGCCTGCAATGGCGACCGTCGCCACCTTCTTGACGACCGTCGCCACCTTCCCGATGATTGTCGCCACCTCCCCGACAACCTCTCCGGCTACTCAATGCCAGAACCAGCCTCCACCGCCATCTTTGGAGACACCGGTCCCGACCACAACCACCTTCAACAACGGCCACCACCACCTTCCCGGCGACCGTCACCACCTCCCCAACGACCTCTCTGGCGGCCGTAGCCACCTCCGCCAATGTCTTACACGTAAGTGGCGCCGCGGATTACTTTAACTTAACAGCCAATCAGAAGCATTATAACGGTCAGACCGCACGGTTTTTTTTCCATACGAGTACTTCCCAACCAATTTGATTGCTTCAACGCCGGAAATTTGACTTCTACATTGCCCGAAGGCTTCTGATTTTTGTTTGGAATTTTCTGCTCTTGTTGAAAACTCATTCACGAAACAAGCCGAAAGGCCACCAAGTTCTCATTAGTTCGTTAACCTCAACACCAATATTTATTATAGCCCATCGACCAAAGCACCTCTGCTATGCTCAGCAAACCTCAGCAAGTCGGAAAGGTACTCTCAAGTACATTAGAAGCCTCAGGTGCGTGTTTATCTTCTCATTCAGTATCCGAGTGACAATGTAATTATAGGCGCTAAATGGCTTGTACACCCTCCTAGCCTCCAGAGCACCGGCGTGAAACCTTCCCCCACCTTCGTGCACCGTACCCGACCTTCCCCGCAAGACTTGTCAGCCGTAGTATTTTTAATTCCTTGCATAGATATGAAAATTCACGAATAGACCTATAAATGTCCGAATAGACTGATAATTGAGAATTGTGACCAGGAAAAGAACTGGGGCAACGGGGGGAGAAGCGGGGGTACGGGATACAGCACATGAGAAGCACACCGTTAGTGTGATGTGCACGCGGCGGTGAATGCGCATGGGCGTGCGAGCCAGTCTCCCAGCGCGTCCTGCGTCGGTGTGCATGTCAGTTAGTAAGTGCAGCGTACTCAAGGGGAGAAAGGAGTCTACATGCACCGTGGGATCGACGACGACGATGCAAAGTTGCCACAGGCCGGGGCAGCGCACGCATGTCCTTGATCGCGCACAGGCTGATGACCATGCGGTGTACGGGACGGCGTAAGATGTGAGTCGACACGATGGCGTGCCAGAATGACACGATGGCATGCTGCAATGCGTCGGCGCATGCGGTCGGCGGCATAGAGCTGCATGATTTCGAGTGGTAGGTACATGTGCGAGGAGGGCAGCGGCGGAGGTGCTATAGAGAATACTGAGAAGGCGTGAGAGACACGACTAAAGAGGACGTACCTAATACGAGGATACTGCCAGTATGCTTGATCACAGTGTCCAGCACCATTCCAGAGGTAACGAAGGCGCACGCGAAGATCCTGGAGGTGAAAATGAAGGTGCCGAAGCCACGTGCGAAGATTTCAGCACGCAGCGGCTATATTTTGCGTGCATCTTAGCCGCTTTCGTAGATTTTTAGCGGGTCCTAGAGGCGACGAAGTGCTGGCGAAGGTGACGAAGGTGCAGACGAAGGTGGCGAAGGTGGCGGTGAAGGTGCGGGAAAAGATGCTGGCATGCACCAGCCGTTTGGACGTATCCTACCGAGCCGTTGAGTACAACTTCCAGAGGCGACGAAGTGCAGGTGAAGGTGATGGAGGTGTAGACGGAGGTGACGAAGGTGCCGGTGAAGGTGTGGGCGAAGATGCCGGTGTGCACCGCCCTCTTGGGTGTGTCCTGCCTAGTCTTTGAGTCCACGTTTCAGTGGGTCCCAGAGGCGATCGAGTGCAGGGGAAGCCAAGGGCGAAGCTACGAAGGCGCGGCAGCGGTCGTCTTTTCAGCCTGTTATACCCTGTTTCTTGCACTTACCATGGTCCTCGAAGTACTCTTGAAGGGCATATCCAGGCCATCGCGTGTAGTGGGCTGGTTAGCGCATGTCGGCCGTCTGCAGCGCGGTGGCGGAAGCGGAGGAAGTCACATCGTGACAGGAAGTCACGAGATGACATCACCGACGCAGGAAGGAAGGAGGACGCCGGAGGTCGAGGAGGTCGTGGCCCCCGAATAGAAGCCCGAACCCTTCCCTTCGCGACCGCTCATGGGGAGCTTATGCTATAGCAGCGTAACCTCCCTACCGGGGGCTTTACATAAGTGGCGCGTCGGTGCCTCAGGTGGCCACCACTATTCTCGCCATCGTCGCTACCATCTATGGAACCTTGACTCTCCTCCCTCTGCGGTACCTCGAATGCCCATACCGCACACCACTCTCCAACCTGTTTTGGAGGATCTGGCGAGGTATCCCGAGCCGTCAGCTCGAGGCTGATGCTGACGTCGAGTCCGGCGCCTTTCACCACTCGGGCGCGGTCCAGACACCGCCGGTGCGAAAGGAAACAATGGTGGAAGCGAGTATTCGCACTGCCCTAGAGCCCTCGTCGAACCTCTGGGAGAGGGAACGCAACGCTCTGGTCTGGACGGTGAAATCGCTCACGGATGATGACGAATTGTTCCAGTTTGTGGATGTAATTCCTGACCTGGGGCTGCAATACCAGCCCTACCTCCGAAGTCTTGCTCGTCATCCCGATGTGCAATTGGTCAATCGCCTCAAAAATCTGCTGGAAACCTTCTCTTACAAGGCTTGGGAACCGTCCGACCACTTTGGACGCCGTTTTGGTGCTTGCTGCAAAGCTTTGTGGACCATTGCGAGTCTCTCGGATCGGGATTGGGGCCGTTCAAATATAGAAGCCTTGCATTTCGGAAACGTGCTTATATCCTTCCTCTTCATAGAACCGAATTCGCATCTTGACATATCTTTCACGTCTGCGAGGGCGATGATGGAATGGAGCACATTCCTCGCCGTCAAGGACCGGCTGATCGAGGCCCAAAAATTCGTCGCAACTTGCGAAGCTGATGAACTCAAGGGCCAACCCGGCAGCGCCGAGATGGAGGATATTTCCGCTGTCCTTCATGAAATATTCATCACGTTTAGTGGGCTCTCCCTTCTTTCGGCGGGTGGACCACACACTATCTCATCCCTGCAGCCCCTCATTGATGACTACCTGTCCGAGATTCCACTTCGCATTTTTATGGAGTTCCTTTGTCGGGCATCATCCCTCAGCAGCTCGCCGTACCGCTTCGAGGAAACGATGTCAGTCATCCAGGTCCCCGGCCCGACCCCTAGCTCTCTCAAACCAGTGTTTGAGAGCAGGGTATACAGCATTTTATCCAACCAAATCCCCAGATTGAATGCTGCTTCGGACAGAGCGGAAGTCGCGTGGATCGATAGGTGCATCACAGAGCTTTTGTGCCTGTTGCAGCCAGTTGATTACGACCGCACCCCGGCTGCGATTACTCTCCTGCTCAATGCCCGGAGTTCTGACATGGCGCTTCTGGATCTTTTTCGACGCGACAATATCGAGATTCAATTGTGGAAATCCTGCGTGAGGACTCTCCAGGATGGCCCCAAAGATTCAGTAGAAGTCCGTGAAGAATTCACCGCATTATGGCGCCTCGCGCGGATTGGCCTGTACTACACCGTTCGCGACAATTTGCCCGCCCGTTATGTATGGAGGAAATCCGCACTAGAGGCACTTTCCACAACTCAATCCGATCCTTTCCCCCTGGTCACCTATTCGGTTGTCGCGCTTTTGAAAGTGCAAGCATTACTGTTTGGCTGGCCCAGCACAATGGAAGGAGCCTGGCTCAATCGTGCTATATTCCCCGCACTGGACACTGCGACCCTGCTCCCGAATGAACCTCTTTCCGATATCAATAAAGGACCAGACCTCAGCCGATTCGCGAAACACGGTGAACACCGGGCATCAGAAGCCCTCTATCTGGTTGTCGACTATCTTGAACATTGCGTCCCCGGTGCTCTCCCATATAACGCGGCGCAGACTTTGGACACAATGATCGATGCAGGCGTTGGACACTGCAGCACTCGCATTCATCCTACCCACCAGATGCGGCTCGCGGACAGCATTCACCGTGTTTTCACTGACGGGCGGACGACCCAGCTTTTGGATGCAATCGCGAACTGGCGGTGCTGGTCGCTCTATGCAGACGTCAACACTGAAGAAAAGGTCCAAGCCCATCGCGAAAGACTCAGATCGTCTGGACTGTGGCCTGCGGAGCCCCTTGTGCCATGGCTAGACAACCCCATTGCTCGACAAAAAATCGGGAACGCATTCAGGGGTTACGAGCAGAGGTTCTCGTCGGACATTGATTCCGCTCACGGCATTGTTCCGCGTCTGCGGAACATCTTGCAAGGATTCGACCGCTGGCACAGCGTATCGGAGGGGACAGATATAGCTGGAATGCAACAGTATTGAAGTTGTACATGGTCCAGCCTATGAACGCAAATGACGTGAGTACAAGGCAGATGTCGCTTGATTGTGTTTATTGAACGCTCATCAATGAAGTTGGGAGGCCCGATAGTAATTTGACTTTGACTAACATGTTACAAGCGATTGCAGCCTTGCAATGCACGAAACGAGCACGAAATATCTCATGCATTTACGATTGAACAGAGTTTAGAGTTCCCAACCACTCGAGCAATATGTTGTTCACCTCCGCTGCATGCGAGATGGGTCCCCAGTGGTCGGCATCGATCTCCTTCCGCGCCACTGGCCCTTTCGCGTATTTGCCATGACTGGCGTCACCAAAGAGGGGCAACGCAACGTAATCCTTGTTGCATGCGATGAAAAGAAGCGGCTGCGAGAAATCTCGCACCGCGGTGGGAAGTTCTTTCGAATCGAATTAGAAAAAGTGCGGAGCGGCATGGATATGAAATGAAGGATGCAACACGCACTGGTGTCTTCCTCGATGTTCGCTGGTTCGATCTGCTGCTTGTACCAGCACAGCGGCGCGGACAGGCCGCTATTGAGAAGCGATGCTCGTAGGGTCTCCTTCTCCTGTTTCGCGTGAGCTTCACGGCCCCAGGTAAGCAGGAAAACACTAACCTCCGGAGTCACATACGATGGGAAGGATCTGATTGTGTTGCCTTCGATCCAGGCACGCGCCGCGCCGTCGACACTCATGGTCGTCTTCCACAACTCCGGCGTCTCGGGATACATCAAGCTGATGAACGAATCGATCTGAGTTCCGGAAGTTCAGCCGGTAACAATAAGAGGGGTAAACGATAGACAATACGACGTACATTTTTCTCGATAATTGCGGGCGCGTCTGGCTGGACGAAGAAGCGCTGGTATGCGAAAACGTCGTACCCAACCAACTTCTTAATCGCCTCGGTCTGGGAGATTGAATTAACTCCTATTTCTGCCGGCCTGTATCCTACAGCGATGAGCGCGACCGCTGAGATGCGCTGCGGGATGTAGTGTAGCATGCGAGACACGAGGTAGGAGCCCCTTTACGTATGAATCGTGTTCTTTTTCAGCCAATGTGCAAAGTAAACACGACGGAGTGAAAACGCACCAGTCGTGACCGATGGCGACGACGTGCGCGACAGCCTCCGCGTCGAGGATATCGGCCATGTCCTCCGCAAGGCCGCGGCCCACATACAGCTTCGGGTCGGTCGGCTTGTCGGTCCCGCCGTATCCCAGTTTATCAGGCACGATAAGGCCGTATCCCAAGGGCTGGAAGAACGCGACCTGCTTTTTCCAGAGGAACGACGCTGAAGGGAAGCCGTGCGCGAAGAACAACACAGGCTTGCCAGACACAGGCGCTGAAAAGTAGTACGAGTAAGTGAACCCGCGTTTGGTCTTGGTCTGCTTGTAGTTGCTCTGGTCCATTTCTGTGGAGGTGGTTTGGTCACTGATGAAAGAGGCTATATAAATAGAGTGGAAGAGGCTGACTGACGCACTTGGCGCGCTGACTGATGAAGGCGCCGCCGATCTCCGACATCAATCTCCATTGGCATCCATTTGTTATTCGTATTGAACCAGTCACGTGAGGTAGGTTCAATTTTGGTGTTTCTTCGTGGTAGCTCAGAAGCATTGTCGCGCAATACTGGATTATTTCTCCCGGTCTTTCAATCAAATACATAATCATATGTTCGTAAACCTTTCGATCCAGCGCAGTTCCAAGTCGCATGCAGTGTGTGACGCAATTTTGGTTCATTTTCACAAATTTTCAGATCTTAGCATGCTTCGTCATGCTCCCAGGTGAATATTCAGAATATAGACTACTCAGGCTCCCTCATCATGCTACTTCTCATCCTTCTCATATCGAGCGAGCCCGGTGTTACGCATCCGCGGCGTGGGAGTTTTGATATGCCCCCCAGAAGAGGTTTGTGAAATATAGAACAGAGAAATTTATTGGAAACCCGGTAATCATGTAGCTTTGCATTACCTATTTAGTTTGTGATTTGCGACCCAGGCAAATAGATAAATATAATATTTAACTATGCCTGCGCCGTAGTTGCGAGACATTATTTGCAGCGCACTTCCACGACCCGCTCCCACACAACTACTGCTACGCTTAGAATCAATGTTGGGAAACTCGACAACAAGCGACATACATGATATTTGGCCAAATCACAGCCTCCAGAACCCCTCAACAAGTCCCGCGACCTCGCACTCACCTTGGATGCCGTTTCCGTTGCTCTTGAACCCGTGAGATAGGTCGATGTGGGTTGAATAGATGGTTGCTGGTTTTCCTGAAGAGCATGAACACGCCGGGAACGCGTCGAGCAGGTTGTCGAGGCCTCTGGATAAGAGTAAGAGCGACGTGATCCGCTCAGCCCTTGAACCAAGCTTGATCCGACTCGGTTCTTTCCCAGAATGGACCCAAAATGGAAACTCCGCGGGCCGTCCCCCCTTGGTTGAACGTGCAAGGTTGGCACGGCTTGAGTGGCAATGAGAGCAAAGTGAGTGACAGACCACGGCAACATGGGCAGAAAGGAACAATAATTCGTGGAAGGAATTCGAAAGGCTTCGGATTGTTGGACCGGACCACGTCGACGCCGCGGCGGAGCATAAATAATTAATGATGATGATATTCCGAGCAGTTGGCGCTGAAACACCAAAAGCCGACATCAAGAAGCTTCAGACACGGATAATTCTACAGAGAGACGAGCAGTCGGTGTTGAGCTGTGCTGAGACACCAACAGCCGACATCAAACTTAAAGCTTCAGGCACAGATAATTTCATAGAGAGAGAGACGAACAGTCGGTACTGAGAAACCAAAAGCCGACATCAAAAAGCTTCAGGCACGGATAATTTCATAAAGAGACGAGCAGTCGGTGCTGAGCTAGCACGGAGACACCAAAAGCCGACATCAAAAAGCTTCAAACACAGATAAATTTCATAAAGCGAGAGACGAGCAGTCGGTGCTGAGACACTAAAAGCCGACATCAAAAAGGTTCAGGCACGGATAATTTTATAATGAGAGAGGTGGTTCACATCAAAATTTTCTCTGCCTCATATAACTCCACTCAATCCATCTGCCTCACCGCCGCTTTGTATATCCTTTACGGTGCCGATTACCCAGTGGTCAGCGTTCACAAATACATGCGCAAATAAGTACCTAACGAGACGGTTTTTTCGTGTTATCAGGTGGATAGGCTTTTTGATATAGAGTCCTAAGCACTTGAACAGAGTATAGATCATTTTTAGATGCAATTATTTTTACTCCAGCAAATAGGATAGTTCGACGAAAACACCTTGAATGGTTGACTTCCCATAAGCATTAAACAATTCCTGGGGATTATCTGAGTGCTTTGCCGAGGCAGCTGTCGGGACCCCATCACTCGGGAACCCAAACGGAGACGCAATTTAATGAGAATTTATTAGAATCTGAAGAGGGGGTACCTACCCCCCCTTCAGATTAATCCTGACGCGAATAAACTACCCTAGGCAACAGTTACACCCTCTGCACCCCGGCATGAAACCGAAAGCTCGGGGTGCTACCCAAGGGTACCCCATCAGTCCCTAGAGAGATGCCGGGCTACTTCCAAGGCTCAAATTCGATTCCGCTTTTTAAGATTCTATTTCACGAAAATTGACATGTTAATTGGGGGCATGGTTTCCTTGTACATTGATCGCATCACTGGCACCCTCAAAAAAGCTCGAAGAATATTCTATGCTTATGGGAAGTCACCCAATCAGGCCAATATATTTCTACAGTGACCTTCTCTTATTCAAAATAGCTCCCAATGCTACAAACAGGTTATTACGATTACTTTATGTAATCGTTCTTAATAATCACCCAGGGCCATTTTTGCGACCTCGCCAAAACGCTGAAGACGGATTCTCAATCTAATGGTTGCCACTTTTCATTACATTTTTGTGATGAAATAGCGAAATTCATTAGTTCGGGCCGAGTTTTACCGGCGACCCAGTATAAAGATGTGATGCAAATAGTGGCGGTACACCTAAATGCTTATGTCACAGATTTCACTTTCGTTCCTCTGGCTGCACTTTTTGATCGTTCTTTTCCAATTTGGGCGGCTTTTGCAAGTAGTTTTCGTATGTACCTATCTCATAGGTTGCAAGATGCCAATACAGTTTAAAATGAGCTCAACATCAAAATTTTGGGCTCAGTCGGCATTATTTTGTACTAGGATGGTTCTTTACATACCTCGTTTCGGATAGTTTTGCTAGCATTGGTTTCGTTGATCAATTCTACGAATCACTGCAGCGTCAGATGTCATTGTAAAGTCGTACGGCGTTGAACTTTCGACATTGATTGCTGTTTGTCACCATGTCACGAGTGTGACTTTCGTGACTCCCACCACACGCCAACGCCAACGACAACGAGAACCACGACGGCGGGTTTTGTGCGATGAAGTCCTGCGGCCTACCATGAATGCTGTTGCCGGAAGGCCGTATTCCAAGGTGCAGCGTGACTGTCCTGCGTTGCTCACTGAGTCTGAGCCTCATTTTCTTTTCGTGACTCCACAGGCCCCAGAGCTGCCTTTTCGTTCGTCTCGATGCAGAGCCTCCCAATTTAATACTGAGAACGCAGGTGGAGGGGCGAGGTGGGCATTTAAGCTCAAGGTGCGTCTTGTCTCACCAGATGTCTTGCGCTAATTTCGTCTGCCTGTTGCACAGCGCCTCTTCTCGTGCTTCCCGCGGCCGGTCTGCGTAGACGAGAATCCTCATCTCGCTGCTTATAATGCACACCTAGTTTCTCGGCCCTACCTGTATCTTCGACCCCGCATATGTACTGACGGAGACAGGCGAGTTTCCAGCTCGCTTGTCGTCTTCTGTTTCCGCTGCCTGACATCGCCCCATCCCAGGACATCGTCATCCCGCGTGCGCATGATTGGGACAAGGGAGACGATGTTTAACCTCCGAGGTGGTGGTCGATGTGAGTCGAGTGCTCCCGTACCCCCTCCCCACCCACCCATCCTCCCCTCCTACCACCCCCCTTTCCTCTCCCCACCTCGCACCCACCCTCACCCCCTCCTTCCCTCCTTTTATCACTCGCGCTCGCTAACACTCGTTAGGTAATGGCCAAAAACCGAACACCGCGACTAGATCGACTGCTTGCGAGACATCACGAGCATCCTCTTCTCCGTGAGTCTCAGCAGCTACGACTGGTATTTAGTCGAGGATCAGGGCGCGGTGTGTCTTTTTTCTTCTGTTTTTTTTGGGGGCTGGCCCGGTCCCCCCTGGCGGGGTGCCGGGCAATGGGAGGGAGTGGGCGGAATCACGGGATTGGCGGGGGTGTTAGACGCAGGGACGGAGATGATGGGGATCCCGGGATAGACGCTGCGCGGGGCAGGGGTGGGCCTTTGTGAGGGTGCTGCCTGAGGCAGGGGTCGAGGGCCGGGTCGCGGTGCAATGTTCATGTCGATTTGGTGCAGCGAGGGCACTCACTGTAGAGGTTCCGCTTAGGACGGGTGGAGGGGTGGATGGGGATTGACGCCGCGTGGACCGCGTGTGCTGCACGTCATCATGGCGACTTGGTGGTGCTCGCGGGTCGGAGCGAGCTCATGTGCGCTTGGATGTCGAGAAGGGCAGGGGTGGTGCATGCATCGCGCTCTCCGCGCTCTGAGATGTTGCGCAGGACGGGGGGTCGATGTCGACGCAGTGCAATGGTCGTCAATATTGATCTGGTGATCCTCGAGGGTCGACAGTGCGCTCGACTGTCGAGAGTCGCGATGCGATGGCGACGCTGGGTGGGGTGTGGAGGTGCTGTGCGGGGCGACGAAGTGGTAGCTTGCTCCGCACGCTGGCTGGTGCTGCGAATCCGGGCGGGGGGTTCCGTCATGTCTGCATATACGTGGACGAGGGGCACGGGAGGAGACGAATCAAATTCAGGGATTTTCTCAGGGTCTTCCTGCCCCGCAAACACAGGGGACGGGACACGCGTAGCATAAGGTTTTTTCTCTCTTCCCTTTCACTGTGCGCTGTGCACGGTGCACAGTGTCATCTCTTAGCCGCGAGACTCATCGATCGCGAGTCCCCTTGACTCTTCACTGAGGCTTCCGTTTGAATTTTATATCACGAGAGTTATAGCTTGCCTATCAATATATCATGCTGAACTTCATGCATCATGGTTCAAATTATTCAATATGCGAGAATTTCCTTTAAGTAAGCAAATACCAAATGATCCTAGACCATATCAACCCTCGAGTATGTCGATTCAAACCCAACCAGGCCGCCGCGAGGAACCAACCGAAGGTTGGTGACGAGTGGCGCCGTTAGAATTTCTGGAAAATCGGTGTACTATTTTAGACTATCGACCCTTTGTGTCGATTCAAAATATCCAACCATGTCGCCGCGAGAAACCAACCGAAGGTTGGTGACCAGCGGCACCATTAAAAATCTAGAAAGTCGGTGTACTATTTCAACCATTGAGTGTGTCAATTCAAAAACCAGGTCGCGCAAGGAACCAACCGAGAATTGGTGACGAACGGCGTTGTTAAAATCTCTAGAAAATCGTATACAGTATATTTGCCGTAGCACGGGCTCACTGCTACTAGGAATTATATATTCAAATATATCACTTAAGTACTTCGTTCGCATTGGTGTTGGAGCGCTCTTCGTTTCCCTCCTTGCCTTCCTTTACTTATTACCCCATCACTCCCTTCATCTCCCGTCCTCGCCCTATGTTCAGCGCGTGTTTATTTTTCATCAACTTTTTTTTTGCCTTTTGTTTCTGTCTTGTATAGGCCGGATTATCAGTGTTGAAAGCCTGTGTCGCAGAGGAAATGCGAGTTGAGGGGCACGCGTATCTGAGAACTTGACTCAGAACTTGAAACACCTGCCAGTGGGCCGGGGGAGAGTTGTGGTGGAGGGAGATGACGGAACTACTAATGTGGTTCACGTGGAAAGTCCGTATGTGCCAACGGAATGATCTCGAGCGGAGTTCGAAAGACTTGGGCATTTCCTACCTCCCCATATGTAGCTACCGATTCAACTGTGAGTGCATTATGAGTACTTTGATGGGCTCGAGATCAACTTGAATGCCTCAATGATTATCTTTCTCACAAACTACAGCCTCTTTCGAGGGCTATTCAGTCTTAAAAATAACAATCTGGGTTAAGTAAAGTTACCGTTATTCCTAGTCAAATCAGCTTTTCTCGCGCGTTCTTCTACGTTGGTCGAGCAGGCTGAGCAGATGCTACTGAAGTCGATTGACTTCAGTAGCTTGATGTTGCTCAGAAGCACCAGGGGAAAAAATGAGAGCATTTTATGGAATCCATTCACCAATCTGATATTGCTCAAGAATATTTTTGCCCCTGTCGCGTTCGCTGCAAGCACTTGGCGCGCGAACGCGTCTTTGTTTGCTCAGGCTTGCATTGCATCAATTTTCGCTGCTTGTCCTCTCCCACTGACGATCGGCACCATTGTCTGTGTCCCCTGGGCCCCATCGGTCTTCAGTCGCTTCCCAGACCATCCCGCCATCTATCTGAAGTGCACTCAACGCGTTTAACGCGTCTCTGCTCAAGATCGGACCACCATCAGCCAGATTAAGGGTTCTGTCAAGACGGGCGCGTATGACGTGTCTGTTTGCTTGGTACGAGTTATCGGGCTCATATATGTTTCCTACAGACCCAAATCTTCCTTGGGAACACTCTAGGGTGCAATATCACTATATTGTACGTCCACTATGCTGTTTATGCACCGGCATTCACTTTCAGTGCGGTCAGCTTCGAAGTTGGCATTATTGAGGTCCTCGTCGAACAGGCGCTTGACGCTGACATCCCCTCGTATGTACCTCTACCCAGCGACGACCGCGGCGTGCCGCTTGCGCTTCTGTGCCATGTCGCTTGGATATACGTTAGGCCCCAGACGCGTTGACTCGGACTCATTCAATTTCTATTCAGATTTATTCTGCGATCATTTGTACGACTCCGCAGTGCGCGTCCGAGCCTGCGGCTGGGGATACTCGATGGTCGAGTCTGGGTTACCAAGCGAAACTCGTGCGTCCGCTCTTTGTAATTCCCTTTGTTAGATATATCAACTTACGCTGCTCAATCAATACAGGATGATTTATTGAGTTTTCATTACAACGTCGCACACTCGGCCTTTGACCCTCTGGCCTTGTTCACCCCTCGCTCGATCGACCTATCCTGCGTCGTGTTACACCACGTTGCACTGTGATACCTTACGTTACGCTACGCTGCGTCCCGTGCGCTGCGTTCCGTCGCGGGTGTGCGCCGCGTAACGTTGTGTAGTACTGCAACTCCAAAGTTTATAATGCCACGCCATGCGCCCGCCAGCCCACTCGTCCTCCTTCATCTTATTCACTTTCGTTTCAACTTGGCCTCAATACAAACTTCCAATGCGTGGGTACAATCTCTCATTTGTGTGTTCGTTCGAGTCACTTCGTATCAACTCTCTTTGCTTACATGAAGCAGTAGATTGCTTCGCCGAGCACGCCGTACGTTGCCTTGATGGATACCCTCACACCACTACCCGCAAACGAACTGAACGAACGAAATGGCGCGTATTCTTTCATTCATTTGATGAACGTCTCGCGGCACTTTCGCATCCTGATGATTGATCTCGTACAATGGGTTTGTTCTTTTTGCTTATTCCCTGTTCGTCCCTGTCTGCCTTCCTCATTCCTCGTCCCCTTTCATCCCCGTTCGTTCATCCTGTACCTATCTGAGAATGAATTCTGCCGTTTAGTTACTCCGCCTGAGTACTTGAGGTACTCGACAGGAGTGCTCAAAGACACTCACGCTGAGTATTTTCAGGGTACTCAGCTCGAGTTATTTTACTTCCCACAGTGTTGAGCTTGAAAGGGCACGGAGACAGTTGTACATCAGCAAACTGAAAAACCTTTTGATGAAGACATGTAGCAGATCTAGAATTCACAGACAATTCAAAGAACTGATGCACATGCAACCCTAAAAAGTAATCGTTTCCGCCGCGCGCAGCGTCGGGCCTCCACGACAAGTACAAGAATGGTTGGGGTTAGCTAGTTCATTGATTCAAATCATTGGCCAACGTGTAGAAAATTAGGCAGCAAGGAAGAATGCGCGAATTCTGAGAACGCAGGGATGCGCCAAAGAAAGAAATGATATGTGGCCCAGGAATGCAAGATTCGGGAACAGAACAGTCGGAGAGAATCCACGAATCGGCTAAAGAACATATAAGACTCCTCATATACACGAGGAGCGCGATACTTAGATGCTAACTTCAATCGAAGAATCGGTGAGCAAGAATAGATCCACGAAAGGAAACGAAAATTGGCGTATCGTATCTCTATGGATTCTACGAAGTATATAGTCAAAATCATCAGTTAGTTCATTCACAGCTTACCTGGAGTGAGACGAAGTCACAAAAGAGAATTGAAGATCTGAATGCGGAGCTGGGTTAGTAAATATGAACGGAGAAGGAAATGAAACCGACTCACCGTGGGTGGGATACCACGACGGTGGTGCGCGTCAAGCGCGCACTCGACGCTGAGTCACGGAATCCACATCTAAAAAGATAAGTATAAGGAAGTCCCGAGCGTCTTGCGATTTGGTTCTGTACCTCGTGTGACAAGCACGAATCGAACGTCCAGAGTTACAGTCTGAATCGCGACGAATAAGCCGAATGAAAACAGGATATAAAGAAGAACACCTTGATATCGAGATCATTGAAGATCTAAGTTCGGAGGCGGGTGGGTTGGTGAATTTGAAGGGAGAATGGAGATGAATTGAGCCTAGATGAAGCGGGTAAGTGAATGTAAACGGAGAAAGAGGGAGCGAGACCAAGTCATTCAGGGTGGTCCTGGGTGGGAGATCAAGACGGCGGTGCGCGCACTCGATGCCGAGTCGTGGAAGCAAGCCGCAAAAGAGGACGCACCTCGTTTGAACCTCCAATTCGAGTCAAGACTTTAGATCTGAATCGCGAAGGAATAAGGTGAAGGAAGCAAAATGAAATGAAGAAACTCACTCGATGTAAGTCTTGTGAACGAGAACTTAAGGAACACGAACACGCACCTTAAATAGCATATGCCTGAGCCTGTGCTCTTGCGAGTGGCAGGATACCAATAATGCTCAGTGGGCTCACAGAGATTGAGGAGGGCGAGACGGTGGCATGCACGGACGACGAGGAAAACAAATCGTCTGATGTGGGGAGGAGGAAACAGCAAAGTCACATTTGTGACACAGCGGTGCGGATACGACTTCCCCAGCAGCAGCGCGATGGCGAGCCGCTCGCTATTGCGTTTTGTCCCATCCGCGGGCGGGACGCAGTGCTCCTCTAGGTCGCCGACCATGAGCGAAGGTGCAAGACGTGCTGTTCTTCGAGTGCTCGTTCGAGCAATACTACGCCCCGTAGGCGCAGTTACGGTCGAGCGGAGTCTCGGGAGCCGGTACCACGGACGACGCTGAGGGGGTCGTTAGCAAAACGACCAACAAAAAAAAACAGCAAGATTTGACAAAAAAAAAAAGAGAAATGGGAACGACCAGCAGGGAAATGCATAGGATGAGGGGAGGAGAGCATTGTAATGTTACTACTAATAATGTAACAAAAAGAAACATAGGAGACTGGTGCGTACGATGGAAGCTTTGAGCGAATGGAGGGGGATCTGCGAGGCTCGACTCTCGAGCGTAGGGGTGACAAGGCGAGCCGCGTAGACGGTCTGCGACGCGCTTGTTGCCAGTCGCGGCATCTGACCTGCACCGGAGCTGTTGGATCGTGTTTCGTGCATTCGTCGAGGAGGGCTGTTGCCCTCGGGTGCGGGGCTTTAGGATGACGTGCGGTGGCCGGTGGGGGTGGGAGGGGTGCGGAATTGGGTGTGGACAGTGGGAGGCAAAGTCTTCATCTGCGCTAAGCCTGCGTAGAGGACAGTCAGCAGTATCTCTGTCTAAACTCTACTGTGGAAGTACTGACCGCCGGATAATCTTTCCCTTTAATTGCCCCTCCTTCTGAATGACGCTCCATATGGCTGGAGCTCGCAACCTCTAAGTTTGCCTGGGGAGGTTCGGTGTGAAGCTGTGAACGCGTAAGGACATGTCCCCGTGCCATGCCACTACGAGTCTACGAAGAACAAAGTGCCAGATTGTTACCAAGGGAAAACAAGGATGAGGAGGGCATCACGCAACCTGTCTCTGCACTCCTATCAACCCTCGACATTGACACTCGACCCACCCCTTCCGCTGCGCTCGCTACTCCATACGTCCCGCTCGGCGGCGTCGAGCTCATCTGAGTCTCCCCACTCTGAGCACTCATACCATCCACGCTCCGGGGCTGCGTATACGAAGGTGGTGATGCGCGTGATTGTCCGCGATGAGTCCACACGGAGAAGGCTGAGGAGGCGGGCGTGGGCGTGGGGACGGTGTCTGTTGGTGGCACGATGCAATGGCCGCACAGTTATTCCTGAAGAGGGCCTGCACACACGTCCAAGCGAACACCTTGACAAAACAGGCGGAGGAGTATTTTGGGATCCACTGATCGTAAGGTACCTTGAGCGAGCGCATGCCGCGGTCGGAGAGCAAGGCTGACGTCGAGTTCGGAGCATAGCTCCGGGGGTTTCGGGAATGTGCGTGTGCAGGCGCGCGGCACATCGAACCAACCCCAAAGACGTCGATGACAGCTACGTTTTAATAGAGAGATGGGTGAGATGCGACTCATGCGAGCAAGAGCGATGGGACGCAAGCAACTAGCGTACCTTGCTAGTCAGCCGGCTCTGCTTCTGCCTCGTCCATCCGCCCTCTCCTCTCTCCTCCTAGCCCTCCTATTCCGAATCTCTTCCTCGAGCTGGTGGGCTCTGATTCGGTGAGCACCAGGACAACAGTCACGAGAGGTGGAGGCCATGCGAGATCATGGCATGGGGTCAAGAATGATGCCTGGTGAAGAAAGGAGGCAGTATGCATTGGTAGTGGTGGTGCTTGAGGCGCAGAGAGGAGGGGAGGAAAGCGAGGACGTGTGGAGAACTCAGAGCGTCAGAAAGCAAGAAAGTCACGCCTGTGACAGAGTGACCCACAGTCAACAATGTCGATGATACAAGCTCAGCGCCTCGGCATTGCCTCCAAGGCTGTTCCTGAAACGAGTCAATGTTCACTGCCTCATTCTGACTCAAGTTTCATATATGACTCAAGTAGCATAGCCTCATTTTGTAGTATATAAGACCGTTAATTTATACTGAGTCCCCTGTGCGATTGCAGAGGTTCACTGTGGATATTAACTATTTTGAGTGAATAGTCCCGAATTCCAACAAACAACGTAAAATTCAACGTTGTGCTGCTTCGGAAAACTTAAAAGAAATCCAACGCCACAGGAAGTCGTATAATTGGGCAATGAAACCAATGCTAACCGATTGACTCGTAGACTGCCAGTCTGTGCTTCGAGACGCGCGACCTTGATCTGTGGCGCGGGGAGGCGCATGTTTTTCGAGCAACCAGATGGAAAGGGGGTGAGTCGGCATTTTTCTTTTTTCTTTTTGTTTGGAGTCAGCGGTCCTTTTTCTCTCTCTTTGGAGTCGGCGCTCGTTTTGCATGGGGTGGGGCTGGGGTTCGACGAGACGTGCCGTGCATGCGCACGCTCGAGTGCAGACGGCGCACCTCCCTTCCATCCCATCCCCCCCTTTTTTTCGCTCTCCTTGGAATTTCGAGACACATGAAGCGGAGTGCGGAGTTGCGGAGTACGGTGCACATCACATCGCATTGATGGAGATGGAAGATGGATGGATGGTAGGTAGGTAGGTAGGTAGGATTACACGGCCGGTCCCACTCAGGAACGCCGGTCCCAGGAAGATGATCCCGGTGTACACGCACTAATAAAATAGCTACACCATCGTTCCTGGACCTCTTCGTCTCTCAATAGCAAAAACACGCGGTCCCAGTCGAAACTCGCCGCGGAAAGCTAAAAAAACACTAGGAGGCAAAATATAAGTTAGCACATTACTGGACAGCCTCAAGATATCAAACTGTAGTCTCGCTTCGGCTTTGTAAATCACCAGCCGATCTTTTGCTGTCAGCAGCCAGTTCCAACGAACTATTTCTCAAGCGCGTGAGCATAATGACAGGCATAGTGGATTAACTAGGTAGCTGAGAGCGAGGAACAGGTGGTGAGCTGGGAGAGGCATGATCCTTGTCTCTGTACATAAGTAGAGGCGCAATATGGTCTGGTAGTACCGAGTATGTCTCTTGGGCATCTGACATAGGAAGATCTGATTGAACTTGAGCTAATTGTCTGACCGTGGTCCGTCACTGTTCGGCCTGATTTCACAGCCGTGCATTGAATAACAGTCAATTCGAGCTGTGTAAGTTCTTTGGGTGCCAATCTTCTCGTCATGTCCTCCATTGTCGGTGGCCACAAAACCGCGCGGTGCGTGCTCTGGCTTGGTAGTAATAACATGATATGATTTTAAAGTTATAGTAAGATGCCGACATATTTCTCTTTCGTCTCTATTTTCAATCGTGGTTGCTGAGCAGAACAAATTGGCATGTTTTTTGGTAGTGGAGAACCTGTGGTCTAAGACAATTGTTTTTTGACCATGGCAAATCAACTAGGATTTTTGCTCGCACACCAAATTCCAGCACAGAGGGCTTAAGCTTCACAAAGGGGTTACAGACAGTCAAAGAGAATGAGAGATATTGAAAATATCGTCGGCTTGCACAGAGCTAGGTCAGACGAAGCGAGACGCGGGCGTCGACTTCAAGTTCACGCTAACGAAGTTTGTTAGTCAATAGGATGACGAGGAAGGCAGTGCACTGCTGACTAATCACGACGAAGGAAAAGTACTCGCAGGACGACTGTCGACGATGGCGAGCCTCACATCCATCTTGGGGGTATAAGCCGATATACATTAGGCAGCTGCCTATCCGTACAACACAGTGTGCAGTAGAAATAGGTGACAAGGGTGAAAATGAGCTGGATGCTCGACCACCAAGGTGGACTCGGATGTAATTTTTTCTTTTTTTTAAAAAAGTTTCCTAGGCCAAAGCAGCATTCAGCAGATGGGAAGAGCTCGTATAGGTAGCTCTGAGGACTGTGGCACTTTTTGGCAGACAGATGGACTCAGAGGGCCTAACGGCGGACTTCGACATCGGAGATGATGGCGGTAGGACGAAGTGGAGAGGGAGTAAGGAGGTAGAGATGCTCCATGACGACCCCTCAGTCTTCTTGAGAGAAGGGAGTCGCAGTCGACGGATGGGAACAAAGAACGTCGTGGGAGTTGGGAACAATGTCGAGTGGGAGTCTCACCCCATGGAATCTACGACAACTTCGTGCGTAAATTACTTAATTACAGCACATGGGGACTCGACTCGTGTTACTGTATTATTTATGGGTGCGGACAGACGGACAACTGGCATATAGTCCTTGTGTATAAGGAGCAGTCCTGAAATAGGCATAAGATGAATGCACAGCGTTGGGTTGACAAATTTGGACTCGTCATTGATCTTCAGCATCACCAGCGCAAGAGAGTAAGTAGTGGTTTGGAATGCCGAGGTATGACACCCACGGAAGACAAGACAGTGGTGGCAGAATATGTCCACAGTGTTGGCAGAAAAGCGGGAAGAACAGAATTGACAGTGTTGGCACAATATGTCAACAAAGAAGTGTTAGCAGAATGTTGACGCCGTTAGGCGAATATTGGCAGTGTTGGCAGAAACAATGGTGGCAGAGTCGACGGTGTTGGCAGAAGGCCAGTGCCGGGGAGTGGCCAGAAGTGTTGACAGAATGTTGACGGTGTGGGCAAACATTGGCGGAATGTTGACGGTGTTGGCAGGACAGTGTTGGCAGCAGGAAGGAAGGGATTACACGGCACAAATGTTGAGGTTGGCGGAATGTTGGCAAATATTGACGGTGTTGGCAAAAATGTTGACAGGGTTGACAGAGTTGGCAGAATGTTGGCGGAATGTTGACAAAATGTTGACAAAATGTTGACGGTGTTGGCGGGATGTTGACGGTGTTGGCGGGATGTTGACAAAATGTTGACAGGGTTGACAGAATGTTGGCGGGATGTTCACGGTGTTGGCGGAATGTTGACGGGGTTGGCAGAACATTGACAGACTGTTGGCAAATGTTGGCGGAATGTTGGCAAATGTTGGCGGAATGTTGACGGCGTTGGCGGGATGTTGACGGTGTTGGCAGAATGTTGACGGGGTTGGCAGAATATTGCCAAATATGGGCAGAATGTTGACCATGTTGGCAGAATGTCAACAATGTGGGCAAAATGTCAACAATGTGGGCAAAATGTCAACGGTGTTGGCAAAAATGTCAACAAGGCCTGCGTTGGCGTCCCGAAAACCCGTTTTGGCCAAAAAAAGGTCCGGTCTTGCGCGGCCCACAGCTCCTCCCCAGCTGGCCGACGCGCTTAGCTTTGGCAGGCGGCCCTGCAGGCAGGAAGGCTCTCGACGCGCCTGCGAAGGTCCCGAGCCGCCGACGCCGACGGCCGCCGCGCGGCGCCGCCGCTAGCAACGGTGGCCCCGAAAAAACCCGCAATTTGCCTAGGAACTTGGGGTGGAGCGAGTCTCGTCCATTGGAGGCGATATGGCAGCGGTAGCAAGGCCCCACCTTGGCCCTGTAGTTAATGCCGCTCTTCATCAAGCCAAACTGAGACTTGGCTGTGGCGTCGATGTTGGGACATGACTTGTACTCGTGATTCCCAGGGTTGGCTATCTTCAGCACAACGCAATATCCACACACGTTTCCAAACCGGGTGAGCACCTGTGAGAACACCGAGTCGTCGTTCATCTTGTTTTCCAGGACTGTCGCAGCCCGTTTCCTAGTGCGCTCTGTCGAAGCCCCAAACGCCTCGTCACGCTTGCGCTTCAGCGTTTTGACGTCGGACAGTGGGTGAAGGAGCGACATGGTGAGGGCCTCCTCAGGAGCAGACACGGCGGAGCGCCTAGGAGAACAGTTGCCTGACATTTCTTTAGTGAAGCTCCTCCTTAAAGAAAAAAGAACGCTAGCTCCTGGTTCCACACACTCCAGTGGGGGAAAACTCCTGGTTCTCTGCCAACTCCTGGTTCCTTGCTTCAACGGAGGGTCTGTCTAGTATGAAAACTCCTGGTTCCCTCCCAACTCCTGGTTCTGGTACGAGAAAACTCCTGGTTCCCACCAAAGTCCTGGTTCCATTCTTTAGAGAAACGTCTGGTTCAAGAAAAACTCCTGGTTCCCTGCCAACTCCTGGTTCTGGTAAGAGAAAACTCCTGGTTCCTTGAAAACACCTAGTTCCGTTCTTTAAAGAAACGTCCGGTTAAAGAAAAACTCCTGGTTCACTGCCAACTCCTGGTTCTGGTAAGAGAAAACTCCTGGTTCACTCCAAAGTCCTGGTCCCGTTCTTTAGAGAAACGTCTGGTTAAAGAAAAACTCCTGGTTCCCTACCAACTCCTGGTTCCGGTAGGGGCAAAACTCCTGGTTCACTGCCAACTCCTGGTTCTGCTGTTATATTAGGACTCCAGAGCCTTATAAACTCCTGGTTCCCCACCAAACTCCTGGTTCCACTCCTGGTTCGCCTCAAACTCCTGGTTCTGCTCCTGGTTCCCTGCCAACTCCAGGTTCCAGTTTCTTTAGGCTGATATTGGGCTTGCAGCGACCCCTGGTTCCCCTACTAAACCCAGGTTCCACTCAGAGAGGGTCTTTTTGCCCCAAGTTCACCTGAAAAAACGACCCCTGGTTCCCTGCCAACTCCTGGTTCAGGCCACTTTAGCCAGATTCTGGCTTAAAGAAGCCATCAAACCTGGGCCCAGGTTTCGAGATGAGAATATTAGGATTTAGGCCGCCACATCATCTGTTGTGCGCTGGCAAGGCCATGGTCCTATTGTTCCGTACGGTGCACACAAATAATCGCTGCGGATGAGCACCATCATGAATGGTTCTGGATATCACCCAAAATGCGTGAATGACATTTACCTCTGGTGTGACCCAGGATTTAGGCGGCCACATCATCTGTTGTGCGCTGGCAAGGCCATGGTCCTATTGTTCCGTACCGTGCATACAAATAATCGCTGCGGATGAGCACCATCATGAATGGCTCTGGATATCACCCAAAATGCGTGAATGACATCCACCTCTGGTCTGACCCAGGATTTAGGCGGCCCATCATCTGTTGTGCGCTTGCAAGGCCATGGTCCTATTGTTCCGTACGGTGCACACAAATAATCGCTGCAGATGAGCACCATCATGAATGGTTCTGGATATCACCCAAAATGCTTGCATGACGTCCACCTCTGGTGTGACCCAGGATTTAGGCGGCCACATCATCTGTTGTGCGCTGGCAAGGCCATGGTCCTATTGTTCCGTACGGTGCACACAAATAATCGCTGCGGATGAGCACCATCATGAATGGTTCTGGATATCACCCAAAATGCGTGAATGACATTTACCTCTGGTGTGACCCAGGATTTAGGCGGCCACATCATCTGTTGTGCGCTGGCAAGGCCATGGTCCTATTGTTCCGTACCGTGCATACAAATAATCGCTGCAGATGAGCACCATCATGAATGGCTCTGGATATCATCCAAAATGCTGCATGACATCCACCTCTGGTCTGACCCAGGATTTAGGCGCCACATCATCTGTTGTGCGCTGGCAAGGCCATGGTCCTATTGTTCCGTACCGTGCATACAAATAATCGCTGCGGATGAGCACCATCATGAATGGTCTGGATATCACCCAAAATGCTTGCATGACATTTACCTCTGGTGTGACCCAGGATTTAGGCGGCCACATCATCTGTTGTGCGCTGGCAAGGCCATGGTCCTATTGTTCCGTACGGTGCACACAAATAATCGCTGCAGATGAGCACCATCATGAATGGTTCTGGATATCACCCAAAATGCTTGCATGACGTCCACCTCTGGTGTGACCCAGGATTTAGGCGGCCACATCATCTGTTGTGCGCTGGCAAGGCCATGGTCCTATTGTTCCGTACGGTGCACACAAATAATCGCTGCGGATGAGCACCATCATGAATGGCTCTGGATATCACCCAAAATGCGTGAATGACATTTACCTCTGGTGTGACCCCGGATTTAGGCCGCCACATCATCTGTTGTGCGCTGGCAAGGCCATGGTCCTATTGTTTCGTACTGTGCACACAAATAATCACTGCAGATGAGCACCATCACGAATGGCTCTGGGTATCATCCAAAATATGTGAATGACATCCTCCTCTAGTGTGACCTTAGATTTGGGCGGTGGCTCTGGGTATCACACAATATGCGTGAATGCCATCTTCCTCTGGTCTGACCCAAGATTTAGGTGGTCACATCATCCCACCAAAAGATGGGTAGAAGTGCTTCCAGATCAGACATGGCCACCTGTGAAGAAACCCAACCAATCGGACAAGAATTGGGCAGACCAGAGGAAATAGTGTCTTCAGAGGAAAACAGTGCGAAATATGGCCTATGGTGATACAAAAATTGTGAAAAAAAAAATTCTACTGTGGATTTGGTCTAGTGATCCGAATCTGCAGAGAAATTGATGACCTAACCAGTATTGCAAGTGATATAGCTAGCCTGTGAACCGGCCTATACACAGGGTACTGTCAAGACAATATGGTGCCCAGGACATACTGCAGTCTAATTGTGGGGCGTGCCTGGGTTCGATTCCCGGGACTGTCTTCTCAAGGCTTTCCGACACTTTTTGTTTTGCTTACTGTGCTATTGCAATCTGCTCTGTGTTTTATAAAGAAACATCGTAGGCTTGGGCGCTCCGTCGACGGGATCAAGGGTACCAGCAAAAAGCTATAAGGTTGAACTGAGCGTTATAGGGTCACGTGACTTGTTCCATACAAAAAGAGAGTGAGTTCCCAAATAGGTTGTTGGCAAGCTATAAGACTTTGTTTTGACTTTTGGACCAAGAAACCTGTTTTTTTTCGAATTTGGCCACATTATAAGGTGGTTGTAGATTTGGACTTTTGAGCTGATTTTTGGGGGCTGTTTTGGTTCCGCATCTTTGTTTTTGGCAGCGATCTCTCAGATCTGTTTTTTTTTGGCTTGTAGCTTTTCAGTTTTCAACCGACTGTTTTGTCGGTTTTTGTTCCACATTTTTCTTTTTTTTGATAGCCATTTTTTTTCCAGACTATAGCGTTGTGAATGTGCTTGTAGCTTCTCGTTTTCAGACCAGTTTGGTTTCGCCATTTCACTGGACAATTTTTTTTCTTTCTATAGCTCCAGAATTTTGACGATCTACAACGCGCGAATGTGCTTGTAGCTTTTGTTTTTTGGCACGGTTTGTTTTTGGCTCAGACGAGGTTTTTTTGCCCAAACCACCGACAGTTTCCTGATTTTACACCAAACTACCAACAGTTTCCACCATAAAAGGCAACCAGCTTATTAATGCCTACAGTTTCCCTGTTTTTGCACCAAACTACCAATGGTTTCCGCCCGGAATTTCCTTTTATGGGTGGAAACTATCGACTGTTTCCTCGTTTAGAAACATATGTGCTCATTCCGCGAAAAAGAAACCTGCCAGACCTTCATGACTCCCAAACAAGTAGATGTAGTCCGTGTGCGAGGAAAGGTGGTCCCCCGTGACTTCTGGGTGAATGCGCCAGCATTTAGCATTGATACACAGAATTGCAGGAAGGAAACTGAAGAATCCCAAGAGGTAGGCAGCCCATGAGACGACGAACGTAACGTGGGGAACCTGTGACAGTGGACGGTAAGGTTTTCTGCAACAATGCTGACTCCAAAAATCGGAGGCGGTGCGGCTCGACGCCCAGCCCAGCTGGGGTTACCGCCAGTGCATCAGATACAAATGTGGTTCACTGTTGAATCAGGGTTAGCGGAAAGACAAACAGATGATTGGATTTGGTACCGCAGCAATGAAATGGAGAATTGTGGGAGCACCTGCAATTGGGATGATCCAGAGCGCAAGCGTTCGCGTTGCTGGGCAAAGGTAAAACGGGTTTGAGGTCGGTTTTGTGGTAGTGTAGTCTGAATTCTGAATTTTCAATCAGTGTGGATCTGGAGGCGCCACCGAGACTGAATAAGTAAGGATCCCATTTCACTCAGCAAACAAATGTTCATTCCGCGGCTCGAGTCAACTCTCCACGTTTCGTTTCGTGATGGTAGTCAAGTGGGAGATGAGTTATTACACACGTTCGCGGCCGGGCGGTTTGCAATGCACTTCGAGCATGATACGGACGTTCAACGTTGGTCGCGTCGCAGGGTGAATGGATTGCGGTGAGCAGTAGGAGAGAAACAAAGAAAGATGACGCACAGGAGAGAGACAGAACTTCGAAGCCCGCGTACAAGACACTCGAGGAAGTCACTGATCAGAGTGCGGAAGTGCGCTACAAAGAATGTTGATCAAAGGTCGGAATTGATTTAAATGAATGAAAGAATACGCACTTGGGGATTTGTTTTGTTTTCATGTAGACGTATCGGGGCACTCCAATCAACTTACAGCGTGGTTGCAACAGGAAGGGAACGGAAAGCAGAATCTGTAAGCAAAAAGTGTCAGTTACGACACCCGAACGAACGGAAGGAGCGAGAGAGGGACGTTGGGAGGGTGTATTGTGTATTGACGTCAGAAATGAATACGAGGCGCGAGCACGCGGGTCGATCAAGATGGGGCGAGATTACTTACTGTGACCTCAGTTGTTAAGAGACGGAGAGGAGCCGCGACGCAACGCAACGCACGCGGGGGATCGATGGACGAACTGGCCAGGGTCGACGAGGTTCGAGGCTTGGTGGTGGAGCAAGGTGAACAATCAATGAGACGGATCGAACGCTGCAGATTGTTAATGAAGGGAATAAAGGCGTGGACGCACGAGTTATGACGTCTGCTTGTCGGGCACCGCCGAGTCGCACGAAGATCTGAACAGAATTCTGACGCTGCACCTCAATCGAGACTGAGTCGGCTCACCTGGAATCCAAACTGTATGTATCCAAGCCGGATGAAACGCAAAAGAGTTCACGAGTTCGGCACTAGGTCAAGGTAAGATGTGTTTGAGGTAGCGTAGCCCACGATCAAGACTAGCGGGAACCCCGTGTCGTGCACGATATTGCGCCATTCCGAACTAAAGAAATGTGCGATTTGGCGCGGGGATGGAAGAGTCCAGGCTGGCCTAAGCTCGACTGGGGCGAGAGGTATGGGCCCGAGGCGCGGAGCTAGAGTATCTGAAGGCACCGATAGCGCACCAAACATAACGAACGAAAGGCAACTATCGAGAGATAAAGCAACGGAAACGCACCGCTGATACTCGGTATGTAAGTCGACGGCCTCCATCGGCAGGTTCTTCGCACTGCGTACCTTCCTTCCGCCAACGGTCTGAGCTCGTCCTATAGGCTACAGTTTCGCGAAGAGGAGCGAGGAGTCTGTGCAGTTGCATGAGTGTTGGCCAGACAAAAAGAATTCATGGAGAGTCGAAAGAGCGAACATAAAACCCACTCATTGTACATCACCCGCCATCGCCTTCCCATATATCATCCTCGGCGCAATCTGCTTCCCGCCCGAACCACCGTCGGTGCCTCCAGGGTTCGTCGGCGGCGACTGCGCGTTGCGTATACATAACGAATGTGAGCTGGTGAGGAATAGATAGAAGAAGACAAGACGGAGTGAAGAATAGATAGAAGAAGACAAGACGGAGTGAAGAAGCACTCACCAACCGCTGTTGCCTCGCCGAGAACGCCTACACTTCACCGAGCGTGATGCCTTCGCCTGCGGAATAAACGTCTCAGGAAATATCGATACGGGCGTGGCTCCAAGAGTCCAAGCAGCGGAGTAGAGACACGAAAATTTATTCTTCCTCGCGTGCGGCGGACCACCAGTCCGCACCAAAACAAAGATGAGGCCAAGAATAGTTCCGGACACTCACCAAAGCGTTCATTTCCTGCAATGTGGCTCCTCAATCACCAAACTCCACAGGCCTTGGGTCGTCGTCCGTCGCGTATCCCTGAAGAATTCTTTCGAGGGCGCACCTCGAACGGTGATCCGGATTGTCGGGCCGGCTGGCGAGAGGACGCAGATGAGAAGATCGGAGGCGCGGAGACAGCGGCCGCAGGATATGCGAGGAGAATGGAAGAGGCATAGAGGACGGTGTAGTAGACAGCCGTGGATGGCGCTGGCATCGTGAATGAGGGCGCTGCCAGTCGACGGTGCGGGTGAGATGTGTAGCCCAGAAAACTCGTAGCACGCAGAAATCCTGCTACTGGCGAGGACAGCGGACTCGCATTGACGGAAAGCGTGGGTACGGAAGAGCGAGATGATTTCAGAGTCGGTGCCGAAGGCGTCGAGGACGGTGCGAGCGAGGAGACGTCGTGGTCGGAACGAAGAAGCGAGTTGTGGCTGTGCGTGATCCGGGAGTCCGATCAGACGCTCCTTGCCTTCCAGTTCCACCGCAGCGCAACGTTTCTGCATTTTTGTTCTCTGCTATCGCCCTCGGTTCGCTAACCTTCAAGCACCTCGGACTCCGCGACTCCAACCCCCATCGACTACCATCCTGCCCCAACTCGTGCCGAGCTCGCATGCGTCGATTCGCAGCGCCGCCTCAGTGCTTTACACGCATCGACTTGGGGAAAGGCCCACAGTGCCGTTGCTGATACACCACGCCATTTGATTAGCAGCGTTGATGACGTCGGGCGTACGCTCGTCGACCGACGGCGGTTTCCCTCAGTCACAGGTACGTCTCCTCCTCTATGACCGGAGCTCGTTCTCATCCTCGCCACCTACACTTCATCCCCGCTCCATCACCTTCGTTGTCCGCCTCTCCACCTCCAATGCTCTGGCCTCACCGGCACTGGTGTACGCCGCGGCGCTGGATTCATCTATAAGGTACGAACGCCGCGCCTCTGCTCGATATTCACCGTGCTCGACGTTCTGCGTGCTTACGACGTAGCACACCTCGAGCTCCACACATCCCGAGTCCGTCTTCACGACCCCTATCGCCAGTCCCGAACCTCTCAATCGGGCGAGCGAGCGCAAACGCTGTCAATGTCATGGGTGGATTGTTTCGTGCCGACGTCGAGTCTTTGGTTACCAGCCATCGTCGTTCCTATTGCTATTGCTGGTGCGTCTGACATGCCGTAGACTCTCGGCCAAGACAGTTTTCGCGCAGATCAGGAGCCGTCTCGCCCACGCCAACGGTCCGGCCCCCGTACATCTTCCCCTTGTCTTCCGCCAATCTCTGCGACCTCGATCCTGAATCCGGCTTCCCTTAAGCACCGCCTCCGAACCCTCCTCTGTCCAGGCGTTCGCCGCCCGCATCCAGTTTCTCATCACGGATGCCCGCGGCTTCGTGCGCACGACCTGCCTTAAGAAGCTACCCTAATTCGACCTCGGTCGCCGAGCCGTTCCACCCGCGCTACGCCCAAGTTTCCCTCCATCGCCTCTGTCGAGCCGTTCGCCTGCTGAATTCGACCTCGCTCCGAGTCGCCGACCTCGACGTGTTGTACGACCCGCTGCACCCACGCGCAAAACCTTCTCGCCTTCCGTTCACGGGACTCATCGCTTCGCCCAGGCGCACGACCTGCTCGAAAGGAATACAGAACCCGCGCGCAGGAAGGCAACTCGAGACGTACGACGAGGAACCTTGCGTCTCGCCGCTCCAGGTGGAGGTCGTCCTTACGTACCAAGGGAATGTGATCGCGAGCGAGCACCTAGGTATGTCTCAGCTCATCCCCCACTCCTTCGCGCTGACGTCTAGCGCTCTTCAGCTACCTATCGGCTATCGCTGGTGCATTGCGTCTTCGCCGCGATCACGGTGGCCGTTCACCCTAATATAAATACAGGATTTCGACTACGCTACCACAAAACCCGCCGTACTTTTGCCCAGCGGGTGGATAGTCTCGTGCCAACGTCGAGTCCTTGAATGACGGCCATCGCCGCTATTATTCATATTACTGGCGCGTCCCCCATTTCTTTCTCTCTATTCATTCTTCTTTTAACATCCCGCACTCTCCGCACAGAACGCTTTCGCGTACGCCGATGGTGGCGCCGCCTCCGAACTCGGCCTCACTTCCCGACCTCGACGACCCGACGCCGTTTGCACCTTCGCCCAACTCCTCGTTCGCCTTTCGTTCGCTACACGCATGCACGCGCTCATCGCGCGCCTGCCCACAAAAAGAATACAGAGCTTCCGTGCGCGCGGGACTGTAGCCGCGCTCGAGACTCACGAGAATTGCGCCCTCGTCTCGCCCTCCGGGAGAAGGTCGGCCGGCCATCTGTCCATGTCAAAATAATACGATCGCGAGCGAGCACCCAGGTATGTCTGAGTCCATCCCCCCCGCTCATTCGCGCTGATGTCTACTTAGTGGCCTTCAGCTACCTATCGGCTTACGATGGAACTACTTTCCCCGGTGCATTGCGTCTTCACCGCGAGGTCGGTGTCCGCGCCAATCATAAAGATAGCATTTAGACTACGCTACCACAAAACCCGTCGCCCAGCGGCATCGCTTTCGCCTTCCTTCGCGCCGGCTTCCAGCGTCGATCAAATTTTCAGATTTTCTTTTATTCGTGCGACTGCGCGGGGAGCGATGCCTACGGTATGAAACCCGAGACGTACATGCATGCTCTTATTCTCTTGAATTACAAACTAATAGTCTACGATCAGTAGAATGTATCAAATTTCAGTACTCGTTCCAGCGTCGCGAGCCTCGTTCATCGATTCTTGGCTTATTCACTAATCAATCAGTCGACTCGTGCTCTACGTTGCCTTCAATTTCATGATCTGGGTCTATTTACTATGGAAGTAATTGCCCGCTTTTCCGTCCTCCCGCGTCCTTCAATCACACCCGCCCGCACTCGTTCAGTTACAATTTAAACTTGGGCTTCAATGCAAAACTTACAACGGGTGCGTACCATCCATCTCTCACTCGTTTCGTTTTGTTTCGAATTCGTGCCAACTCTGTTTTCCTTTTGCATGCGCGCAGCGCTTCATCGAGTGGAAATGACTTATCTCTGTATGCTGGCATATCCCTAGCTCCTCAGCTGAATTGGCTCAAAGTGATCCGTGTGCTGCTGGAACCGCCCTGCTAGTGACTGTTCTGTCAATCGTCGTCGATGTGCGAACTGCACTGCACTGCACTGCCTGCCGGGCAGTTCGAGTCAAACGATATAAGTATGTTACGCTTGCACGAATAACCCCTCAAGATATCTCCAGGTCGTCCCGCGGCGGGTTGAATGAAGACAATCAAATGCACGTTCCTCGGTGACGATGGTGTGGGAAAGTTGTACACTCTCTACTCATTCAGTCCGGATATCCTTATTCTGCTTCAGACCTGCCTGCTCACCTCGTATGCAGAGAACAAGTTCCCGACGGAATATGTTCCGACTGTGCGTAATTTCATGGTGCTCTCCCTGGCACAAATGCGACGTACATTTACACTCTACATGCAGGTCTTCGGCGGATACTCAATATCCATCATGGTCAGAGATGTCCCTTATACTTTAGGCGTATTTGACACCTGGGCTGGTACGTCCTTCTCGAAGAAATTTACTTTGTGAGTTTGTATTTGACAACTGTTTCAGGATCATCCTGGGACCGAGACAACGAACGCCTGCGTCCACTATCCTACCCTATCCTACCCTCTGTATTCCTCGTCTTATTCAGCGTCGGCATGCCCGTCTCATTCCACAACGTCAAGCACAAGTGGTTCCCGGAGGCGGAGCGGCGTCCCGCGTGTCGTCGGCGCGACGCAGATCGATCTTAGACAACCACAAGCAGATGAGGATCTCGTACCGGGCAATACCAACTTCGAATTCAAGCTACCCTGGCGCAAAACTCAGTCGACTCCGCAGCAGCAGAGGATACTCACAACCACAGAAGGCGAGAAGCTCGCGCGCCAGGTGAACGCTGCAGCGTATGTGGAGTGTTCGGCGAAAACCCATGAGGGGGTGCACGCTGCATTCGACGCGGTGTGTAGACTTCCTTCTTCCATCGCTGATTACTTACTGCTTATTTCTCCTCTCCCAGGCAATCGTCGCCGCCGTCAAGTATCAAGAACGCGATATTCTCGTGAAGAGGAAGAAATTGAATTGTGTTGTCGTGTAAGTAGGCGGAGGAAATGCAACGGCCTTGAGTCGTAAATCCACCCGATAAGTATCTAGAGATGATTGTGTCTTTGGTTCTAATGCCGTTGAAAAATTGATTGAATGGGTACCGCCAGTGCGTGGAGGAGCTTCCGCAGACGAGATTTTGACAAACTTGAGGCACGAGATAGAAAGGTGGGGAATGGGATCCTGGGATTTGATCCATGGGGAGCAATTCGAGCACAGCATGCCAGAAACAGAGCTATGCTGCTCCTTGAAGGACGGTGTGACCTGACCAGCGTGTAGTCGTTCCATGTCGTAAGAAGGAACGCCAGAAACAGAGCGCCTGGTTCGAGCCGAGGGGTGTTCGTCTAGCTTAGTCAGGTAATCGGGGAGGAAAGGATCCTAAGCCGTAAGGTCGAGATCGAGTAGCGGGTATTCAAGCGAGGAGCAGAGAGCGACACGATGCGTTTGGACAAGCGCGTGCCTATTCCGATTGGGAGCCGGGCTTTGAGCCAAGGATTGGATTCGGTCGTATTTGAGAGGAACGGGAGGATCAAGACAAAAAATGAGCCCACATACACCTATCATGGTGCATTCGATGTAGAAGAACAAACAGTTTATTTCGAAGCGCGGAAACGACTAGGAAAGCAAAGAGGAGTGTAGCAGGCCAAAAACAACGTTTGAGAGTCATTCGTGAGATTTTCCCTGGCAGATAGATCGTAGGCTTGGGAAGCGGCGCTGCCCGCGTGAAACGCGCTCAAAGTGCAAGCGGCGGCAGAACCAGCGGGAAAAGGCCATCAAGAGAGGGTAGTAACGTTAAATGGACGTGGACGGCAAGAAAAAAGAAGGCATCCGCAAAGGAATACGACGAATATGGCGATCCCGGGCGATGGTGAAGGCGGAAAGCAAGAGAGAACGGATCAAATTGGAACACCGCCACCTTGATCTGTCTCTTCCCGACCACATCGACACTTTTCAGTTTCATCCAGCACTTGCGTGGTTCTAACCCTTCGATGCTCCCGAAGTGATCCTACGCGCTGCCGGATATCGTTGGACTGTTTCTTACATGTGCGTCCACTTGCTTTTCCATCTGCGCCATGGGTCGCTCACAGCAGCCCGTTCATTCCTACATCTCACTCTTCGGCTTGCCATTACTTTCGCTCCAGCGTGCCATTCGGAATCGGACGAAGGACGCGATGTCTCCGCTGCAAGTCCTTCTGAGATCCAGCGTGGCCTCGATTGTCACCGACTTCCTCGATCTCCACTCCCAGTGCACACGCCGTCGTTGTCTGCCTGGGCGATCGACGGTTGAGAGTACCCTCGCGCGCACGGAGAGGGGCGTCTGCACGGACGTCCGGACGCTGGCCTAATATCAATAGCAGCCGGCCTCCCCATCTTCGGGTCCATCCGTCTTTCCCTGCGTGTGCCTCCGATTCCTTGGTACGACGGCGACGTACACCATCGCGGGTGCGTCCTCCTCATTCTTCCACTTCCGATTGCTTACGAGCGGCAGGCATATTCGAGGGCCCACTTCAGGAATCAAGCCTACGATTCTGCGCGCACAAAAAGGTATGTTTTGCTTTCGCCCTCCATCTGTTGTCATCACTTGATTTCATCGCAAATGCAGCGACTCTTCCCGCGCCTCAGGACGCGCTCGTGATTTCTATCACCGCGATTGATATCGTCGCGCCCCAGCCGCAGCACATGGCACCCCCGCCTTTGCACATCGTAACACACCTGCGCTCCCACGCACCCTCTCTGCCGCCAGTTTCCACCTGCCCCAAGTTCACTCTGTGCGCGTCGCCGGCTCACACTACTTCCCCAATCACAACTGCGGTTAAGGCGCACGCCCACGGTCGTAGTTCGTGGTGGCGCGGGTGCGCGGCATGGACCTGCGAGCGGTGTGGGATGGCGAGCGCCGACGTCGAGTGCAGGAGGGAGGCAATATACGCGCAGTTCTTCTCCTTCAATCAAAATCTGCTCACGGTCGTCGAAGGGTAGAATGCGGGGGTACAGCGCGTCTGCAGTGCGCCCCAATAACCTTCATCCCACACCTGCATATGCACATGCACCTCCCCGTGACGGATGCGCCGTGTACAACGGGGCGAGCTCGTGATAGCGAGACGGAAGGCGGCGGCAGCACAACGGCGCCCGCCGGGCACTCTCTGGACGCGTACAGGTGTACGTCCGGTGCGCCGCGTGCTGTAGATCGTGTGAGGTGATGTGCTGGAACGGCAGGTACACTCGGCGAGTGGCCACCTGAGACAAACGTCAGAGATAGCCAGAAGACCGGCTGAGCAGGTCACCGGGGTCAGCATGCGCGAGCGGGTGGTGCTGTGCAACACCGTCGTTTTTTTGGAGCTGAGGGGGGAACGTCGGGGTAGGTGATACACAGACTGGTGGCGGGGAGGCTCTGAGAAAAGGCGTTGCGCCGAAACGGGTTGGTATCAAATCTTAGGTTTCTCGTACGTTTTCTTTGCGCAATTTTTACCCCTCTATTTTTCGTCCTCTGTCCGATTTCACTCTTCTTTTACTCCTTTTCCCTCCTTTTCTTCATTCATTCAGTACACGCTCTCGCCCCCTCGTTCCCCTTTAGACCCTCCTTTTGTGTAAGCTGACTCCTGTTTCCCCAGGTGACGAACCCGGGACGCTGCCGCATGTGCGTCCACCCACCTTATCTTCACCCAAAGCCGCGACGACGCGTTCACGCGAAATTGTCTAGTTTCACGCACCACCCCACGTCCACCACGGCGTCCGTACCCCATGGCCCCATCGAACCCGACACCCATTTCCAGCGCGTACGTTTTTCTTTGCGTCGTTGGGCCTTTTCCAGTTCCCTCCCGTCTCCTTATTCCCCCAAACCCGTCCTCACGCACGATCTCTCCGTCCTTTTTGTTTGCATATTCTTCTTTTTGTGATCGCTTTTTGTTTTTCCTGACGAACACGCCACCAGGTTGTGACGTCCGAGGCTCGACGCTCCGCCCACGGTCCGCATCCCACGGCTCCACAAACACGGTATTGATAGAATCTTTTGTTTTTTTTCAGTTCCTCGACCGTTGGGTTGGCGCAGGGGGGAATGCCTTGTGAGTACTCGGAGCTCCTCTTCGTCCTGCTCCCCCCTCTTATTTACAGGGTTAGTAATCGTCCTCTCTCCTAGCCTAGCCCTAATCCCGGCAATATTTTTCTCCCGAATCGCTTTTTCGCCGTGAGTCAGCCTGGATGCGTTCGCCATCTCGTACCTCGTCGAGCGACCTTCGAGGTGGCCTAATCACAGACCATACACGAGGACTGTGCCAACTGCACTAGGGTGGTTGCGATAAGCTCCAGTGCGACCTGGGAAAGCAGGTGCCTATCTCTGTCCCCCTCTATCGACCAACAAATTGACTATTTTCCCCTTTGCTTCACGGCGTCTTCTTCGAACGTTCCACGACTTGGAGGAATTCTCGGCGCGTCGATGTGATTATGTGAGCATGCGCTGTATCCTCTCATCTCAATTCGCCCCTCAATGTCGCATCTCAGCCTCAAGCCACACTGTCCCCTCTTTTGACACTTCCCCCGCTCCTCCCGGCCTCCGCTTATGGCTGGGTATCGTCGCCGTCAGGGACCACATCCTCGAGCATCCTCGTCGTCTTTACCTCATGCCAAAGAGGTCCATCCTTCTAATCCGACAAGGGCTATCCCAGATCTTTCTCTACGCACACCGCGCCTCCGCACGTACCTCTCCCGTAAACGATCTATGCCTACGCTGCATCACTCGACGCCTCCGTGTGTTTGCCACTGTTCGGCTCCAGGGTTAGGTGTTAGTCCCCGCCCCGTGCACGTCATGGGCAGTAGAGACACCCGTTACTCGATGCTCCGGATCTGATATGGAATACGCGCGAGACGCGAAGAACTTTCTCATCCGTACACCACCGCTGGCCCACGCACGATCGAGCCCCGCTTCAGCGCTAGAGAAATGGTTTGCGTGTGTTTTTCTCGCGTCTCCGGGATCTCGTTCTGTAGATATTGATGGCTTCTGTTCAGATCCAAGAAGCGAACGCATTACATTGCCGTCGAGATGATAGACTCGACGCTGCGGTGCGTGACGATTATCCTCAGTCCCGTTCGTACAATTGTGACCTGTCTCGACCTCATTGGCTTGGGCAGGCAAACGGGTCGTGCTCCTTCGTCCCATGCCGCTCCGGCAGACGGGACTAAACGTGTTGCTCTCCGTCGCAGTCTGACGCACGTTTCCTTCTTGTCTTTCGGTACCCAATATAACATCAGCTCTTCTTTGTTTCTCAATCGAATGGAAGTGTGCGCGTGGATGATTGGCAAGGCGCGGCGTTGCTCGTTCTCGTCACTCAATGTCTGCAAGCAGGTGGGGTTGAATCGACAATCAAGCATTTCTGCTCATGCATTTTCTTTTAGGCACTCGTCGCCTGTAAGCGCGGGTATATCATAGTTTCGGTAGCGGCGCCAAGCTCCTTGAATACTGTTGGAGGTATAGCAGAGAGCGTGTCCACGTGACCGATACTCTGACTCGGAGGAACCCGCCCTCAAGCGATAGGTCGAACTCGGCTCACTCCCCCGAGCCGTAGGTGACGATCCTTCCATTCCATGTTGATTTCATTGATCGGCGGCGTTCTTCGACGTTGACTGTTTCTCCCCAGTATCAGTTCAACGGCTTTCACTAGAGCCGACCTGTATAACGCACCGACATTGACTTCGCTTCAACTATTTCCACGTCAGACCGATGCGGGGACTTATGTCCTATGTGTGGGCTTAACGTTGCATACTTCAATTCACGGCTAACATGATCCCCTCAGGATAATGTAAAACGTTTGTCCTTCCTGCAGCGAGCGCCTCCTGCGCGCAGTTCACTCACTACGCAAACAGTAACCCTGGAACATCGTGCAATTCCTGTGGGTGTCTCCCCCGCTCTTGAAAATACGGAGGCGAGTGCTTCTCGCTCTATTGCGCTTTCCGTTGAGTTTAACCGGCCCGCTCGTACAGGTTATGTTATCTGCTATTGTCCAACAGAGGTTGCTCGTGCGCATTCAATATCATATCTGTCATGGTCAGTCAGAGCCAAATTTGTGCCCTCCAGCACTCAAGAGACGCCATTATTTCGTGCGGTCTAACCGCATGCAGCCTCATCCCTCTCCTCACGCTGAGAGTACAGGCAAGTAGAGATCTGGCTTCGGCGGGACTACCCTCGGTTAACTATCGAATCCGAATCCTAGTCCCACGCTGATGACTTTGGGGTCTGCCGTGCGAGTATATCGTCGCTGACCATTCATTAGAGATCTCGGCGACTTCATCCTGCGGTATCGTCACGTCAAACCAGACAACGAATTGATTTTCACGATCCTAAAATTTAGCCCGTGTGTCTATCCACCTCTCTCGGCCTCCCTTCAAGAACAAGCATCCGCATTGAAGTTGTCGCTATAAACCCAATACCACTCCCCGCCATAACTCCAGGTGCCGTCGCTCCACCCATTCGCAATGCACTGGTTGAGGATGTCCGCCACCGCATTGTAGCAATTGTCGGGGCATGCCCCGCCACTCAAGCTTGCCACGACTTGAGCATTGTCCGCTGCAATGTTGGCGCTTCCTCCACAGTTGAGGCCGGAGCACATTTGATTGCCCAACTTCTGTGCGCAGGTAGTGTCGTACTTTCCGATGAAGTTGCTGCCGCAGTCGGCCGCAATGGCTAGCCCGGTGAAGGAGGCGAGGGTAATCGCCGCGTGAATGAGGTTGACTAAACGAAACGATGTATGAGTGAATGTCAATATAGATTTCAGAACTAGGACGCACGTTGCATTTGTGTTGTTGTGAGGTCTGAATGAGTGTCTCTGCGGTCTGCAAATGTCGTCCTTCCTCATTATATACCATTCACTGCGTTCCGAGATCTTGTCAACATTGACATCGGCTGACGATGGATCCTACTTGCCGATGCCGGCCGAATTTGCCTGACATCGATTGACGCTTCAATACGACCGAGGTACGAGACTGGTACGAGATCAACTATATTGAAGCGTCTGACTCGGTCTGAGAGATTACCACGCACATAAATTAGCGCCTAGAACCTGCCCGTTTCAGAAGACCTTTCTCAACGCAGTCGGCGGATGACCTGGTGAGTTCCGCGAGGCTCTCCGAGTCGTCCTACTTAGTGCCGACCTCCGTCTGCTAACCTCCGTCCGCCGAATTCGGCCGGCCACGCTAAGGGTAGCTAACTTCCAGGCTTTAAGAAAACTCCTTTTTTGTCCTCCTAACGGTAACTACAAGTCTGTTGGACCCATAGAGACAGCCTGGAGCTGCCAATAGCTTGACGTTATAATTTCGTTCCAGAATCCAGAAGGCTGGTCGACGGACGTTGGTGCGTCAGCCGATGTCAGGCCAATTCGGCCGACGTCGAGTCGGCAAGCAGTGCGAATTTTTTCTCTTCCCTGAACAGCGGATATTATACGATCCTCAGGGACCTGGACTGAAAGCCGTTATGTGTGATTTACAGTATACTCATATTGTGCCATCTCCAAGCAAATCTGCATAGATCCGTGAAGGTTTCGGAAGATTGAAGAATGTACAACTTGAAACCTCGTTCATACGTCTATCTGGACAACAGTATGCCCAGCGGAGGGGAATCGTGGACTATGGGTGATATCTAAGGCAATGCCGCAATGTGCCAGATGGATGAGCCGGGTCGCAAAAACACCGTTAGATCTATCACACAACACGTTTCTTGCCACGGTTGCTAAACTGAGAATAGAGTAAGGCACAGCGAAAATATGACTCCGACACTGAAAATAACTGAATACTGTCAAACAGACGTACGCTGCCGTGTAAGCGTCAAAAATGACCCTACAATTACACCCTGAAGTGGCCGGTCGTCCGCACAAGCAGCGACTGAGCGCTTGTCGCTCCCGACAAATTATGGCATAGTATTGTATGTTGCGACTCCCCATCTTCTGATGCAAAGACCCCTGGAATTCTATCTATTGAATCCAGAGGCGGCGAGACCAGAACATGGCCATGTTGTGTACATCCCGGCAACTTGAAGAATTCTCCCACTGATGGCATGGTCGCTGGGGAGGACGAAGGAAGAGGTTGCTGCAAAAGGTAACAAAAAAGAGTTAACAACAAGGATCATTTGATCGGGGCAAGAGAATTTGAGAAAAAACGAGCGGGAACACGAGAACAGAGCCCAGCGAGAAGAGGAGGGATGACCGGGAGAAAGGAGCGAATCTTCACCACGTTTCAACAAAAATAACAACATAAAAGACAGATCGACAATCTGAGCCACAAGTACAACCACGAACACAGAGGACGTAGAACAGTCAAAAGCCCTCATAAGCACGCAGGTAGTGCATGGAGGTATCAAGCTCGGATTTATACTGTCCGCAGGAAGATAGAAACAATAGCTGTGCAACACGAAGTGAAATGCGAGCGAAGTCGTTCACTGGCATTTACACAGCGCCTCATTCGTCCGCGGACGGCATCAGGGACAATAGCAAGGGAAGGACGACGCACACGGATGAGGGCGGAGACTCGCCGCAGGATCAGAATGCGAGCGAGATCGCGGCGTTCCGCACGAAGAAATAGAGTATTCGGAGCTGGCTGCACGAAACTCGAACGAGGCGTCCGCGCAGCGCGTCGAGCACGTCAAAGAATGCTGGGGCGAGTCGGAACCGCGACGCACGACCTCCGCGTCCGCACCGGTCCCGCAAAAAAAAAAGGATCCCTCCGGCGCAGGGAAATGCCCGCTCCACAGAATCCCGAACTGCATCCGCACAATCGGAAAAGCAAGAAATAAAAGAGAAATAAAGCTCCCCACTCACAGAATCAACTGTCCACGTCGACGGAAGAGTATCCTGGCTGGCGTGAGCAGCAGAACCCCCGAGAAAGGACGGTGCGGTGGTGTTTGAGGATGGACGGCGTGTCGTAGTCCTCGTATTGTTGTGCTTCAGCCGTGCGGAGCGTGGCGAGGCTCGGGCTGTGATGTCGCACTCGATGCGCGTCTCATTTGTGGATAGTGGTGATGGAGGAAGAGAGGTACGGCCGGCAGTCTGTGAAGAGAGGAGATCAGAGCCGTGGTGAGGAGAGACCGAGGAAAAGAAGGAACGAACGGAATGCAGAAGGCGGAGTGGGATGTATCGTGTATGTAGATCAAGTCGCGGTGGTCGACGGATAAGAAAGACAAGTGAAGTCCCACGCGCGACGGAGGAACGAAGACGGGGAGGATCATGGTCGAAAGGTACGGGGCCAAAAGAAAGGCAAGGACTCACCTCCGCAAATCCATATTCGGTCTTCAAAAAAAAACCCAACGGAGTCACCTCTGCGCTCTGCCGCGATCGCCGTACCAGGTAGGTGGCAGAACCGGGTGTCGTCGAGCCTGGATGTAGGGCTCAGTTATTTCGTTTCCAATCTCTCGGTAGCGGTTAGGTAGAACAACGCAACTCACCGTAGAGCTAGGAGCAGTAACTTGCAAGTGTTGTTGGGAGAGAGCAAGGGCAATCCGATCACGAAACAAACAAACGGTTTGATCCGTGATCGGAATCCCTTGCTTTTTGACTCGCGTCCTGGGCTCTGTCTGGATCCGCTAGAGACAACAGACACTCGACGAAAATGCACCCTCTCGCCCCTCGCGCTGCCACGCTACCGGCTGCGGCATTGAATTGAAAGCGGCCGATTTTCGCTCGCTCCGTTTGCTATGCGTCGCCTTGCCGCCTTGTGACTGTCGCGCCCTCCTCCCTCCCCAGGACACGAGCTACTCCCGTACGCCCCCCGACGAATACCTTCTCCCGCCCGCCCTCAGCGCTCAGCGCGCGTCCCCACGGCCACCCCACATCCCACCTCCGGCTCCGGCTCGTTGAGCTCCGTGTGCGCGCTCCCGCCCGGATGCAGCGACGGCGCGACCTCCCGCATAGGCAGAAACGCCAAGCAGGTGTGCGCTTGTCCACGGGGCGGGAGGGCATCCACGCCCGTCTTCATGTTCACAGGGGTCTTACGTCGGGCACGGACATACGCACATATGGGATGCTTCGTTTTGTATTCACTTGCAATCGTTCGCGGTGGTGCCTTGTCCTCTTGCGTGCGCCGAACTTGCTCCGTTTCTGGTGCGCGTTTACACGCACAGTTCTCCGCGTATGGATCTCATGAGGTGAGTTTTTGCCGTCTTTTGCGTTCTCCACTTTCGCTGGTGCTCATTTACTCCCCTTTTTTTCTTTCGTACACCCCCCCACCGCTGTCCGCTCTTCCTAGTCCTTTCTCTCCCCCGCCTTCTCTTTCTTATCCACGGATGTCACCCGCGCTACCACCACGGTACCGTCCTTCCCCTCCACCACCGCCTTTCCGCTTCCCTTCCTAGCCCTAGCCCTCCTCGTCCATCCCTCCATCCCTCCCCCTGTTCTTCTGCGCACACCCACCCTCCTTTCCCTCCATCGCTGACGGCGCTTGTGCCTTGAGCTCCCTCCTTCTCATTTGCACCGCTCTTGCGTCCACTCCGCCTTGTTCTTTCCATCCGTTCTCCTTCCTCTCCGCTTCACTCTCTCCTTGCCAGCGTGCACAACGCTGATCCCTCCCTTCACAGACGCCAACCCTCGACCGTGATCCTTCCTCCGTCACCGCCACTCACGACCACCGCATCAGAATCCGCCGCTGCGCACGAACGCGCGCTAGGACCCGGACGCTCGCTCTATCCTCAAGCGCCTCACGCTGCCGCCTGGCGGGCACGCACTGCAGTCGAAGTGGACTTTCCGCCGGTGAGTAGCGATCTTTCCTTGTCTTTTCTTTCTTCGTTTTCTCGATGTGGGGATGCGCAATGTTGGCGCTTCTCGCGCGCGCTTGGGCGGTTCTCCCTTGCATGTTCTATCCCTCCTTCCCTCACCCTCTGTTCCTCCGTGTACACCCACCGCACTTTCGTTCCACTCCCCGTTCCCGTTCTCTCTCTTCCGTCCATACTTACCCGCGTGCAAGACCTCAATACATTCTCTTCACAGACTCCAACCCGCGACCGTGCTCCTTCCGCGGCCGTGACGCCACACCATGAGAATCGGACGCTGCGTACCTGAAGTGCAGCGGACGCGCGGTCCGACCCTCAGCACCACCCCGCCATCGTCCGTTGTCGGCGACGCTGCTGTTCACGACCCTGCGATGGAAGTGGGGCCTTGTTTCGTAGGTGAGTGGCGATCTTTTCTTGCCTTTTATTCTTTCTTTCTTTTTCGGTCGTGCGGATGCGCAGTTTTGGGGTGCTTTTGGCGCGGGACATTCTGTAGAGCGGGCATTTTCCTGCATTGGAGGGGAGGGATCTTGTTTTGAGGTGGTCCGTCGCAGTCATGTGCTTGCCGGAAGCCGCCCCAGCTTCCTTTGACGCGTTCGGCGTGCTGCGCGGGCGTCCCGTCCCTATGCACTGCGCGTTTCGTGCAGCGTGCTGTGCTCTGCGCGTAGACATTCTGTAGAGCGTGCATTTCCCCCGCATAAGAGGGATATCGTTTTGCGGGGCGGACGCGACAGTCGTGCATGTGCGGGCGTCACCCCAGCTTTCTTTGACGCGCTCGGCGTGCTGCACGGGCATCCCGTCTCCTTGCCCTTTGAGTTTGTCCAGCATGCTGTGCTCTGCGTACCGCACTTCTCCACCGGCATGTGGAGCCCACAGATGTTGGCGATCTCGGGCATTCTGATCCCGCGGCGAGTCGCCGTATAAACACCAGCGGGCGACTTCGCCCGCGTTTCACTGCTAGTCCTTCTATGCTGACGTATGTCCGCGGCCGTTCCGGTTGCTAATTCAATGACTGGCTCCTTTTTCTTCATCAGCACTGCCTGAAATTCCCTCCCGCTCATATAAACGACGGTCACCCTTCCTTCGGGCTTGGAACACCGTTTTCATCGACGATGCCTCGCGAGTCGCGCCTTGTCCGCCCTCTGCACGCTGCTCCTTATCGCGGGTTTTACAAATGGAACGAACGCTCAAACGCAATCTGAACCGCTCGTCATTGATACAGCGTACGGTTTTTACGATTCAACTATCGATCCTCCCTCTGAATCATCTCATCTCTTCTCTCATGCACAGATCCCACGTTACTCAGTGCGGAGTGACCAACGTCACTTGGCCGGGCGGGTTGCGTGACTCATGAGTACTCACCCACTTTCCTTCCCGACGCTCGCTCGCTCCTCATCGCCAATTGATTAATCTCGACACAAGCTCCATACACGGTCATCAGTTATTCCACTCTTCCTTGCCCCCAACCTATGATACTGATTATAAGTTAGTTCTTCAATACCCTCGACGCGCACATGCCCGGCGGTGAGAACCTTGCCGCCGGGACATACAACACGTCGATTCTGTGGACCGTCGCCGAGCACGCGGGTGCGTGTTCTTCTTCACTTCACAAGTACGGGCGTCGGTGGAGCTTACTTCGATACAGGCCAAGGCCTCTTCCTCTCCATTTACGATTTCGGACTCTCTTCCGCTACTAGTAGACGTTTCGTCGTTCGGCGTAGCGGTGCGTCGTTCATTCCATCCATTGGCTTCAAAACGAGTAACATCTCACTCTTGCGGTACCGTCTTTAGATGATGCGTCCTGCCTCCCGTCTTCGGAATAAAAAAGACCAAAGACTTCAAGACATTCAAATTCGATTATGTAGCCAATATAGACGACAAGTATTTGAAGTGGAAGGAGAGGGAGAGGGTACGAATACGAAAAGGTGGAAACACGGAACCGAAACCAAAAGGAAAAAGGTCAGTGTGGGTGTATGAGAGATACAAATGAACAGCCGGCCGTAGAAGGGGTATGCAAGGTAAAGGAGCGTGGACGGAGAGGAAGGGAAATAGGAACGGAGATGCACCGACGGAATACAGAATGGGAGGCGTGCGATGCGCTCGACACGTCGCCGTCGTCGAGGCCAGCATCCCCGACCTCTTCAGGGTCAGAGATGCTCGGTGCGTCGTAGGCGTCCCCGGGCCACGTCTGCGGTTCGCTGGCTGGTAGAGAATCGAAAGTGCTCGCGACGTTGAGACACTCGAAATGGGTGCCTGGAGGGCGGAGAAACAGGAAAATCTCTGACCGGCGGTTAGTTACACGACGTATTCAGCGCCCTTACCTCGTGCGATCCACGCCGTTTCCCACCCGGTGCCTCGGCCCACTGAGTTCCAAAAAAGCAAGGGAATGAGCGGCAATGCCCCTTGCTCTCCGGAATCTGACGACTCCAATGTAAGGCTGGTGCAGAGCCAAACTGCCCAGAATGAACGACCGTTTGACCGTGGTTGCGTTCAGCAAAGCCATCCTGTCGAGGTCCAGCGGTATCGTCGGATGCTGGTTCGGAACTGCCGGTAAGAGTGTCGAATTCTGCCAGTGCAGGGGGTATCATGAAGATTCGGGAAAATACTCACCACGTAGCATATCCATACATTCCATCACCTTGACAGATAACAAGTCAAGGACTTCGAGGGGATATAATTTGGACAAAGCGGCGGTGGTTGGGGAGATTTTCTGATGACCATTTCAGCCTTAACGACGCTGAGAGCCGCATCGTGAGATCACTCACAAGAAAGGAGAGCCTTCGTACGAGGTTAGATAGTGACGAGCCGGAGCGCTGACAAGAGATGCCAAGAATCAGTTTTTCTGCGATCTGAGGCACGGTGGAAAAGGACACGGAGTGGCAAGCAGCTGGGTGGCGAGATTCCGCAGGAGACGCAACGTGTTGTTAAGCACGACAAGAGATAAGATCTGGCGTCAACGGATAAAATACCACCAGTCCAATGATTTCGCTCGGAATCCATCTGATAATCGAGCTATGAACTCCAGCAGAAACGCAGAAAAAAAGGGGCAAAATCGTGGAAGCGCAGTCAAATTCGATGGTGTGCCAAAGTTCGAGGCTTGAGACAGAAAAGGAGCTCTATATCTTGTCCCAGTTATTAGGCTATTTTGGCCGGTTGTACGGGCGAGAGCGCGCAGACGTTTCGCCAATAGGGTACGCAAAGAGTTGTCGGCCGAATATGTACAGTAGAGCACGGATTTATTACTGCGTTAGAGCCGAGACACGACCATTGGACGAGGAAGAGCGGGAGTACGTGGCTGGCCGATCAAATTCGGCGTTGTGGTGGAGCGGAAGAAAGAGCAGAGTGGCTGTGTTGATCATTTGATCCGGCGCTCTCCTTCCTTCCCTCGACCTCCTCATGGCTTTCTTGCATTCATACGCCACCATTGTGCTCGCTCGTGGGGTGCACGCAGATAACATCGACCAGGCGTCTCCGCGCAGCCGCGACGATCTTTGGTCAAGACCCCTCGATTCCCATGGAATCTCATTTCGGCGGTGCGCAGGGCTGAGGGTCGGAGATGCCCCATCGCTTCGCCGTATCCACTTATTCCCGCCATTTTCTGTTCGTCGTATCTCTCGTCCCGTCTTCTCTCGTCTGTCGAATCGCCTTCATTCTTCCGTTGTCTTGCCTTGCCTCATCATGGCGCGGGAAACGCTCGGACCCTGAAAGCTAGCTCTTTTTTCTTGGTCGCAGATTGCCCTTGCCATACCACGGCGCACGCCAGCTGTAATCTCGACCTTCACATTCCTCAGCTTCGATCTAGCGCCCACTCAATATTCTTATGTCTCACGTCTCACCGTTTTCGCGGCGCGTTTGATCCTTTATCATCGTTTCGGTTCCCTGATCCTGACCTTTCGCGCATAGTGATACATCAAGCGGAGGATGCAGGCAAAGTGCCCACGGAATCGGTCGGTTTTGAGGTATGTGCTAACGTTATTGGCATTCTAAGTACTTACGAGGGGTACATTAGCCGACCTAGTTTTGGAACCTACGTACAGAGGAACGACTTTCAACTCCGCGAAAACACATACAGTACAAGAACATGGGATGGGCATTCAAGAGTCAATAACAACCGATGTATTTCAGGGAGACAAGCCGCGCCGCGCTACGCTACGTGCACGGAGATTCCACGATATGAGCCCCGAGTTGGTGTGCATACTCGGCGGCAGAGTGCAGAGTATATACTCATTTGTTTCGTGTGTCGGGATGACGCGGAGTGTGTGGACTTAGTCATGAGGAGGCGGGTTAGGTTACGTTTTTTTATCCCGCTCTGCGATCTTTTATCTCATTCCTCTTCATTTTATACTTGTCCCTGTACTAATTGCTTTCACAGTTTTATTCCACGAGCCGCCGCCGATGACGACGACGAGGACCTCTGGCCCTGAAGAGGTCGGGGATGCTTGCTTCGATCACGGCGACGTATCAAGCGCAGCGCACGCCTTTTATGCCGTACTTTCCTGTTTCCCCGTTCTCTCAGTTCCTCCATCACGCTCTTCTTATTTTGTATATCCGCTTCGACGTCCCGCTTCTCTTCCTTTGTCATTTATGTATTCACAGACGCATACCATCCTTTTTCCGTTCAATTTCAATCCCGCGCTTCGTATCACGCACACCGTTTCACATTCGCATTCGTACACCACGTCCGCATCCTCATCCTCGTACTCAATGTACAAACACACAATCAGGATCTGTATTCGCTAATAGATTTTGACATGCACTTGCAGCACTCTTATTCCGAAGGCGGGAGGCAGGACACATCATCTAACGGTAGTATCGCATGAGTGAGAGGTCGCTCGTCTCAGAGGCCATACGGAATGAACGACGTACCGCTTGACTGCACGACGAAACGCTTACTAGTTGCGAAAGAGACTCCGAAATCAAAAACGGAGAGGAAGAGGCCTTGGCCTAAATCAAAGGAAGCACGCTCAGTACATCGGTGCAACTCCCATACGTGTGAAGAAGCCGCACCCTCTGGCTCAGCGACGGTCCACAGAATCGATGTGTTGAACGTCCCGGCGGCAAGGTTTCCACCAGCGGGCATCGTGGCGTCGAGGCTATTGAACAACTAACTTACAACAGAGTTGATCAATGGGGGCATTGGATGGCAAGGCAAAGGGAGAATAACTGACGACCGTGTATGGAGCTTGAGTTCGAATTGATTGATTGGCAGTAAGGAGCGAGCGTCGGCAAGGAAAGTGGGTAAGTACTCACGCAACCCGCCCGACCAAGTGATATTGGTCACTCCGCATTGAGTAACATTGGATCTGTGCATGGGAGAATAGATGATTCAGTGGGAGGATTGCCATTTAAATAGTATAAAACCGTACGGTGTATCGATGACGAGCGGCTCAGATGGTTGTGTTTGAGCGTTCGTTCGAGTACCTGCGACCAAGAACAGCGTGCAGAGGATGGACAAGGCTCGAGTCATCGTCAATGAGGACGGAGTTCCAAGCCCAAGGATGGCCGTCTTTTATATGAGAGAGAAGTTCCCAGGCAGTCCTGATCAAGAGAAAAGGACATTGAATGGCGCCAAAATTAGCAACCGGCGGCCGCGGACATGAGGGAAGAAGGAGAAAAGGCGAGAAAGCAAATGATGCACCTCACTGAGATCCATATACGCCCCCGTAGCGCCGATGGCTTGACGTCCCGGTACGAGAACTGTGCATATAAACAGGATGCACTCGATCGGGAGTTGTCTCGCGCATCGACAATGGCGGTGGGTCGGCGCTGCCGGCGCACACATGAAGTACAACGCACCACGCGCGAAAGAGGGGACGTGCGGGCGATTGTGATTCGAGGAAGTCACTGGGACGGTGGTAGATGTGAGTTACGAGACTAGGGCGTATGATAATATCAATTGAACTGGATCGCTCGAAGCTAAGGCCGGTGCTGAAGCGCTGCAGGAGAAGACTGGGGCGACATGGAAGGAGCAAGGAAGGAGTGCCCAAGGGGGGAGTGATCGGCTGATGACTTGATCCGGGAAATGCCGTATAATTGCGTTCGTTTACAATCGTATTCAATTCACACAAATAAACTTGAACTAAGCATTCGAAGCTGGCGAACTTGAGCTTGAATCTTGAGGAAGGAACGTATTGACGCAGGAATAAATAAATCAAAATAATCCCATCCCAAGTCGGAACACTCCAAGCCGAACGAAAGACGTGCAGCACGGCATTTGCTTTCAGCTCGAAAGGATGTCTCTCATTAAACTAACTAGGTGTCATACCTAGCAGGCAGGCGGAATAACTTCATTAGAATGATTTCATTTATAAGAACGGACATGCTCAGGGAAATACGGCCGCGCAACGTCTTCACAGAACCGTAGCACCAACGAAATTGGCCACGTCGGCAGTGATATCTGTGAGTGTAGTTCCCACATCCCAGGCCTGCAATATATATCATCAGCTGAAGTTTCATTCAACTCCCTCTCGGACTGGATATGTACGCAAACAACCCGGGCTTCGGCTAGAGAAAAAAACAAAATTAGTAACCCGCGTTGATTTCAAGGAGAAAAAAAAACGAAACTGGCTGCATTGTTGCCCGAAAAGTCGCCCGGCTCAACCAAGGATGAGACCAATGTATGGCCCGCGTCGGGAAGCCCGCCGGTGTTGAACGGAGGCCACAGCGTGCAGACATCAGCCCACCTAAGCGTCGTCAGTATCTTGTACGTGGTTCTCGCATTACCAGTAGCACGCACAGTGAACGCGTCCATGCCATCGACGGACGGGATTTGTACAAGTGGTCTGGCATCTACTTGTGGCTGGGGAAGTGCCTGAACGAGCCCGAAAGCTGCACAAAATATGGGGAGAATGAGCGTGAGTTGCATTTTGGCTCGGGGTAGGAGGGGGAAGGAAGTTGAAGTAAACGAAAAGTAAACTGAAGGCACTGTCTTTCCACGCGCACCTTTTATATGCAGTCCCCTGGGCCAAGCAAGCCCGACTGTGCTGCGAATGCCATGGTTGCAATGACGAAAATGTGCTGATCATATGAACATTGGCGGTGGTTGCCTGTTCAAATGCATATGTTCTCACGCCTGCGTTTCGATTCACATGCGTCAAATCCTGTGCACGGAAGACGAAAGGCACAGCATGTGTTCATGCGATGCGAACTCGACGGCGATCGCCGTTTGAAACGGTCCGTTTCGATGCTTCCGTTCTAAAGTGCGCTATACATACCCTGTTAATCACACAAATATCAATGTAAGATCAAAGATCCAACAGCCAACGACTTCTCGAACGGAGGTTGAGGCAAAATGCACATGCGGGCGTGATTTTGGGTTGATTTTTCGGTTGATTGATGTGATTGATTGACAGCCTGCCGATGTGACCGTGACATACTGATCCGTCGTGACATGTCGTCCTTTGCTCTCACTTGGCTCGCGTTCCTTCCGTGGGCGGCCCTGTCCGGAATTTAGAAACAACAGACACCCGACCGGAATGCATCCTCTCACCCCTTGCGGTCGGACGTCCCACCCTACACCGCCCCGACATTGAATCCAAAGCATCAGATTGTCGCAAGATTTAACCCTTTTTTCGCGCTCCGTCTGTCCACGTTCTATCTTTCTTGCGTCGGCAGTTTAATGGGACGTAGCATTCTATCCTCGCCAGATTTCGTGTAACTTCACTGTCTCAGTTTTTGATACTCTGTGCCCGGGATTGTCCCGCATCTTCTGGGACGAATGAATCTTCGTTGAATTCGTTTCATCATCGAACCCCGGATCTTGGTCTTTTCGCTGCTGTCTCTCATGCCTGTGGAGAGTGGCACGACCAGTATCCGCACCCTTGGGCATGTATTTCGTTCCCGTTTCGCTCCAGAAGCATCTTCAGTACGGTCGTGTTGGTACCGCCGTCGGTCGGGGTGAAGCGCGATGGAGGAGCCGGGGCTGGTGTCGTTCCGGCATCGTGCACGACCATCATCGGTTCATAAGTCCGGTATGCACGCATCCACTTTCGAAAATTCGAAGCTGATTGAAGCGCGCACGGCAAGGCTTCGGACAGACACACGCGATTTTCGGGACAGGCGCACCGTCTATTGAATACGCGCATAGCACGGAGACTGCATCGCTGTCCGACGTTCAGACGATACAACTATAGAGAGGCGCGCGCCTACAACCTAGACATGCATATAAGTTGAGCTTCCTTTGTCATTCCACCCTGGTTGGAACCTCCACCGTGGAAGATGTTAGAACAACAGAAAGCCAGCGCAGAATTGCGCTTCCTGCCTATCAAGAACCACAGTGAGACTTGGTGCAGAAAACCCATTAGTTGCGCTAATGCTCAACACGGACAATTGAAGATCTTTTGGGGCGCTAGAAGTTTCTTGCAGTGTTCTTCAGCAGCCCAGGTGCCTGGAAGTGAAATCCGATTCGAAGCTGAGAACTCCGGCGCCAGACGCACTGACTCACGTGTATTAGGCCTGTTACACGCGCTAAACCTAAATGTTTGCAATCCGTCCCGGAGTATGCGGAATATGTTGAGACGCGACATTATGAACGGATGGATCGGTCAAGTGCTTGCTGGTCGTCATGATGAATGGGCTTGTTGTACAAATGGTGGCACTAGAATGGTGAGCACTCAGGATCTCAATCCTCTTTGGCACGAGTACTTACAACACTGCAATGATCTCTCTCTGGCAAACTCTCGTTGGATTGGCCATCAGTGTCTGGATGGCCTTCCTGGGCATTCATGCCCAATGTCTACAGTTCGTCACTAGCACTATTTACTTCTGTCCTTCACAAGACTTGTGTCGCGCGTCCCCAGAAATGCTGGCTACCTCGGCGGATACGACGCTAACACTGGTGCTATCGTAGGAGCGATCGTAAGTTCATGCTCTATCTTGCACGACTTCTGCGCTGTATTCGCGACGCCACAGCCCACCGACCTGGTGACAGGGGTATTCAGTGAGTACTGTTGAAACGCGGCTAAGTAATTTCACCGGCAGCTCTTGACACGAGTGGCGACCCCTCCAACTACTTGCCGGTCGTCGTGTTCAGCACCAGGTGCAACGACGGCGGCCCTGTGTGGATCGAGTGAACAAACATCCTGTCATCATCATAAATGAACCTCGAACGAACTAACTGGTGCTTGGACAGAATTCTAAGCCCCGTCAACTCGGTAGCTGGATATGTGTCCTTGATCTGCGGGACGACCCAGTGCAGCGAATGTGCCTTTACCGGGTCCGGCAACCCATTTGTGGCCATTTCAGCAGGGGCGGTAACCCTCGTGCGTCGCGGTGATTCTGAACGATCTCTATACTCATTCAGTCATACTTGAACCATCCTCGTTAGTTGGACCGTTTCCCACCCCGGGGTTCACTGAAAACGCTTTCGCCGGTGGCTATGACAATCTCCAGACCGGGTGCGGAGAAAACCAAGTCTGGGTCCTGGGGAGCGCGGTTGGGCGTCAGGTGTTAGTGCCTTCATGGAGTAAGTTGGATTTTATCGAGGTTTCATTCATTAACGAGTGAATGTTCTACTAGGGGACCCCAGTGGCAGTGAGTTCTGCACTGACGTTCCAAATCAGTAAACTAACAGAATTCGAGCGTTACACTCGAACCTCCTTGTTCTGTTGGATGAGACGCGAAACCAACGTAAGTGCATCGACTGAATGTGAACAGCGGCTCGACCTAACTCATTCTCAAGTCATCGTGGCGGCAAATGCTACCGCATACTCTGTGGGCAACTCCGCTACCGTCAGGCAACTGGTATGAAACGTCATGTAACACACCGCATCGCGCCCATTCAAATTCCAGGAACTCTCCATCTTCATCTGATTCGGGTTGTTTTCTTCCGCCAAGTTTTTACGTTCTTATTTTCTGATTGTTTACTGCGAATGAAATGAATATGAATCCGGTGAGATGAAGGATTCAAACAGACAATTTGGCACAGACAGTGGCGTCGTGCAGCAGCTGGCCAATGTTGCCCTGTATAAAGATCGAACCGATGTCTGGGCGGACTGAACTTCGCGGTCAGACATCATGCTTTGCAAGTCCCGAGCGCTTAAAGATCGAATGTTTCAGCGAGAACTCGCGCGCGCGCGAAGGTTGCGAGATTTAAATTCAAATCAGCCCCACCGAAAAGCACGCAAACGACGCACCTACAAACTCGCGGAGGTCGACGCGCTTCTCTGCAACGTGAGGGCGCGCAACCCTGGTGTGTACGAGTTAGGTGCTCTCTGAAGTCTGGTAGAAAAAGATAGAAAGAAAGGATGGAAAGCGGAGAGGGCAAAATAAAATAACTCACGCCGCATCCCCGCCCTTTCGCTTATTTCATATTCGGCGCTATCTCCTTCTTGCCGCGCCTAATATGAAGATGTGAGAAGACTAAATAGAAGAGCTATAAAAGACGACGGGAACACGGACGCACCAAAACGCAGCCGACCCGACCGGAATGCCTACCTCCACGAACGCTGGTGTGGAGGCTGTATCGTGTTTGTGGAGTAAGCTGCGAATGAAAAGACAGGATCAGCGCGCGTCGGTGGATACGAAAGTGAAGTGAAGTCGCACGCGCGATGGAGGAACGAAGGATTCCGATGAAGGGGAGGATCATGATCGGTCAAAAAGTGCTCGAAGGAACAAGGGGAAAGGGCGAGCAAGAGTGGACGATGGGAGGGTGTGCGAACTGGGGGAGAAAGCTGAAGACGAGCCAAAAACCTCACCTGGTCCAGATTCATACTTATGTGACCCCGCAGCGCCTGCGTACCCCATCGACGTCCCGGTACGCGAAGAACTGTGCATTTGAACGGGCGCACTCGGGAGTTGCGCCAGGGAAGAGCGTCGGTGCGAGAACGAGCAGATCTCAGATCTGTCTACTTATTCAACTCGATTGTAAATGGATACAACACGGACCAACCCCTCTGTGTGCATGTCCACGACGTAAAACCCTACTGAAGACGGGTACGAATGCACTCCCGCCTCGCGTACGAGCGAACATCCCCCTCGGCTGTGTCGACGAGCTCGCGCACTTATGGCAGGAGCTCGAGGGAATCACCGACGATCAGTCTTCAAGAACAACACCAACACGGGAAGACTCACATCTGCACGTTGAGAACCGGATGTCATCGAGCCTGAATGTAGGGCTCAGGCTAAGTAGTTCGTGTCCAATGTCTCGGTATCCGTGAAATATGAGGCGGCGAAAACGATCCCAAAGCACCGCACAGCGAGGAGCAAAAATTAGCAGGAGAGAGTTGGGAGAGCGCAAGCCAGGTCGCAGGCCAATCGCAGGCCGATCACGAACCAAACAAACATGGTTTGATCCGTGATCGGACCCTTCCCTTTTGCTTTCACTCGCTCGCGGTCTTTCCGTGGGCAGCCCAGTCCTCACCCGTTAGAGGCAACACCCACTCGACGCAAATGCATCCTATCTACCCTTGCGCTGCTACGCTGCACCAGCTCCGATCCTTTTTGAATCCAAGCGCTCCGTCTTATATCTTTCTTGTGGCGATTTCGACCGAACGCGGTATTCTGTCCTCGCCAAGCGTCTTGTGGCTTCTCGGTCTCAGTTTCGAGTGCCGACTTTCCAAAACTTTATGGTCGTCACCTGCATTCCGACTTGCCGCTCGCGAAAATCCAGTGTCGACATCTCACTCAGCGTCGCCGCCCGCATGATACAGCCTTCGTGCTCGTCTCGATAACGGCCGCAAGCTCTTCAAACCTGCTGACATGTGTGGGCCGTCGGTGAAGCTGCTGCATTTTCAGGTGAAGACTTTGGTACGTACGTTTATTTCTTTTAGGCTCCCACCGAGCTGTACCTATGATATGCAGCGACACGTTCAGGCAAAGGCAGTTTCCTCGCGCGATGTATGGTGGGAATTACCCGGTGCGTGTCCTACTGTTATTCTCTCACATCGGCCTGCGGCGCACCTCCGCCAACGGACTGCGAAACATCGTCCATCTTCTGCAGCGTTGAACCGGCGTGCATGTCAAAATTCGAGTTCGGTACTGCGTTTGAGCCACAAACCATCGACGCAAACGTGATTGATTCCCTTCTCGCCATCCTTTTCCCCAAGACACGCCGTACCGGAGTCGATATTGGCGACACTCACTTCGCAATGAACGATGGCAGCGCATGTTGTATGGGTGACCGAACACACTGCCGACATTCTGCTTGCGGCTCCTCGGGTGACTGGTCACTGTGCTGCCCCCGATGTTCGGCGCTTCCTCCACTTCCCCTCCACCTCTAGCTCCACCTCACGTTCCCCAATCGCTCGGTGTCTACGTCTGCGCACTCTCTCCCCCGCGTCTTGCCGTCTCTCCCTGCTCTCCGCATTCACATCCCGGTCCTCCTCATTAAGTGTGACGGAGCAGCATCGACGGCGCAAGGCACTCCAACCAGGTCCGTATATTGCGTACATCCTGTCGCAAAGACATTCAGTTTCGTACTCTGCAGCTTACATTCGGCTCAAACTAGCGACCAGCTGGGATGTGTTGCTTCGCAAATGCAGCATATCGGACAGCGTTCAATCGCATCTGAAAACCACTGCATAATACCGGGACGCTCGGCGTGTTCGTTCGTATCTTTTTTTTTTTCTATACCCAATTTGACCGACGATTATGACTCACTCAGTGTCCTATCGACTTTCCTATCCCAATAGATTTCTCAAATGGATCGACTGGCAGTTATAGTGTGCTCTCGATCTACGTCGCCGCACGATATCCCGTATTCTTTGTCGCCGATGCAAATATCCCACTGCAATAGCTTCGATGTACGTCCCCTTCCCTTTTTTCTAGGGTCTCGGTTTCATTCCGCTGTAGGATTTGGAGTCTGGACCGCATCCTGGCGACATATCTGCACGGACGGTTTCACGCAGGGAGCAGGTACGTTGCCTCGAGCGAAGGCGGCGTATAACCCATCCCACCTATCACTTGAATTGTTTCGTTACTAGGACCTATAACCCGACCTTCTCCCACATTTTCAATGGTTTTGTTCCTAGCCTGTTTAGAAAGCCCGACTCGGCATTGGTCAGCCAACTGGTGGTCGGCTCCGGGCTCTTTTGTACCCGGTCGGGATGATCGGCTGCGATCGGTGATGAATAAGGCTTTCCAGGCTTTTCCATGGCTGTTTATAAGCCACTTCCGCTGGCGTCTGCTCAAACCCTCTTAGCGATGGCGCCTGTAACGAATGCCCGCGTACTCTTCGCAAAAGTCCCTGAATGTGAGCGACTCGTTGTTGTGACGTCGGGTGGATCTGAATGATATTGGGGCACCGACTAGCCTTCCCCGTTCCTGGCGAAACGACTGTGTACGACACGACCCAGACGATCGACCTCGACAGCGTCCCGCTCAATGGCGGGTTCCTGGTCAAGACTCTCGTCCTCTCCGTTGACCCCTATCTGCGCGGAAAGATGCGGAGTCCTGAGACCAAATCGTACAATGTAAGTACGCTTGCCCACAATCGATTGATCTCGTTTTTTGTTTGACAAAAACCAACTTTAGGTTCCGTTTACCCTAGGTGCAGCCATTGACAGCCACGGTGTCGGTGTGGTACTGCGCTCCGAACACTCCGATGTCGCAGTTGGGAAATATATCTACGGCGTAATTCGTATGTCCTCTACACTGCGCAGCTACAAGACTTACTAGCTCCACACCAGCCCACCAGGAATACAGCATTTTCCCTGACCTGAAGGGTCTCATTTTCCTTGAGAAGAACCCGAAGCTCCCGTGGACGGTGTTTGTCGGAGCGGCAGGGATGCCAGGTGCGTATAGAATCGACTGCACGTGGAATATTTCTGGATGAACGATGTCTAGGCAAAACCGCGTACCACGGTTGGAAGGAATTCTCGCATGCGAAAAAGGCGCGATTCCGGCGGTCATACTCCAAGCGACAGCGACTAACCTGCGATAATTACAGGGTGAAACCGCATTCATCACCACCGGTGCAGGTACGTTTCCAACCCCCCGTCTTCAATCCCAAGCACTGAAGACCTCCCCTCCCATAGGTCCGGTCGGCTCGTATGAATTCTCATGAACATTTGATGCGCTGCACTAAAATACTGTATTTGTACCCAGGATGGTGATCCAGCTCGCCAAGCGCGACGGGCTGAAGGTCATTGCTTCAGCTGGCTCCGACGAAAAGGTCAAGTTCATGAAATCAATTGGTGCGGACGTTGCGTTCAACTATAAGACGACCAACACGCGCGAGGTGTTGGAGCGCGAAGGGCCCATTGACGTGTAAGCACTTGATTCAATCTATTTTGGTACGTATTCACTCCAGACAGATACTGGGACAACGTCGGTGGCGACATCCTCGAGGCGGCTCTCGACAACACCAATATTTACGGGCGCTTCTTGGTGTGTTGCGATTTCTTTTCTTGGAGTGCGCGCTGTCTGATGCCGGCGCATAAGGAATGTGGAATGATTTCAGGTAATTTGCCTTCCCAACGTGGGCTTCATAAATTAATCCGTCTAGGTTACAATACTGGCATCAAAAGCATCAAGGTACTCGCATCGCGCTCTACGAGACATAACTCACATATTCTCAGAATCTAAATCAAATTTACGTCCGATCCCTGACGATGTCTGGGATCCTTGTTTTGCGACTCCAGGCCAAATATGACAAGGAGTTTTACGAGTTAATCCCAGCTGCACTTGCCTCGGTGAGCTCAAGTATTCCGAAGATGTAAGTCGCGGGCTCGAGACGGTCGGGGAGGTGATTCTCAAGGTGCAGGAGGGTCGGAATACCGGAAAGGCGGTTGTCATCATTGCGGAGGAGTAAGTCCGAATACCGAATACGTTGGATATTATTCGCGTACTTGCGGGCCTCTTGTAAACACAATGTATCGTCTTCAATGGAGGTTGGTTCGTAGAAGTAATGGTGCTATTCGGTATAGGCATAACAAAGCTATAGGGACTGAACTGAACGCGCACGATACAACACGACTAACAGCCACATCCCGCAACCAGGACAGCGTCACCGAGATTCGGATTCGGATTTGAGATGAAGCCTGATCGGCGCCTGCTGGAATGGTTTCGACTCGCATGGCAGATTATGTGGCAAATGTTGGAATTGACAAAAATTGAAACCTGCGATTAATGGTTAGCGATTCGTTGCCGCGGCGGTCGAGTTAACCATTATCCATACGTCCATCTGAGACCTCCAACACCGTCCCGTGTGCAGCGAAGACTCCGATACAAGCGATTGATCCGTCTACTTCTCGGACCTTCTCCTTGAGAAAAGGGGAAAATACAGTGGGCGTGCGCAAGAACAGAGGGAAAAGCGAGGAAGGGATGCTGACACGGCCTTAAGGGCTACGATTTCGAAAGGCACCGCGAAGCGAGTGGTGGATGGGGAAGGACGTTGCCAGCGCGAATGAAAACGCAAGATCGTCGGACGATATTGTTAGAACCAGAAGTCGCACGAGAAGTCGCACGCACGAAGGATGTGATAGAGAAACGAAGGACTCGAAGGATTATGGCCCATCAGAAAAGTGCGGGGCGACGTCGACATTTACATGTTTTTGATGCGCTGGCGCTGGACGAAGGGGTGCACGGGCGGATATATATGGAAGTGCGGCGGGACGATCGTGGGTGGTCAATGGTCCATGGGAGGGCGGTAGAATACGGCCCACCGTGGACAAAGGACACGGCGCTGCGGAAAAGAAGCGGTGCGGCGACTCGGAGGTTACGAAGGAGACGCGAAGATACCCTGCAAAGCACAACAAGACCTGGTTCAACAGCTACAGCATCGGCGCGAGTATCTCGTTGGGAAGCCGTTCGAATTGTACGCCCTACCAGCCATATACTTAGGACCGAGTACACGAGAGTCGGTGAGAAGAGATAGGTGTGACGTCACGTTCCCGCACCCACACGGCCAGCGCTCAACTCTCACGTCACGGCGCTTCGGGCCGAATCTGCGCGACGAGTAAGTCCCTCCACGGCCTTCGGCGTCGTCGCGCAGAATCATGCGTTCGGCAATATGATAAAGCCAACAAGTTGACTGCAGTGACAGGATAATTCGTGATTTGGGAGTCGGTATACGGGAGTTCCAAAATACCAAGAGGGTCTGGTCCATCAACCTAAATTAGCATAATTAAATGGGCTAGGTAGCTGTTGAGATCTTGAGATAGATCATCTTATGACATCCCGCCACACGCCTAGAACACAAGGCCCGGCATGACGCTATTGCCGGTCATAAGTCGCCGATTCCTATCTGAATCCCCCTTCTTTCCCTCTCTGCTCACAGGCCCCAAACCCGACGCCTGTTGGACACTCGACTAGCAACCGGTCATGCAGCGATCCTTCATCGTTCTGCTCTTTTTGGCCCTTGTCCATGCCGCGTTGCAGAACTACACGGTCGACGACACATCTCCAGATATCACCTACGGCGAGGAGCCATTTCAATGCAATCCCACTACGTGCCCAGGTGGAATAGTGGAGGAGGGCCTATTCAATAACACCATAACACTTACCAACGGAACTATCACGTTTTCGTTCACTGGTGCGAGCGAGCCCGCCGCGTTTCGTCAATGTCCTGTGCTCATTTATTCAGGTACCGCATTCTACACTTCCATCTATCTGCTCGGGACGGCCTCAATCACCATCGATGGCCGGGGGGAAGTGACCTATAATATAACTCTTGAGGACCTCGCGCTTGGCTTGGACGGTCAGCCGAATTTCTCATCACCAGGTCTGTCAAATGGTCCTCATACACTGGTCATCGCTCCAACGACGAGCGGAACGCTGGTTGGGTTCGATCATCTTATCTACACGTACGTGTTTGAAACTCCGTGGTTGAGCACTACGTTAATCCGACGCGAAGTGCTGTCCTGCCCACCAAAAAACATGTCGGCGCGATTGTAGGAGGAGTAATTGGTGGGGTAGCTCTGATTCTCGGGGCATTGTTCGCGGCGTTATACGCTCGTCGGCGCAAACTCATCATACGGCGCAACCAGCGCAAGAGTGCGGTCTTGCGTGGAATGACCGCTGCTCGAACGGCGGACCATAAAGTGAGTCCAGAGAATGGAACGAATCTGCCTATGTAACATCGATGTTGTATGAACTTTATATGAACTTTCATTGTAGTTGTGACCAACCCGACATATTCAATGTAGCGCTGGTTGACTGAGACCGCTCCAGCCTTGAGAAATTTTCATCTACACTCGTTTCGACCAACTATTTAGCCAGGTCGAAACCAACGTCGGTGCGCCCGAGCTCGCGTTCTGCTTCCTTGCAGTACCCGAGGCAACGCGCAAGCTCAGCGCGCGCGCAATGGGAGAAGGGCGGGGAGGACAAGGTCAAATATGGCCGCCCGGGCTTGGAGCGATTGTGCAGGCAGAGGTGCATCAGGCGGCGGCGATGGTAGGGCGCAGATATTGACAACGAAATGATTATACCCATTCCGTGACGAATTAGCTCAATTACGACGCGAATGAGTACGTTTTGTATCTGACGGACGTACGAGGTGTAAACATAAGAGCAGGATTCGGTTGAAGTACGACCATCCGAATAAAGGCAGACAGATATAATGGCGCTCAAACAGCGAATACTGTAAAATGCCGAAAGAAACATTGACGACGGAAGTCTGTGCATCCACGTAAATGAGTAAAAAAAACGAGAACGGAGGACGGGTCCAGTTTTACGACTCACGAGAACTGAACTCGCTCCTTCTCTATCCCCGGCCTCTCTTCTCTTCAGAAAATTGAGGACCAGATCTCCCATCCTTTTCTTTGCTTGTTTTGATTTGATATCTTGGGACCGTCGAGAGTCCAGAGCCCAGGAAGTGAAGAGCAGATAGACGAGGTTCAGCGTAGAGAGCTTGAGACGGGAAAAGGAAAGAGGAAGACGGGGCCTGGTATCATGAGGACTGCGCTCGCGCCTTCCTCCCGTCTTCCGGCAACGAGCTGCGGGACGGGTTACAGAACGGTAGCGCGGGACGGCGTGAAGGGACAATTGGCGATCCGAACTTGATAAATTAGATAGACCAGAGGAACAGACGAAGGAGAGCGTGCGCAACCAGAGCTTGGAGAGAAGACACCAGATCCATCCAGGTACGAGGGAACGGGATGAATGCGCTCTCATTCTCACCGCAAACAAATCCGCGGCATGCAGGAGATCTAAGAGAGTAGAAAAGACGATATCTACCATAGAGCACCAGCCAGTAGACATGAGAAGCACCACGAGACGGTACTCCTTTCGTAGCGTACCTGGCATTCTATGAGTCCGTGAGACGAGACAGCTGGCGGTGGGAGTTTAAAGATAATCCAAAGACGCGTGAATGGAGGAGAGTACGGATACATGAGATGGAAGAAGGACGGGATTCGAACTGCGCCTTTCCCTCCTTCCCTCAATTGATCAAGCGCCGTGGAGCCTGGTGGAGCGCAAGTCGAGCGCAGCCGGGAGAAAAGTGTCTCCAGACATTCAGAAGCGGGAAGAAAGGCTGTGGAAGTTCCGCGGGGGGTTGTCAGCAAGGCGTAGAACTTGAATGGAGGAGGACGTCGCGGACAAGCCGCTGTGGCGAAACACGTGTGTGGCGATGCAGCCACGCATCAGCAAACAATCGGAGCTTCGTCATCTTTCCCGCACTGCGACTCTAAGTAGTACAGCACTAGTACAGCGTACTGCCGTCACCGCCCGACAACTTGCCGTACTCATTCACACTACCTTTACTAGCTGCTTAGTGCACCGAGGGTTGTTTCCTCGCGCATCAAGTGCGTCTCCCGGAGCCCTGGCGTCCCGCCACTCCCGACTCGGATACACACGCGTTGGAGCGTCGTGGCAGCCTCTACACAGTCCCGAAAGATGACGTTCCTTGCATCCTTGGCCTTTTATCACGCCTACTTGCTGGACATTCATCACCACGTAATTCGCAGTCATGAGAGGCGATCTGGGATGGAGAAAGTGAGTGGCCCCCGCTTCCATATGGCTTGCGTCCGCGCGATTTCCTCAGCTCACTATCGAGTTCTCAACATAGGTGGCGTCCCTCGTACGTGCCCCTTGTACTGTTCGCCACCGCTAGCGCTGCTCCTGTCACTATGCGACGTTCACTATCAGCCCTTTTGGTCGCACTCTGATCTTGTGGTGCGAGTTCTGTGTTTCCACCCACATTTCCGTTTTCGTTCCCCCTGTTTTTGAACGCCCGCTCGAGGGATGCATATTGGAACAACATGCCGGTTCACCAGACCCTACAATTATTCTTCTACCATCACGTCGGCGCGGTATCCTCCAATAGCTTGGTTCTAATTACTCCTCTCCATTTCCTGGACAGATTCACGATCGCCTAAGCCTCAGTAACGCACTCCCGTCTTCGAGTCACAGCGCTCTATCCACTTATCGGCGGTACTTTTTCTGTTTTGACGCTGTCACTGCCGCGTCTTCATCCCTCCACGGTGTCTCATAGAATATCTGCCGAATCACATATCTCGCTCCCATTCCTCCATTTTCACTCTGATTTTGCTGATATCATTTCTCAGAGCCCAATCAATTTGTGCTCATCTCGGCCGCGTTTGGGGGAAATAGACATTCGTGCCTTTTTCTGTCAATAATTACGTCCCGAAGAACTAGCACACGGTACAGATCTTTCGGCACCGGGCATGCTGAGTGCGTTTAATTCTTTCAATGTCTTCGCTGCCTTCTTGTTCCTGGGTTCCGACGCAGGTGCGCTATTGATCGCGCTGTAGTTTCTACATGCACTGCTGACCCTTTCCCTCATCGCATCACTTCGCCTATCGACGTAGCTTTCTCGTGGCTCGCACACTTGGTGTAATTTTGGTCGATCTCTCAGATATGTAACCAGGTACTTTGCAATTTCCGGTCCAAACGTTGAACCACTGTTGTGAGCGATACGAATATTCGTTGTCAGCACGTTTCTTTTGGCCATATTTTTTCTTACTTAACGTTCACCGCACCACTTCCGTCTGATTCAGTGCTGTCAGATGATTCACAGTGGGTCGACGTTGGATTCCATACAACCTCAGTCGGAAGCTCATTATAATCCGTTAGTTGCGTCCACCCGTCCTCAATTATGTCTCATCGTCGGCGACCGGGAGGCCCGAGGTATTCGTATGGCTCGTGTGGACGAAACTCAAAGCAAGATCTCTTCTCTTGAATGAGGTGTGTTCCATTCAATCAATCATTATTGCTGTCCACGCCGCAATTGTTTCCCACTAAGCTATATCGATAATATCTGCCCATCTACACGTAACTGCCGGAGGTCTCCACACTCAACGTCAGAGGCAAAATGCTAGATATCAAGCGGATTCAAAGTCTGACCGATCTCCGGAACCAAGAAATACCGACGCTCTGACGATGGAGTACAAAGACACTGTCGCTTTTCCAACATACCAACAATCTTCCGTGCTTCTCCAGATCCGCAGATTGATTTCTGCGGAAGTACGTTCAAGGTGCTTTATAATCCAATCGCTCCGCTTGCCTCTTGCCCCTTGCCCCTGCCTCTCCTCATCTTGTCTCGTCATGTCTTTGAAAACAGCGGTTTGCGGCAGCACGCTTATATCGCTCGACAATCTCAACGACCAGCAAGAGGTACGTCGCTGGGCATACTTAGCCTACGTTTGCGGAAGACGTGACTGAAAACATGCAGAGCGACGTCTTCGACTCGCTTCTGTTCTCTGAGGCTGTCGCGAATCATAGAGAGCCCAAGGGGAAACTGACGAGAACGCGCTCCGGTGGTTCAGACAACGCATGCAACAGTTCTCCGTTCTTATCTGGATCGAGCAGCCGCAGGATCCCGTGTGTGTTCTATTTTCTCTGTTTTTACTGATCCATACTCACATAAACACAGGTTCAAAGACGTTGACTTAAACAAGTCCAAAGGCTCCATTGTGGATTCCATCCTCCAATTCCTAAACAAGCATCCCGACATCACCAAGGACCAACTGGCGCAGTTCTCGCGTCTGGTGACGGCGATGCTCCAGACTGGGCCTTCGACTGGCGCTGAGAAAGTCTTCGACGTCAAGTCGTTCGGCTCGTCCAAGAAATGGGCGAGTTTTATGATTTGCTTGGCGTTGTGGGCTCATCTTTCCCCTTGCCCACGAAGCTCAGCTAATGCCGGTAATAGCGTCAATAAGGAGGTCATCACCATCTTGTGCTTGGGGGTGATCTTTTCCGGCCCAGATGAGTTCGATCATGTCCTTCCCTATCACTGGGAGAATAAAGAGGTGCATATGAAAGCGGGTGGGTCTGTGTCTGGCCAAGTTGGGCTGTGCGATAATTGACCGGGTCCAGAGCTGCAAACACTGACGACTACTGACTCAGCCTACAGCGAGATTCGTCAAGCTGTCAAGAATAAGCTCCAGGAAGCAGACATAGAAATGAAGGATTATTTAGTGTACTTGTGTGCGTACCCCCTTTGCTTCTGCGCACACTCCAGAGTGCTGAAATCACTCGCCCAGGATCCGAAATTATGGCAGTTCGTACTAAATTGAGAGTCCAATAAATGTTCTTTACTGTAAATCAATTTGACCGTCGCACATGTTGACCGAGGACGACACCGGTTGGGAGTGGTAAACCCCATATGTGCTTCCCATATACATCCCCCGAGCCCGCGCGAAAAAGGGGGACGATGAAAAGGGAAAGGACGGCGGAAACCAGAGATAAAGAATAAATTCGCACCACGACACAAATACGGCCGATAGCAGTCGTTTCAGAGTGACAAGAGCAGCCAAAAAAGGGCGCTAACGGTGGCGACCCAGTACGAGGGGCAAGACGAGGGGCGCCGCGCATGATGAAACTCGATAGTCAGCCGAAGAACGGGAGCAAGTTGCATATATGGAAGAGGGAACCACTCACTTTCCCCATCTCAGGCCGCCTCTTTTGCGAATTGTGTGGTAATAAAGATGCAGGAAGACTAGGAGTCGGGAGGGCATCAGTAACGAAATTTTAAAGAGTCTCGGTCCTGCTTGGACACAGCATTTGCGATATGAAGGGATTATGAGAGACTAAGGATGCAAGGAAGGATATCTTACTACGTTTTCAAGACAGGCGCCGTCGCTCCAACACGTGAAAAGGCCAAACGAAATGCCGGATTTTGGAGTTGAATAAGTAGACGAATACGTGCCACTTGTGAACCGAGGTGAGAGAACTGGCCGAAGACGCACTTGGTGTGCGAGAAGGCAATAAAAACGGCGGTGATGGGGAACGGCCATCGGGATTCGGGTGCGCTGGAGGACAGCAAAAACCGGGGCGTCGGGCGGTGACGGCAGCACTTGGGCAGTACACTACTGGACCGAGTGCGGTAAGGCGACGTGGGCAGCGAGGAATTCCGGCGTCGCATGCTCCGCGTTGTCGAAGAGAAGGTTGCGGCGAACGGTAAGCAAGGTCCGATTGTTTGCTGATGCGTGGCTGCATCGCCACACATGTCACGGTCTTCTCGCCATTTGGGCATTTCAATTTGCTCGCCGTCACAGCCAAACGACCAGCTCAACTCTGAGTTGAACCATCGACATCACACCCTGTGGTATGGCGTCAGCCATCGCCAGTCCGCGACGACTGCACGGAGCTGCACGGAATAAAGTGCCTGGCCCAAAGGATCTTTCTACTTGCCCGCGACTCCACCGGCGCCTGATTCTAAGTCTTGCCAGATTCGTGCTTCCGGCAGTGTTGCCGTGCTATCGCCGTTACTGAAAATCGTCGTCGACGGTCCGGATACACTGGAACTCGGTTGCTAGCCCCCTTGGTTCCTGATCCATATTTCTCCTATCCTTCCGCTCCATCTCAAAGGTGTGCCTGCGTCCGCTCATCCGACTTGCCGATCCACGCGCGTTTTATCGCATGACCTTCCGCATTGCACTCTATCCAGTGCTTTCCATCACTCACATTCATGCCAGAACTCTTTCTCACTACCCAGGCCCGCGAGCCCCAAAGGCCTCACCACCCTAGGTGCCTGGCATCATCCACGCCCTGTCTCGCCCTGGAGAGCCAAACGGCTCCAGCATTGTTCAAGATTCGCCTCCAACCATCCAATCGAGGCTTCTCGGAGCTCCAGAAGTCAGCGGTTTGTTCACCACATGATATAACATCATACGAGAAAGGCGCGCACATGGGATTACTTCCGGATCATTTCGAGTTCCTTGGCAGTTACAACTCCCATCCTTACGGTTGCCAGCGGTAAGAACCCAGACGATTACGACCTTATCCATCGTGCCAGAGTCAGACCCTCAGACGCACTCTTTAATTCCTTAATATCCTAACGCAAGCAGTCACTCCCACGCATGCACGGTCCCATTTTCTCGTCGTTCAGTGTCCATACGGTCCGCCTCGCCCCACGAAAATCCACAAACCAACACAGGCTTTCATCCATCGAGTCGATTTCGACGCCTCGTGAATCTGGACAGCCCCTAAATCAATCGCAGGGTAACAATTCTCGATTGTTCGCTTGGCATAGGGTTAGCATGTTCAGTTGGGCACGAGGACGACCCCGCGTCGTACACGCGTGATAGCCCGACGAATCTTCGCCCGCGTATGTCACAGGACGAAGTGTATGTCCTATAAAACCCATCGACGGCACCCTCTCCCATCAGCTGGAGAACTTACTCGCAGTCTCTGGGTCTCAGTCTCAATCCAGCCATGAAGTCCATCGCGCTTTCTCTAGCTTTTGTGTCCGCTGTTGCAGCTCAACGCAATTTCAAAGTGTACAACAACTGGTACGCAGGTTCCTACTTTGTTCTTTTCTTGTCCGTTGACGCTCAACCCGCCAGCCCGTTCACCATCTGGTGCGTAATCAAACTTTCCCGGTATCACTCCCCCTCAAATAATAACATTTTATGAAGGCCCGCGGTGCGTACTTTTACATACGACATAAACTTCGATCTCAAAGTTGTTCCCAATAGTTGTTCACTTCGGCGGGTGGAAGACCATCGCAAACTACCGGGTCCGAATAACCCCCTCTCTCAACGATCCTCGTTGACCTTCGATTTTAGATGGGCCCAAAATGCCTACGCCACAGAGTCATTCAGCGTTCCCGGCAATTGGGTACGAGTCCAAACCAGTTGAATTTACGTGTGGCTAACCCGCAATTTAGAACGGTCGCATTTGGGTAGCTGTTCTATCCTCATTTCCCTAAAGAAGCGAACTCAATCTGGATCCAGGCCCGCAGAAACTGCAATTTCGCCACCAACCCCGGCCCCAATTCCTGCCTCGACGGGGGCTGCAACGGAGGACTGGTGCGCGAGCTCGCATTGCTGTTGAGAATTTCACATCTGATAAAAAATGTACAGGTGTGCGATCCGACCACAGGAACGGTAATCTTTGTTTCTTCCGCAGCGTGTTATCTAGTGGACGCTGACGGCACTGTGCGTAGGGCGTTCCTCCTGCATCCCTGGCAGAATTCAACCTCGGCGCCGGCGGCACCGATTATTACGACGGTCAGTCTTTTTTTGTTTCCTCGCCCCCCTCTGCGATCCTAAGCCAAATACCAGTGTCCCTCGTCGACGGCTACAACCTTCCGTGCGTGCTATACCTCGTTCCATACCCTCCCCCATCCTAATCTTAGCATTTCACGTCCAGTGTCCGCATTGACAACACCGCCGGTTGTCCTATCCCCAAGTGTGCCGTGGATCTTGGACCTAACTGTGAGTATTCCCTCCTCATACCAAATTCTGTTTGCACTTCAATTTACTTACCGCACGCACCCTCAACACAGGCCCCGCTGCACTCAAAGGCCCCTTCGATTCGAGCGGATTCCCGTTGGCTGCAAGAGCGCCTGCCTCGTTGACGCACTCAACGGCAATGCGGGCAACTCCCCCAACTGCTGCAGTGGGAGCCATAATACACCCCAGACGTGCCCGTCTTCCGGCGTGACAGATTACAACTACTTCAGTCAGTCCACATCCTCCGCTCTTCGTCTAGGGTTTAGAGTCGATGATTGTTTATCATTTGCGCTACAGAATCGAACTGCCCCACCGCGTACGCGTATGCCTACGACGACCTCACCTCGCTGTTCACCTGCGCCTCCTCGTCCAACGCTGGGTACACGGTCACCTTCTGCCCGGCTTCTTAGGAATTTTCTTTTTCTTTGTGGGAAACTTGGTTCTTGTACTTGCATGTATTCAATCGAGACTTTTTCGAGTATATACACGTGTATAGTTAGTCCTGTTAGGAAAAATGTTGCATTTTCAGTTGGCCTACTGTATTCATTCTGAACAAGATCAATTCCGATCGCCAGTGAAAGGAAAAAGTCGTCAAATTTCAATGTGCGGTTACAGCGGTCCTCATGCTCTATCTGCTAGGCAGCTTGTGGTCTTCACACCGGCAAAAGTGAAAATTCAGCCCGGCTGAACATGTTGCCGAAAACCTGAGTTTCAGCTTCAAAAGAAACACGTCTGAAACTGCGCGTGAAAACAACAGATTCGGCAAAGGTGAATGAGTTGCCGAAAGGGATAAATTCAGCAGCATTTTCGGCAGTGCTGAATGTACTCATTTCGGCAGCGAATTTTGCATGTTTGAAAGTAAGGCCGAAAGCAATGTAACCAGCAGCAAATTCAGCTTGGCCGAGAATAACAATTTCGGCATTGCCGAAACTGTAGCTGAAAGTATTGGTTTCAGCCGAACTTTTGGCCATGCCGAAACAATAAGAGTCGGCATTGCCGAAATTGCAGCCGAAAACATTTGTTTCGGCTCCGGCCGAAATGACAGCCTAATATGGTTGTTTCGGTTGGAGCCGAAAGTGCGGCCGAAATAAGAAGTTTCGGCCTGGCTTAAAGTAAGCGGCCGCTCATCTGCAGTGCAGCGGCAGACTGATCTGCAGTTCAACTGCAAACTGAACTGCAGTTCAGTCTGCCGCCTATCAAGTTTAACACATCTAATGAAATGATTTACATGGGGTGAGTATATTATTGTGAGACAGTGATATTGTGAAGCCAACAGGCCAAACAAAGGAAATAAAAAATAAAAATGGAACAAGAAGAGAAGAAAAAAATTATATAAGCAGAACAATCATATAAATTCCCGTAACTCTAAAAAAGAAATAACAAGTCATGTGTGTGTGATTCAGCTCGGCCCAACATGTTGCGATCAGATAAGCTATATTGGGTAATCAGCCTAAAGTGCGGCTGAAGGGATTGGTTTCGGCAAGGTTTCAGCAACAAATAGGCACTTCAGGTGTGTGTGTGCAAAGGACTAGAACATTCATCATAATCTGCATGGAAAATCTGCTTCAAAAGAGCAACGTAATGGAGATTATATAATATTCCCACGGTTAGGAAAAAAGAAAAAAAAACAGAATTGTACAAGGAATTCAGAAAAGAGTCTTTTAGGTAATAGAAGAACTGAATTACATAAATGATAGATGCCATGACAACAACATATTGCAAAGGGAATCACAAGACATATTGTTGAGCTGTAGTGAAACTGAAAAAAAGGAGAAGCAGTGCAGCAGCCTCCAAAATAAAAACTTCTCTGCCAAGACTTGGCTGTGGCTCAGAAAAAACAGTAGGCAGCAGCGGTGCTCCGAGTGCGAAACTGAGAAGCAGTAGGTACTTCTCTGCCAAAAATGTGCTGCAGCTCACAAGGAAGTATATGGTCTGAGCGAGAAAATGAGAAGCAGTAGGTGCTTCTCGGCCAAAAATGTGCTGCTGCTCACAAAGAGGTAGGCTGCGGCAGTGCTCCGAACAAGAAAATGAAAAGCAGTAGGTGCTTCTCGGCCGAAAATGAACTGCTGCTCACAAAGAAGTAGTCTGCGGCAGTGTTCCGAACAAGAAAATGAGAAGTGGTAGGTGCTTCTCGGCCGAAAATGGACTGCTGCTCACAAAGAGGTAGGCAGCGGCAGTGTTCCGAACAAGAAAATGAGAAGCAGTAGGTGCTTCTCGGCTGAAAATGAACTGCTGCTCACAAAGAGGTAGGCAGCGGCAGTGTTCCGAATGAGAAAATGAAAAGCAGTAGGTGCTTCTCGGCCGAAAATGAACTGCTGCTCACAAAGAAGTAGTCTGCGGCAGTGTTCCGAACAACAAAATGAGAAGTGGTAGGTGCTTCTCGGCCGAAAATGGACTGCTGCTCACAAAGAGGTAGTTTGCGGCAGTGCTCCGAACAAGAAAATGAGAAGTGGTAGGTGCTTCTCGGCCGAAAATGAACTGCTGCTCACAAAGAGGCAGTCTGCGGCAGTGTTCCGAACAAGAAAATGAGAAGCAGTAGGTGCTTCTCGGCTGAAAATGAACTGCTGCTCACAAAGAGGTAGGCAGCGGCAGTGTTCCGAATGAGAAAATGAAAAGCAGTAGGTGCTTCTCGGCCGAAAATGAACTGCTGCTCACAAAGAAGTAGTCTGCGGCAGTGTTCCGAACAAGAAAATGAGAAGCAGTAGGTGCTTCTCGGCTGAAAATGAACTGCTGCTCACAAAGAGGTAGGCAGCGGCAGTGTTCCGAATGAGAAAATGAAAAGCAGTAGGTGCTTCTCGGCCGAAAATGAACTGCTGCTCACAAAGAAGTAGTCTGCGGCAGTGTTCCGAACAACAAAATGACAAGTGGTAGGTGCTTCTCGGCCGAAAATGGACTGCTGCTCACAAAGAGGTAGTTTGCGGCAGTGCTCCGAACAAGAAAATGAGAAGTGGTAGGTGCTTCTCGGCCGAAAATGAACTGCTGCTCACAAAGAGGCAGTCTGCGGCAGTGTTCCGAACAAGAAAATGAGAAGCAGTAGGTGCTTCTCGGCTGAAAATGAACTGCTGCTCACAAAGAGGTAGGCAGCGGCAGTGTTCCGAATGAGAAAATGAAAAGCAGTAGGTGCTTCTCGGCCGAAAATGAACTGCTGCTCACAAAGAAGTAGTCTGCGGCAGTGTTCCGAACAACAAAATGAGAAGTGGTAGGTGCTTCTCGGCCGAAAATGGACTGCTGCTCACAAAGAGGTAGTTTGCGGCAGTGCTCCGAACAAGAAAATGAAAATCGGTAGGTGCTTCTCGGCCGAAAATGAACTGCTGCTCACAAAGAGGCAGTCTGCGGCAGTGTTCCGAACAAGAAAATGAGAAGCAGTAGGTGCTTCTCGGCTGAAAATGAACTGCTGCTCACAAAGAGGTAGGCAGCGGCAGTGTTCCGAATGAGAAAATGAAAAGCAGTAGGTGCTTCTCGGCCGAAAATGAACTGCTGCTCACAAAGAAGTAGTCTGCGGCAGTGTTCCGAACAACAAAATGAGAAGTGGTAGGTGCTTCTCGGCCGAAAATGGACTGCTGCTCACAAAGAGGTAGTTTGCGGCAGTGCTCCGAACAAGAAAATGAAAATCGGTAGGTGCTTCTCGGCCGAAAATGAACTGCTGCTCACAAAGAGGCAGTCTGCGGCAGTGTTCCGAACAAGAAAATGAGAAGTGGTAGGTGCTTCTCGGCCGAAAATGGACTGCTGCTCACAAAGAGGTAGGCAGCGGCAGTGTTCCGAACAAGAACATGAGAAGCGGTAGGTGCTTCTCGGCTGAAAATGGACTGCTGCTCACAAAGAGGTAGGCAGCGGCAGTGTTCCGAACAAGAACATGAGAAGCGGTAGGTGCTTCTCGGCCGAAAATGAACTGCTGCTCGCAAAGAAGTAGTCTGCGGCAGTGTTCCGAACAAGAAAATGAGAAGTGGTAGGTGCTTCTCGGCCGAAAATGGACTGCTGCTCACAAAGAAGTAGTCTGTGGCAGTGTTCCGAACAAGAAAATGAGAAGCGGTAGGTGCTTTTCGGCTGAAAATGGACTGCTGCTCACAAAGAGGCAGGCTGCGGCAGTGCTCCGAGCAAGAAAATGAAAAGTGATAGGTACTTCTTCACTGAGGGGGCTTGTGACCTGTGACCCTGTGAATTGAATAGGCCGCTGTCTATTTCAGAGGATGGTGTGCTGCCACCACCTCCTTCTTTTTCAATGGGTCGGTCACAATGCAGCTGAACAACAGCTCTTGTAATTCTCATTAGACCAAGTTCCTGTCCTAGCATCCAATGTTTACATAATCCCCTGCTTCTATTACATAAGTCTATTATTTTTGAAGTCTCTTAGACATTGGTTCGTTTTTCTGCCCTTCAACATATCATGAGAATATTATGTAATCTCCATTGCAGGTTATGATCTTCCATGCTTCTCATCCTGTGTTGACTCTGGTCAATGTTCCATTCCTTTGCAAACACACCACAAAGTCAATATTTGTTGCTGAAAGCATTCTTTTAAGCTGCACTTTAGGGTGATTACCTGATATGGCTTATCTGATTTTCCCACATTGGTTTATTACTGTACCGAGCTGTAGGGGAGCAACGCCTCGAGGACCGTGACAAGTATGTTGCCCCTTCTTTAGGCAATGGGCCCCTTCGTGATCGTGACCGTTGCCTGAAAAAGCAACCACAGAAATTTTTTTTTATGCATTCTCCTGCGTTTTAGGTTGTTTTCCAGGTGTTGGAATGCAAATGTGGTATTGGAGTTGCGAGATTATTGTTGGTTTCCTTTCATATTTGCCCTATTGATAAAGCACTGGGTCCATCACGTCTGGTGCTAGACAAGCTGAAGGTGGTTCTTGTTCTGTCTGTCTACTGTCCCGATCCGTCCATTTCGATCTGTCCTCCTGCCGACACTAACAACGCCAAACACTGATACATCCGAGACCGCGACCAGCATAGCTGGTCCAGCACTCAGATTTTTTCACAAATTTGTTGTGTTTGTCACGATTTTTTCAAAGCAACCAACCTCATCGTGACCGTGACCCCCGAGCGAAAAGGCAACGCAACAGGTGGCCCGTGACCGTAACTGTTGCTCCCCTACAGCTTGGTACAGTATCACGTCTTCAGAGTTTGGCAACATGTTTAGCAGAGTGGAATTGCACAAATCTATCTTCTTTGGTTCTTTTTCAGAGCTATGAGAATTTTACATAATGAATATGATCATATGAATTGCTATGAGGTATGTCTTTGGGAGCAGTGGCTCATTTTTAGATAAGTACCTTCTGCTTTTCATTTTCTTGCTCGGAGCACTGCCGCTGCCTACTTCTTTGTGAGCAGCAATCCATTTTCGGCGAAGAAGTACGACCACTTCTCATTTTCTTGTTCGGAACACTGCCGCTGCCTACTTCTTTGTGAGCAGCAGTTCATTTTCGGCCGAGAAGCACCTACCACTTCTCATTTTCTTGTTTGGAACACTGCCGCAGACTACTTCTTTGTGAGCAGCAGTTCATTTTCGGCCGAGAAGCACCTACCGATTTTCATTTTCTTGTCCGGAGCACTGCCGCAGCCTACCTCTTTGTGAGCAGCAGTTCATTTTCGGCCAAGAAGGACCTACCACTTCTCATTTTCTTGTTCGGAACACTGCCGCTGCCTACCTCTTTGTGAGCAGCAGTTCATTTTCGGCCGAGAAGCACCTACCACTTCTCATTTTGTTGTTCGGAACACGGCCGCAGCCTACCTCTTTGTGAGCAGCAGTCCATTTTCGGCCGAAAAGCACCTACCGCTTCTCATTTTCTTGTTCGGAACACTGCCACAGACTACTTCTTTGTGAGCAGCAGTTCATTTTCGGCCGAGAAGCACCTACTGCTTCTCATTTTCTTGTTCGGAACACTGCCGCTGCCTACCTCTTTGTGAGCAGCAGTCCATTTTCGGCCGAGAAGCACCTACCACTTCTCATTTTCTTGTTCGGAACACTGCCGCAGACTACTTCTTTGTGAGCAGCAGTTCATTTTCGGCCGAAAAGCACCTACTGCTTTTCATTTTCTCATTCGGAACACTGCCGCTGCCTACCTCTTTGTGAGCAGCAGTTCATTTTCAGCCGAGAAGCACCTACTGCTTCTCATTTTCTTGTTCGGAACACTGCCGCTGCCTACCTCTTTGTGAGCAGCAGTCCATTTTCGGCCGAGAAGCACCTACCACTTCTCATTTTGTTGTTCGGACCACTGCCGCAGACTACTTCTTTGTGAGCAGCAGTTCATTTTCGGCCGAGAAGCACCTACTGCTTCTCATTTTGTTGTTCGGAACACTGCCGCAGACTACTTCTTTGTGAGCAGCAGTTCATTTTCGGCCGAGAAGCACCTACTGCTTTTCATTTTCTTGTCCGGAGCACTGCCGCAGCCTACCTCTTTGTGAGCAGCAGTTCATTTTCGGCCGAGAAGCACCTACCACTTCTCATTTTCTTGTTCGGAACACTGCCGCAGACTACTTCTTTGCGAGCAGCAGTTCATTTTCGGCCGAGAAGCACCTACCGCTTCTCATGTTCTTGTTCGGAACACTGCCGCTGCCTACCTCTTTGTGAGCAGCAGTCCATGTTCGGCGAAGAAGTACCTACCGCTTCTCATTTTCTTGTTCGGAGCACTGCCGCAGACTACCTCTTTGTGAGCAGCAGTCCATTTTCAGCGAAGAAGTACCTACCGCTTCTCATTTTCTTGTTCGGAACACTGCCGCTGCCTACCTCTTTGTGAGCAGCAGTTCATTTTCGGCCGAGAAGCACCTACTGCTTTTCATTTTCTCATTCGGAACACTGCCGCTGCCTACCTCTTTGTGAGCAGCAGTTCATTTTCAGCCGAGAAGCACCTACTGCTTCTCATTTTCTTGTTCGGAACACTGCCGCTGCCTACCTCTTTGTGAGCAGCAGTTCATTTTCGGCCGAGAAGCACCTACTGCTTTTCATTTTCTTGTCCGGAGCACTGCCGCAGCCTACCTCTTTGTGAGCAGCAGTTCATTTTCGGCCGAGAAGCACCTACCACTTCTCATTTTCTTGTTCGGAACACTGCCGCAGACTACTTCTTTGCGAGCAGCAGTTCATTTTCGGCCGAGAAGCACCTACCGCTTCTCATGTTCTTGTTCGGAACACTGCCGCTGCCTACCTCTTTGTGAGCAGCAGTCCATGTTCGGCGAAGAAGTACCTACCGCTTCTCATTTTCTTGTTCGGAGCACTGCCGCAGACTACCTCTTTGTGAGCAGCAGTCCATTTTCAGCGAAGAAGTACCTACCGCTTCTCATTTTCTTGTTCGGAACACTGCCGCTGCCTACCTCTTTGTGAGCAGCAGTTCATTTTCGGCCGAGAAGCACCTACCGCTTCTCATTTTCTTGTTCGGAACACTGCCGCAGCCTACCTCTTTGTGAGCAGCAGTCCATTTTCGGCCGAGAAGCACCTACCACTTCTCATTTTCTTGTTCGGAACACTGCCGCAGACTACTTCTTTGCGAGCAGCAGTTCATTTTCGGCCGAGAAGCACCTACCGCTTCTCATGTTCTTGTTCGGAACACTGCCGCTGCCTACCTCTGTGTGAGCAGCAGTCCATTTTCAGCCGAAAAGCACCTACCGCTTCTCATTTTCTTGTTCGGAACACTGCCACAGACTACTTCTTTGTGAGCAGCAGTTCATTTTCGGCCGAGAAGCACCTACCGCTTCTCATGTTCTTGTTCGGAACACTGCCGCTGCCTACCTCTTTGTGAGCAGCAGTCCATTTTCGGCGAAGAAGTACCTACCGCTTCTCATTTTCTTGTTCGGAGCACTGCCGCAGACTACCTCTTTGTGAGCAGCAGTTATTTTCGGCCGAGAAGCACCTACCACTTCTCATTTTCTTGTTCGGAACACTGCCGCAGACTACTTCTTTGCGAGCAGCAGTTCATTTTCGGCCGAGAAGCACCTACTGCTTTTCATTTTCTTGTCCGGAGCACTGCCGCAGCCTACCTCTTTGTGAGCAGCAGTTCATTTTCGGCCGAGAAGCACCTACCACTTCTCATTTTCTTGTTCGGAACACTGCCGCAGACTACTTCTTTGCGAGCAGCAGTTCATTTTCGGCCGAGAAGCACCTACCGCTTCTCATGTTCTTGTTCGGAACACTGCCGCTGCCTACCTCTTTGTGAGCAGCAGTCCATTTTCGGCGAAGAAGTACCTACCGCTTCTCATTTTCTTGTTCGGAGCACTGCCGCAGACTACCTCTTTGTGAGCAGCAGTCCATTTTCAGCGAAGAAGTACCTACCGCTTCTCATTTTCTTGTTCGGAACACTGCCGCAGACTACCTCTTTGTGAGCAGCAGTCCATTTTCAGCGAAGAAGTACCTACCGCTTCTCATTTTCTTGTTCGGAACACTGCCGCTGCCTACCTCTTTGTGAGCAGCAGTTCATTTTCGGCCGAGAAGCACCTACCGCTTCTCATTTTCTTGTTCGGAACACTGCCGCAGCCTACCTCTTTGTGAGCAGCAGTCCATTTTCAGCCGAAAGCACCTACCACTTCTCATTTTCTTGTTCGGAACACTGCCGCAGACTACTTCTTTGTGAGCAGCAGTTCATTTTCGGCCGAGAAGCACCTACTGCTTCTCATTTTCTTGTTCGGAACACTGCCGCTGCCTACCTCTTTGTGAGCAGCAGTCCATTTTCGGCCGAGAAGCACCTACCACTTCTCATTTTCTTGTTCGGAACACTGCCGCAGACTACTTCTTTGTGAGCAGCAGTTCATTTTCGGCCGAAAGCACCTACTGCTTTTCATTTTCTCATTCGGAACACTGCCGCTGCCTACCTCTTTGTGAGCAGCAGTTCATTTTCAGCCGAGAAGCACCTACTGCTTCTCGTTTTCTTGTTCGGAACACTGCCGCTGCCTACCTCTTTGTGAGCAGCAGTCCATTTTCGGCCGAGAAGCACCTACCACTTCTCATTTTGTTGTTCGGAACACTGCCGCAGCTACTTCTTTGTGAGCAGCAGTTCATTTTCGGCCGAGAAGCACCTACTGCTTCTCATTTTGTTGTTCGGAACACTGCCGCAGACTACTTCTTTGTGAGCAGCAGTTCATTTTCGGCCGAGAAGCACCTACTGCTTCTCATTTTCTTGTTCGGAACACTGCCGCTGCCTACCTCTTTGTGAGCAGCAGTCCATTTTCGGCCGAGAAGCACCTACCACTTCTCATTTTCTTGTTCGGAACACTGCCGCAGACTACTTCTTTGTGAGCAGCAGTTCATTTTCGGCCGAGAAGCACCTACTGCTTTTCATTTTCTTGTTCGGAGCACTGCCGCAGCCTACCTCTTTGTGAGCAGCAGCACATTTTTGGCCGAGAAGCACCTACTGCTTCTCATTTTCTCGCTCAGACCATATACTTCCTTGTGAGCTGCAGCACATTTTTGGCAGAGAAGTACCTACTGCTTCTCAGTTTCGCACTCGGAGCACCGCTGCTGCCTACTGTTTTTTCTGAGCCACAGCCAAGTCTTGGCAGAGAAGTTTTTATTTTGGAGGCTGCTGCACTGCTTCTCCTTTTTTTCAGTTTCACTACAGCTCAACAATATGTCTTGTGATTCCCTTTGCAATATGTTGTTGTCATGGCATCTATCATTTATGTAATTCAGTTCTTCTATTACCTAAAAGACTCTTTTCTGAATTCCTTGTACAATTCTGTTTTTTTTTCTTTTTTCCTAACCGTGGGAATATTATATAATCTCCATTACGTTGCTCTTTTGAAGCAGATTTTCCATGCAGATTATGATGAATGTTCTAGTCCTTTGCACACACACACCTGAAGTGCCTATTTGTTGCTGAAACCTTGCCGAAACCAATCCCTTCAGCCGCACTTTAGGCTGATTACCCAATATAGCTTATCTGATCGCAACATGTTGGGCCGAGCTGAATCACACACACATGACTTGTTATTTCTTTTTTAGAGTTACGGGAATTTTATATGATTGTTCTGCTTATATAATTTTTTTTCTTCTCTTCTTGTTCCATTTTTATTTTTTATTTCCTTTGTTTGGCCTGTTGGCTTCACAATATCACTGTCTCACAATAATATACTCACCCCATGTAAATCATTTCATTAGATGTGTTAAACTTGATAGGCGGCAGACTGAACTGCAGTTCAGTTTGCAGTTGAACTGCAGATCAGTCTGCCGCTGCACTGCAGATGAGCGGCCGCTTACTTTAAGCCAGGCCGAAACTTCTTATTTCGGCCGCACTTTCGGCTCCAACCGAAACAACCATATTAGGCTGTCATTTCGGCCGGAGCCGAAACAAATGTTTTCGGCTGCAATTTCGGCAATGCCGACTCTTATTGTTTCGGCATGGCCAAAAGTTCGGCTGAAACCAATACTTTCAGCTACAGTTTCGGCAATGCCGAAATTGTTATTCTCGGCCAAGCTGAATTTGCTGCTGGTTACATTGCTTTCGGCCTTACTTTCAAACATGCAAAATTCGCTGCCGAAATGAGTACATTCAGCACTGCCGAAAATGCTGCTGAATTTATCCCTTTCGGCAACTCATTCACCTTTGCCGAATCTGTTGTTTTCACGCACAGTTTCAGACGTGTTTCTTTTGAAGCTGAAACTCAGGTTTTCGGCAACATGTTCAGCCGGGCTGAATTTTCACTTTTGCCGGTGTGCTTATTACGCAACTTTCGGTCCAAATCCCTGTTGAAGAACCATCTTGGAATTTTGAACAACCATCAAAATGGTGGGATCAAACTCGGATGGATCGAGCCGAAGTTCGGAACACTCCGGAAGCATCACGTGCTGCCTAGGTGGCTGCGCTCATGCTCTGCCAGCTCTGAGGCTCTGCCTTGCCGTCAGCGCTCTCCAGCTGGTCACCACAGGCGCTCATTCCCGTAGCTATATCAACAGATCTCTGCCACGCAACCTTGAAACCCTCGCCACGTCGATGAGCGAATCAAGAGTACTTATAAGAAACCTTGGAGTCGATATACATGTGCTGGCGCATCCAGGCGGGTACGCTGTAGCACAACTCTCTTTGTATTCTCACTGGCTCCCGAATTCATTCTAGTCTGACCTGGCCGCCGGAACCCTCAACAATCGATTGAATCTAAAATCCAGGCCGCGACGCGCTCGGTCTCACAATGACTCCTCTCACTGCACTGTCTGGCGTCTGACGCCGGACTTGACCGAAATCCCTTGTACCTCACTGGGGCTCGCTGCTCGTGGTCTCTTGCAGACTCGATGGCTCACGTTTTCAATTCATCGCGCGCTGGAAGCTGCTGAGCGCCATCACAGCTCGTCGCGCTCTTTTTCTCGGAATGGATGGAAGCCCCTTCCGCGAAGCAAACCTCGATGTCTCACCCAAGAATCCCCCACCACCCAAGAGACCGGCGCTCCGCCTTCGAATTCTTGTTCTAATACGGTCTCGGTCCCATCGCGTTGGTCCAATCATTCGGCGCCAACTGCGTGGTCGATTCATGTAAATCTCCCGCTTGCATCTCCCAACAATATGCGACGGCACACTGCCCTGTTGTCTTGACCTTGCTCCTATTCAAGCCCCACTCGATGTCCCGAACTCGACCTCGATTTTAATCCAATGCTGCTGGATTTACCGTAACGATTTGGCTGTGCTCAAGACTCAAGGGTGTAAATGGCTGGCGCAAGTTTCGAACCCTTCTCCAATCGCCTTCGGATTCATCTTGTTAAAAAAAAACCGCAACGCACGCGCGATGCACGGCCCGTGACATCTCATCTCGTTCTCCAGTCTCCTCGCAGTGTCTGGACAGTGGACTGAGACGACCTCAGTGGCCCGGTCAAGGTACAGACGGAAAAACTCCTCAGCTTTGACCTCGGATCCGGCTAAGTTCCGCCGCGCGCGCTGTCATCCTTCTCGTACTCCGAAAACACATGTCGAGTCACTTGATCGACGTTTCACCGCAACAAAAGCACGAGCGTCTCACTTCATCTCCTCGCTACTCCGCTGCGAAGGATGGATCATATCCAGAACCATAATAACGGTGCGTTTTGTATCTTGTCTCATACTCGCATGCAGCGCCGCTCACCCCTTCCTCGTCGTCGTCGTTCTGCTTCCGGTTCACTAGGCTCCATCCCCGAACATGAGCACGAGCACGCAGAAGACTCGGCGGTCGAGCGATATATCATCGACCTGGGCAGTGGTGCGACTGAATCCGCCTGCACCACACCTCCAGTACAAGTCCGAACCCACAGGCCGTTCCGGCCCCTGAGGCAGGCAGCGAAGAGTAATAGCGCTCCAAGGCAGAAAGAGGCTCAGCGCGAGTGTGGGATTTGGTGCGTTGCGTACCATTCCCCTCCCCTTCGCCTCTCCCCCTGTCTTTCATGTGATTAGCGTATCTAAACAACTTGACTGTTACCAGCTTCGAACTCGCCGTCTCACCCGTGCGAACGCGTTGCTGCGCCCACCTGTTCTGCGCCGAGCACATCGGCGCGTGGCTACACGGCCCCGCGTCCGACGGCCGTTGTCCCGCTTGTCGTGCCCCTGTTCGCGACCCTTCGGCATCGACATGGACAATAGGCCAAGGGCTGCTGGCGCTCGGCCACCCCGCGCTCGCCGCGCTGCAGCAAGTCCTCCCACTTACCCCGCCGCCGTCCCGATCGAACTCCCCCTCTCCCATGGCGTTGACTTTTCCCTTCCTACTCCTAGCACATCGCCACCGTCCTCCGGATCGTACGCATCTTACCCATGTACGCCCGTCCAGGACCCGTCTCTATCATCTGGCTCGTCTTCGCACTCAGCCCTGGCTTCAGAGGGAGAGGAAGAAGACGAAGACTTGACCGACTACTCTCTGCCTGCACTCCTCCGCGCCCGGGCGTTGCAGACGCGGCGGCACGTCCCGCATCCGTTTTCCTCCGTTGTTGGGCTGCGCGCGGCGTTGGGGCGGGTAGCAAGGGTTGCGGTGTGGGTCGTTGTTGTGGGTATGCTCGCGGGTAGGGGGCGGTGGGGTGCGTAACATCGACGTTGGTTACCCCCTGCGCCGTGGTTCTGATACTTTACCCTCGCTCCCCTACTTTCTCGTCGAAGCTCACCACGCTCAACCTGAGGTTCTCACTTTCCCCAGTTCAGCTCTGGTATTTCCGCATCACACGTCCCACATTTCCCGAGTCTATGTCGCAACCACAGTCCAGCCGGACTAAGGTTGGTTAAATCATGTATTTTTTCACGCTCACGCTCCCCCCAATTCGCCCTGTTGTACCGCTTGTACCATAGCAACGTCACAGTGCTCTGTAAGATCTTCACCCAAATCACAATGTGAGCTAAAACTCTGCCCTTGCAGGAAAAGGCTACAACTTGAAAAGATCGTAAACATATCCAGCTACTCCCTCACACATGAGTCCTGCAGTAATTGCAGTTTGCAGTTCCTCGTTACGTTATCCGTAATGACTTACTAACATTGATATCCTGAGTATTGGTGTAAGCATCCAGATTGAATTCAAATTGCGTCGTTTGCTTAATTATTGGCAGCGGGCTTCGTCAGCACAACCTCCCATCAAACGTTTCGGCCCGGTCTTTATTGGTAAATTTGCCCACGAAGTCAAAGCGGTCCTTTTATCCGCGGCATCTCGGCAAGCCAGGATAAAAGTCAAGGGGTCGGTAGAGACCTCTTGGCTTGCGTCTACACAGTCACCATGGCTTCCCAGTCCAGAGACGCCTTTCCAGTTGCAGAGAAAATCCCCGCGGAAGAGAACGGCGCCAAGGAGCAGAAGTCCACCAAACCTGGCGCGTCCTGGAAAGCGGATGAAACCCAGCATCTGCCCAAGAACCGACTCGGCATTGTGAGCAATTCATTATACCTGCTAAGTTTCAGCTGCCGATTATCAATTTGTAGGTGTTCCTTGCACTCACTCTGACTACATTCTTGGTACGTTTTGTCTCGGAGGTAATGACGCTACGTTGTGCTCAATCAAATTATTTGCAGGCTGCAATGGATCAGGTTGGTACTCGTCTGATTAGCCAACGATGCACTAATGGCAATAGACCATCGTGGCCACGGCGTTACCAACAATTGTAGAGAAACTCGGAGGTGGAAAGCTATACAGGTATGCGTATTGAATTTCCCAATGAAGCTATCGTGCTCATTTGTTCGATAAAGCTGGGTAGGAAGGTTGGCTTCATTTGCCTTAGCCATGTCTTTGTACTAATACCAACTCAGCTCGTATCTCCTGGCCGCAGCCGCGCTCGCCCCACTGTACGGGATACTTTCTGGTATGTCTTTTCACGACAGAGAAGATTCTGGAAGGTTGACCCATCCCGCGTCTCAGATATCTTCGGTAGGCCATCCTGCCAAACAAACTATATTCGTCCTAAATCTGAGCAGGCACAAAACTCCTTCTTTATTGTTCAATCGGGTGTTTCCTGGTATACGATTTCCCCCTCCCGGTGGTGCATCTAACTGGTCCTAGATTGGTTCTGCACTCTGTGGCGCCGCCCAGAACATGACATGGCTCGTCGTGTGTCGGGCCGTCCAAGGTATCGGTGGCGGAGGAATTCTGCAGCTCGTGAGTGGCATTGCTCGCATATACACAGGCCACTGTTACTGAAATCGTCCAAGGTCAACATCACGATCAGCGATATTGTCGCACTTCAAGAGTAAGATTATTATTTATTATCAGAATGTTCAAACCTCATTATTGGACCTAGCCGTGGAAAGTATATCGGAGTCATGGGTATGAAACAGCAGTTCTGTGTTTTCAGCCGGGTGACCCAAAATGCTTCTTAGGTGCGACCTGGGGTATTGCTTCCGTCGTCGGGTAAGTTCCTCGATCTCACCATATCCTACCCTACCGTTTACATACCGCTTCCAGGCCTCTTCTAGGTGGTGTAAGTAAGGGCGGGGATCCTATGTGCCAAAGCTTAAAGTATGTTATATCTAGGCCCTCACCGAGCATGCAACATGGCGATGGTGCGATCCTCGTTATAAAGCCAATTCATTTTCTCTCATCTTCATTGAACCCTAGGATCTTTTTTATCAATCTGTGGGTGTTGACATGACCCCGGCATTCACTCTGACTCATTTGTGCTTCCAAGGCCCACCGGTGGACTGGCTGCGGGACTGTTGTTTTTCTTTTTGAACCTTAACCCTCGCCCTCTGCGAACGCTGCGCGAACACAACAAAGAATTTGACTATGCTGGCCTCGTCTTGGTCGTATCCGGCGTTGTTTGCCTGCTCATAGGATTCAACGCGAGCGAAACCAATTGTGAGCAGGTGATTATCTCAGTTACGAACTAACGAGGCACCAGGGTCATCCGCGGAAACGATCGCGCTCCTCACTATAGGCTGCGTACTCCTTGTCCTTTTCTGCGTGAACGAAGCCTATACCACACGCACGCCTATCGTCCCACCGCGGCTATTCAAGGCGCGTCTATATAGTCATTTCTTTGGTTTGCTATTCATTTACTCTGGATCTAGACACGCACAACAGCGATCATTCTTGTTACGAACGGCCTTCATGCTCTCGCATTCTTTGCAGGTATTTCGAAATACAACTGCTGAATAAGTTCCTAAAAGTCTGCAAGCCGCGTACTACCTTCCATTGTACTTCCAGGTCCTCGGCTCCTCCGCCACAGGTGCCGGAGTCAGGTACGCACTGCATCTTCGTTCCCGACACATGCATACTAATCCAATCCACAGAATGCTACCTTTTTCCCTCGGTGGCGCGGTGGTTTCAGCGGGTTCTGGTCAAGCCGTGACGCGTATGAAAGCTTACCGCCCTGTTATCTGGTTTGCGTGGCCGGTGATGACGCTCGGCTTTGGGCTTATGATCATGCTCGACGAAAAGTCTGGCGCGTACGTGCTTTCTCTGTGTTTACTGCTTCTTGCAAGCCAACATGTGCACGCTAGCGCAAAGGAGGCGGTTTATCCGCTCGTTGCGGCGCTTGGCGTTGGGTGTCTGTGTGCGTGTCATCTTACTTTACGTGGAGGCTTTGGTGACTCACCATACATATTTTTTTAGTCCAGGTAATTTTCGTCGATCTTGACTACATTTTCTAACGCGCCTCAGGCCCCATTGATTGGCCTGCAAGCGGCGATGCCTCTTAAAGATATGGCCACCAGCACGTCGACGTTTGGTTTCATTCGGTGCGTACTGTGCTCCTTCATTCATATTTGTGCTGAGTTCCTCTCTGCAGACGTGCGTGCTGTTCCTTATTTGATATCGGCGCTCATCCCCATGCAGAACTTGGAGGAACGGTTGGAATTGCGATAGGCCAGGCCATCATCACCAGTGTGCGTGTCAACTTGCAATCGTCCTTTCTCTTCTCTAAGTGTTCCTCCGACTGCAGACGCTCCGAAAGAAGATCAACAAGATCCCGAATTTGACGGTAAACGTCGACACGTCGCCTTCGGCGCTGAGCCAAAGCGTCCTGACGCTCAAGGACATTCCTGACGCGATCCAGCGCGGAGAGATCATCCATGCATATGCGCGCTCGATCAGCTTCATTTGGCTCGTAATGACGCCGATTCTGGGCGCAGGGACGATCTTGAGTATGCAGATTCAATTTGACGAAGTATATACTGACGACTGGACGAACTGCAGCGCTGCTCATCCGGCAGTACACGCTCGCGAGGAACATCGTGCAGAATCCGGGGAAGGGCAAGACGACGGAGCAGACGGGAGATGTGGAGAATGGCGGAGAATTAACGCCGGGGGGTAGCGACACAGTGGAGGCAGAGAACGAGGAAGAGGAGGACGCGGAAGGGGCGACGGCGCGCGGCCGCGGATCCCTAGAAGTCGAGGAACATATGAAAGAGAAGGAAACAGTTTAGATCAACTATTTACGACAGCGTAGACCACATAGGTGTGAAGACAACTAATTACACGTCTGAGTGTTTCTTGGCTAGCATCGGCAGTGCATTGCATCAAAGTATGAGCAGTTCAAGCAATCGTACAATCTTTGAACTTCAAAACTCGCGACATATTGTAGCCCGAGAATCAATCCGCACTCGACGTCTGGAACCACTTTGAAGTTGAACGATGTGCTTTCTGTTCTTACATTTCCCTTTGCCGCGCGCACTTACGTAAGCCCACATACCAACACCGCCAGATCTTGGCCAGATTTGATTGCTACGTTCTCCCCTATTACTTGCGTTGTATCTCCCTCGCCCCGCACCTACGATCCACAAATATTTCGTGATCCCTGTCCCTCGCACTGTTTCGGCACGCCAGTATTCCTCCTTATTTCACTGCCTTTACCCCGCCCCTCAGTTTGTCTAAAATTGTCTTACTCGCACGGTACCATCATTTTATCTCTTACTACGTGTCAGGTGAAACTCGAACTGGGAGAACTAAAATCAATGGCATTTCCTCCTCATATCCCCCAGTCTGGCTCTGCAACGCTTAGATAAATGATACATGCCGGAATCGCACTCTCGGCAGAGGAAGCAACGGTGAGAACGCGGGAGATTCCGGCTGATCTGGTGATCATGACGATTTGCATCCGCGGCGTGACAACGGGGCTGTGCCAGGGGTATAAGGCTTCGTTGCGACGGTCACCATGCTTCGTTTCTACCCAAAGGCCCCAAAGGCCTCTCGACGAGTGCTCCCACTTTTTTCCTCTCGCTGCGATGACCACGACGATGCCACTCACGACCCACGCCCTCCCTCAAACACAGCGCCTTCGACTGATGCGCTCGACGCGCAAGCTCGGGGAGTTGTTGGGTGAGACGCCACTCTTGGTGGAGACCTCGCCTACGTCCACATCTTCCCCCTTTTCGAGGCGTTCACGCTCTGCATCCAGAGTTAGCACCGAACCAAAACGCTCTGGCCGCCTTTACATGGCATCCGCGACGACCCCCCAAACCTCTTCCCTAACCTTGGGTGTAACGAGGGACGTAGCATCCGCTGGCGACTCGTCCCTCGCTCGCCCTATGCTTTTGCTCCATCTTCCCGCTGCACATTTGTCGGCCACGGAGCACGCGGACCTTACCTCTCTCCCGTCGCCCCTGTCTCCCACATTCAGTCTTACCCTCAATTCACCCATGACGCCTACGTTTCCGTTGGACACCCGGCGCCGCAAGATGGCGAAGCTCATGCGTACGCTCGGCGAGAACGTTCCGCCAGAGCTTGTTTTCCCCACGTCGATCCCCAAGGCTCGTCGCCGTGCGAGCACTGTCAGCGTCCGCGAGTCTATTCTCGAGCGAGATCTGGCGCACAAGAACTCGGCCACATCTTTCAATGTAGTCCGCATTGAAGACCCCTTCTCTGACCCTCCATTCACCACGGAGGGCCGCTCGTCTTCAGACACGTATAGCTCTACGAGCACCCACGACTCTACGTCCTCCCTCGAGCAACTCCTCCCGTCCTCGCACGCACACCGTAACATGCACCGCAAGGAACAGGGCTGGAGCGGCGAGTGGGCTGGCGGCGTCTCGAACATGGACGATGTCGTTCGGCGTCTTCGTGGGCTAAAGACGTAGTCTTCGTCTCGGCAGCGGGTTGCCCGCCACGCTGAAGTCTCAGGGACACACACACCTAATGATCATTTCACCCTAATCCCACACCTTACGTTGCTTCTCTAATGCGTTAACTTTTGGACGCTTCATCCAACTTTTATACTTACAATACCATTAATGTGTAGATACCTGGTTAGACTAGACATCATGGCCGTTGTCGGCTTTCGCAACAACAATGATGCATGCGATATTTGTGTGGATGTCCATGATTGCTTCAACCGCGGATGTTCATATTTGCGAGCTGGAAACGGTGTCAGAATGTGGCATTCCAGATGCGGGTTCCTCTGCTGCCACGGCACCTTGATATAAAGACTTGAGTGCTAAAGATGCTGTATTGCGCGTATGAACTGTTGCTGTTGTTGCCGACAGCTTGATCAAAGTATTCTGGGTTGCGTTCTGAGCGAGGCTATGAGCACAGGATAGTGGATTCTCAGTGTCGCATATCATTTTCCGTGATCGCTCCGCTGAGATGCGCATCGTAAATACATGGTTGGCATTTGAGATCCGGTTCTGGCCTGACTTGAAAGGTTCGCAAAGAGTTAATGCTGTAGGCAACGCGAACGCGAGGAGCGGGTGGTGACGCCGCCGCCGAGAAAGGTTATAAAGAGCACCGTCGCGAGGAGAATTCATACTACTATGAGAAATCAGATATGGATGAGAAATCATGATATCAGAGTGCGGCGTATTTGGGGTCTGGTAGCACCGGGAATGTGTGCGATTTATCGTATTCCGCAGCAAGGAAGCCAGTTTTCCGATTCGACGAAGATCACGAGAAGCTGGTGAATCGTGAATTATTAGATACAGACTCAGAGAAGATCGGAGTCCAGTCGTGGCGCAAGGGTGCAGACATAAACTGTCGTGAAACTGTCCATGAAAGCAGGTTCTCGATCAGCCAACGAGATGCGAAGATGACAAGACGACCAAGCGATGATAGATCGGTATATACGTAGCAGAAACGGATTTCATCCAGGGGACATGCAGGTACGTGCAGACGCTGGGAAAAGGGAAATCGCAAGCGTGCTGATCGCACCGCCACACGATCAGATTCCGATGGTAACCATGATGACCATCAAGACGTTACTTTGGGTACACGATGAAGTCGGTCTGAGCAGTGAGCTTGCTTTCTGCCCACCTCTTTCCTTTCGTTCTTCTTGGTCCTTTTTTCTTTCCTTCTGAATCTTCAGCTGGGCTGGAATGTTCTATGTCATTTAGTGCGCTCCCTCACCTCTTCTCCACACTGTAGGGATGACTCCTCATTCCCCTATGTTTTTGCAGTGTCCTAGCTATATTGTGCGGAATGGCTTTTGGCCTCAAGATCCACACTCCACCCATGGCAATGGTCATGGCAAACCAGGCTGTCGAGGTGAAGTGGTCTCGCCAGAACAATTCGGATCCGACTTCGGTGTTATTCCTCCTGGAAAATCTCATCGGTGGAAGCCTGACACCGAGCGGAGTGGCGAACTCATCTCAATCATCGGCGGAAACCACTACAGAGATGAATTTTCCGGACGTTGGGTACGTGCGCTTAATTATTTGAATCCAGCAACTTGACTCAATTTCTGTTCAGTACGTTCCGGATGTGGGCTGTGAATCCGTAGGACTCGTCCTTCAGATGAGTTATATTGTTCTCATGCACGATTTCGCAGAGCGGATTCGACACAGTCCTACGCCATGAGCGAGACGTTCACCGTTCTTCCGAACAACTTGGCGGCGAGGTCTGTGCAGCTTCAGCCGCCGAACTATAATGCTGAAGGATACCAGTTCCGTCGGTGGTGGAGACAATGACGATGATTCCTCTGATTCCCTTCTGCCTCCACCTAATTCGCCCGGTAGCGCCGCCTCCAGGTGCGTTTTATAATTTTGTATTTTGATGTTCCCTTACGTATGTATCCGAGCAGTCAATCCTCGGTCCCTGCGAGGTGCGTACGGTTCCATTATCCTTCATTAGGTTTCATCTGACACCAATATTGTGTAGTACTTCGCCGGCAAGCACCAACGCGTCCAACATGAAGCCATACATCATCGGCGCCGCGATCGGTGGCTTGGTGCTCCTGATCCTCGTCGCCGTGCTGGTGTATATCATTTGCCGGCGGCGTGGCCGCGTTGTGCGCCGCACCACGTTCCATCGGAATCGAATGATTAGAAGCCTACCACCGCCCACATTCGCCATTCCACGCGACTTGGAGATCGATTCGCCTGCGGACGAAAAGGGTGATATGGAAGGCAGTATGAGGCGCGCGGTAGACATTGGAAGAGCGTCCCCGATGAGACCTATCCCTTTGCTCGAACAGCATAGCAGTTATATGTACACCCCATGCGTAGTAGGTTCAGTCCTCAGGTGTTGACATTTCATTGAGAGGATCACGAAGCGAGGCCAGTTGGCCTATTGGTCTTATGTGATCCTGTTCGCTTCGCTTTTACTTTCCACTCGATCCCCACTCCGCTCCTTTCGTGACTCGTCAACAGGATTCAATACCGAAACTTCACAACAGAGCGACCGAAATGTAGCGAGGTGAATGACGTGGGAAATGATGGACAGTTGCGGCCCGGCACGAAGCTGACGTGCGCAGCTCGTGACTGCTGCCTTCACTTCGCCATTTTTGCATTCGAGCCAGATGCGAGACGCTGGCATATCGACCTCAAAACTCGAGCAAGAAATGTGCTTCCTCAGCAGAGCCTTACTAGTACACTTCCCGCTCATCGGGAATGGCGCACGTCGGCGCATTGCACTGACCCTCGCATGGCCTGCTTCCTGTACCAGTATCACGTCTGGGGGCCTTCTCAGTTCACTATAACGCTTTCTATGCAATATAACCAGCCCTAAAAACATCTGTCCCGCTGTTGATGGCCAGGGAGTATCTCACTCCGGCCACATCGGCTTACGGGGAGATAGCGACGCTGCTCCTAAGCGCCTCTTCTTCTGGTAAGCAAGCCGCGCCCATCCTTTAACTTGCACATCATCTTTGTCCAGGTATTTCACGCCGAGATGACGCCGAAAACGCTCCCGTAATGTATGGTCCAATACTCGGCAGATTTACTTCTTCGCCACTTCCTCAGAATGACGATCGGGGGCGGTCCTGGAACGAGCGGCATGATGAACCCCATGCTAGCGCAAGGCCCGTGCTTGTCGGCTGAAAACCGAGCGGTTCCCAACCCTAACCGGTGGACGGGTGCGTTGTACTTTGCCGTTGAAGGCTATTATATTACTATAATTTATTGTTAGAACATTACAACTTGCTCGCCCTTGATCACGTATGGAATCTCGTTCGCTCGGCGTTTTGGTACTGATTGTACAGCCCGTGGGTGTCGGCTTTTCCTACGGAACCCGCGTCAATAACAGTCGCGATGCCGCTATCGATGCATATGATTTCCTTCAGAAGTTCTTCCGCCTGTATCCTCATCTTTCTGGGTGCGTATTGGCTTTGCTTTCAGAATATGTGTATGATTGTTGACGTTAGGAACAAATTCATTTTGTCTGGCGGGTCGTATGGCGGAACGTATGTTCCGCACATTGCGACTGTGATCCATGAACAGAATCTCGCTCTCGCTGCTGGCAAAGGACATCCTGGCGCTGTCCACATCAATTTGGAATCGATCATGATTAGCAATCCGTTGTCGGTCAGTTGCTCGTTCGTCGTCTCTCTCCATCTTCATCCGTGTCCTCCCTAGGACGCCACGTCTCATTTTACGTGGTTTTTGCAAACGGCCTGCTACGGCAGTGTGGAAATGTACAATGCATCGACGTGTACGGAAATGTACCAGCGTCTCCCCAGTTGTCTCGACAGCATCAGATTTGCGGAACAAGCTCCAGGATGGTCCGTTGAACGACGTGCAGCAGCTCAGGACCTATGCTGGCCTTTAAGAGCAGGTGACACGCACGGCACTATCGGTGAGGATGTTCGAAAAAAGGTGAATTCTCCCGATGTTGTCTGCAGATTCGCGGCGAGCTGAAAGGAATATTAGTGCTTCACGGACGATGATGACCCTATGGTTGCCTTCCTCCCGGGTTCAGATGGACACAGGCATTCTTCAATGATACGGATGTCAAGGTAGAGCTAGGTATCGGTGCCAACCTGAACTTCAGCATGTTAAGCACGGAGGTTTTTTCGGAATTTGCAAAACACGGTGATATGTAAGGCTGTCTACTAGGGTGGTGTCTTTCTGAGAACGATTTGCAGAATCCAATCGGCATATCTTCTTTACGAGCCGCTTCTTACGGCTGGAATCCGCTTGTTGCGTACGTTTCTTGAGTGGCTTGTCTTACAGTTTCCAACTGATCTACGTTAGACTATGTCGGAGCTCAGGACGCGAATTGCAATCCGCATGGCATCATGTCTTTCGTGCGTCGTTCCGGACCGATACCTTACCTCGTACTCATATCGCGGCTAGCTCAAACTCATACAATCGCCGTTCCAAGAGGAGTTCCTCCGCACTCCCGATGTTCCCTGGCCCTCGGCTGATGAGACAACCGTGCGGGTCGTCGGGGAAGGCGCAGGCAATATGACCTGGATCTTGATTGACGGAGCAGGCCACTTCGTGCGTGTCTATTCCCTCTGTCGCTGAGCAAGGCGTTTATGGAGTCACAGGTGGCTCATGATCAGCCTAAACTTGTCAAATCGATTGTTGAGCATTGGGTACAGAACGTACCCTTCAATTGATTTTCAAATACAGACTAAGATACGTTTTGTAAAGACAGGGCGGCCATGTTTCGCCGACATGCGTAGGGCATGATAGGGGGTTACTTAGTATCGGAAATTACCGACGCCAAGCTGGTCCGTGACATAGTGTGACTGGCGAAAACTTTCACACCACTTCCTTTCGCTTGCTTTCTATCAAGCAAGGTCACTCTCTTCCTGGAGTAATCCTCAGCAGGGAATTGTATTTCTGGACTCGCTCAAACTCTAGGGCAGGGCCCAGTAGAACGACACGACAATGAGCGCCGAAAAGAGCGCCAGTGGCGCGAAGAAAGTGGGGCCGGAGGTCTTTGCCACGCGCGCTGTCGTCGTCGCCAGCGTTCGAGGCTGCCCCCCGTGGCCAGGGATGGTTAGTGGCGCGTCCACTGCATTCTCCGGTTTCCACCATTTTTTCTTTTGGCGATTTGGGAGGACTCTGCGGCGTCCCTGGGCGCTCATCGATTGATTGATGCTGAGCTTTGGTGTTCTTTCTTCTGCGGAGGGACGTGCTCACAGAGTCGTGGTCTTTGTGATCTCGTCGGTGGCGGTGGCGAAAGGTTTCATCGACTGGATATCATCTACATCCTGGCTGAAGCTAGGGATCACTGGATGTCCGGTGCACTAAGCTCTCGAGGCCCTGGCAATCGTCGCCGCCCGCACGACACTACCGTCCCTCCTCCTTTCTGTCTCCGTCTCTCCCTTGTCTCTCCAGCTGTACCTTAGATCGCTCGCTGACCCAACTTTTCTCCCCTCAGATCGTCGACCCCGCGACGGTGCCGAAGTGTGTGAACCCGAGAAACAAGAAGAGCGTGGTATACGCGATTAGGCTTTTCCCTGCGGGAGATCAGTGAGTATATTGCTGCCTCCTCCATCCCTTCCTCGCTTGTGTACGAACGCCGACTGACCACACTCCAGCGTGTGGCTCGGCCCCAAAGATCTCAAGCGCCTCACGCCTGCGCTGATTGACACCTTCATGAAGGACACAGCGAACATGGAGGGAAATTTGATGGATGGGTATCGAACGGTGCGTGCTTCCCTCTCCGATGCGCATGCGTATCTGACGGCCACTTCGCGCTAGGTGCTCGATCCCACGGCATGGGAGGCGGAGCACGATGTGAGTCCGCCCATCGGGAAGAAGCAGAAGAGTCAAAGCAAGGCGAAGAAGGGCGGGGAGGATGAAGATGATGAACTCGCAGATGCTGGTGCGTCTCTGTCCATCTCTTCCCTCAAACCACCACTTTCACTTTCTGATGACTCGAACGCGCAGCAGAGGAGGAGGACGCCGAGGAGACAAATGCGGGGAGGAAGAAGCGGAAGTGGGAGGCGCCTGCGCGGGTCAAGAAGTCCAATGCAAACACGAGGAGCAGCGGGAAGGCGAAGAAGAGCAAGGCGCCGGTGGAGAGCGAGGCTTACGTGGCTGGGCAGGATGGGGACTGGGAGGCCGAGCGCGATGGGACGAAGGAGCGCGCGAGCAAGAAGAGTAAGGGGAATGCCCATACAAATGATGTTAACGGTGCGTCGGCTCCTTGCATTTCCATGGCGAGGCTGACGAGAGTGCGGAAAGTAGCGAAAATGGAGCCAGACCCTGAGGCCCTGAAGGTCCGCGAGTGGAAGCATAAGCTGCAAAAGACGTTCTCGAGCAAGGTGTTGCCCAAGGAGGATGTGCGTCTCGCCTCCTTATTACCTGCAGACGGACGCTAACCTTCACGTCTGGTTCAGGAGATGCCCGCCGTGGATATGGTGTTTACGACAGTGGAGGGGTATGATAATATGAGTATTGGGTATCTTAGCGTGCGTACCCGCTCTTTCCAGTACCATCCCCTTCTTTTTTCATCGGCGCCACGACCCCTCCATTCTTCACCATGATCCCAGTGTCCCATACTCCCTCGGCCCTCCTCCCTCACCTCACCCCCTCCTTCCTCCGTCGTCTCGCCTTCCATTCATCATCGGTGTTGTCCATCCTCGTCCCCCGCCTCTTCTTACCTTCCTCCTCCTCTCCTCATCTTCGACGTCATCCCCTCCCATCCCGCTCTTTTCTTCCTTTCTCCCGACTTCCGCTCACTCTTTATGCAGTTCTCCAAAATCGACAAAGTAATGCGACACATCCACCTCCTCGATGCATACAAAGTCCCGCGTGACGAGGAGTTCCACTTTCGCGACCGCGCGAAGGCCCTGGTGGACAAGTGCCACGAGACCGTCGGGCCCAAGGCAAATGCTGGAGGCGGGGACACCGAGCGCGACGGGACGGAGAGCAACAAGCTCATTTTCGGAGTCGAATCTGCAATCGCCGCAGCCAAAGCGTCTGTTTCCGCTCCCACGTCTGTCTTTATTCCCATCCCGCCCCTCGCTTCCTCTTCGGCTACCGCGACTCCACCATCGCCGTCTCCTTCTGCCCTTCCCCCACCTCCACCTGGCCCTGCGACCTCGGTATCTATCCACATCCAGCGAATGGACAGTGGCCTCCTCGCCCCCACTCCGAACGCCCAGTCTTTGGATGACCTCCTCGATGGTAATCCTCCGCTCCCCACTCCCATTATGGCTCCAAACGCAGGCACCAGCTCCTCCGCCCTTGACCCATCCTCGACCTCATGTCCACCGGGGCCGGTCACAACCCAAACTTTCATGACCGACGTCGGACTGCGCCCACTTATCTCATCCAAGGTTCGTGAGCTGCAGCGCGAGACTCAGGGAATTGTGCAGAATGTCGCTAGCCATATCCGACTCCTGACAGACACCGCCAATTCCCAGGGCAACACCATCACCGTCTTGCAAAACAGCGTACAGGACATGAGTGCCCGCCTTGACGACGCAAATTCTACTGTGCAGCGCATTGAGCGTGCACAGACTTCCATGTCCGGCCTCCTTGCACAGCTCACTACGAGCTTGAAGCGCGCGCGCTCTCCTAGCCCCTCAAGTGACACCCGTGTTGTTCGTGCGCACCTCGAGAAGGCGAACCCACTCGCAGCTCCGACCGCTGCAATGCTTCCTTTTGCCACTGTTCCAGCCACCACTGCGAGCGTGCCGCCTCTGGGAGTCACCCTCGCCCTCCCCCCTCAGCCTCTAACACCTTTTCCTTCCTCCCTCCAGGTGTCCTTCCTGCGCCAGTGGCTTCCGTGCACGTTGATTGATCGCGCCCCTGCCTCTTCTGTGTCCCCCGTTTTCGTTGCCCCCATGGTTCATCGCCCGATCATGCGCTATCCGTCGAGAGAGGTTCGTCTGGGACCTGCTCAATGGGGCCAGGACATTACCGCGCAGGCCCAGATCATCGTCAGGACCCTGCTTCCGCAGTACTTTTGGGACGCCGTGCTCATCCGTGCGCATCGTCTCGAGCCCGACGGCAGCGACGGCCAATCGAGCCCGTGGATTTTCTGCGAATTCGCAACCGAGGCCCAAGCCGCGTGGTTTGTTGAGGCCTTCAACGCTGTTGCAGCGCGCACTCCTCCATACAATACTCTCACATCGTCTCGTTACACCGCTTCCATCATCCCAAACTAATTCAAGCAACTCGTCCTCCTGCCCTGAAAACCATACAGGGATTCCCCTCACTTGTACAGGCTATTCTCAGCTCTCGCGTGCGTTGTATATCTCTTCTATTACCTTCTGTCTGATACCTCTGGTAATGATCAGCTTTTGGCATGACTCAGCTGCACCATTAGTTGGCAATTTCTGGTGTGAGATACAAGTGAGATGTATGGTGCGCGTCACTTAGTCACCACCTCTACGTGACAAGTGGAACTACGCCTCCAGTTTTTACCCGATTTTTTCCCCCTCTTGCCAATCGACTCCTTTTGATGAGAGAAACAGATTCCCAAGACCGATTGTTTATATCTAAATATTTGAGGGAGTTATAAATTCTTGAACCGGTCAATTTGGCAGTGTCAGCTACATAGCATCTATTACTGGTCAAAAGCCCATACAACCCTCTCCCCAACGTGCTTGTGTGATTTGCAGGTAGTAGAGATAAACCTAAGCACATCAAGTTGCACATCTTCAGTGCGGCCTTGTAGGCATCCATCCACCGAACCATTCGGTGTTCCTAATGTTGAGAAGTTGTTTCCAACAACATAGTTGTCGCCGGCGTGCCACAACAGTCTCAAATAGAGGTCGGAGAGGCCCCAAAGGGTACACATTAAAAAAAAATAGGCCTCTGGCCGATTTGGCAGTACTGTACCATTTCGACCAAGTGTTCAGTAACGCGTAACACCCGACTTTTTTTGATGTGTGCAAAAATCACCTTAATTCAAAAGGAAATTTATCGGCCATCCCGGACATCGGAAAATCCCAAATTGATGAACACTTGGTCGAAATGGTACAGTAGTACAAAGAAGGTGGTGGCTAAGCGATGCGCACCATAGGTGCCAATGCAAACGAAGTGTCAGCTGAAGAAATGTAAATCAATGCGCGAAAGCTTTAAGAAGAGGCCGTGAAAAGTTGATCACTGCCAGTGTACTTACTGGGGGGGGGGGGATTGATTATGAAAAAAAATACTGTAAGTACTTCTACGTAGGCAACCGTCACGGTAACGGAGGGGTCGGTTGCGTTGCCCAAACCCGCCCCAGTCACGGTAACAGTTGGCTCCGTTGCCTTGAAAACAGCGTTACATCATGAAAAAAAATCGAATAAAATCCCTAAAAAATCAAATTAAATATGGTTAGCTTCAAACCTTTGTCTAAACTGCTTCCTCTGCCTCTCCTGTCCCTCCACTTGGCTTCCTCTGCCATTTTCTCGTCCTACAATGCAGATTCTTCACCACACTGTTGCCCAACTAGGCAACGGTAACGAATGGTCCCGTTGCGTTGCCCAAACCTGTTTGGGATGTCACGGTAGGGAGCCCCGTTGCCTACATACAAGTACTTACAGTACTAGACTTAGTACAGTAGAAAGAATCGTAGGAAAGCTCAAAAGATGGAACGGCGATTTGCATACATAGAGGCTCGAAATAAATCATACTAACGGAGAGTTAACGAATAAAGGTAATTACATCATAGACGACCACGGAATAACCGCCAATTCGTGGCAAATATCTCATGTTAAATCAAGCCGGTCCAGGAGTCTCTTCAGGCAAGGAGTGTGCGGAGGGATGGACGACCTTGAAAATAACCCGTAGCATCCGAATCGCGGCCACTGCCGATACGGCGAGGAGGGCTGCAATCTGGTCCATGTCGAGGATAGAAGTTGTCGTGGGGGGAAAAAATTTTATCTGCGGGAAAAAAGCGAGAATATAAACAAACAACCACAAGGTGACCCATAAAATGGCCCAAATCGACCCAATCGCAAGCAGTATAAAGCTGATGCTGAAGACCGGTACCGACAGAAATGCGAGCGTCACGCAGAATGCTGCACCTACGGCTCCTAGAGCCGCTAGCACAGCACCCTCGAGATTGGGCTTCGCGAATAGGCAGACGACGACGACGGCCAAGATGGCCACGCCGCCCATACCAGCTCCAAGGAACCAGTATGACCGGATGCGGTATATTTCGAAGAAGGTTGGGATCGTTTCGCCCATCACCGCTGGGAAGTCTGCGCCGACGGGGACCACGAATGGTTCATGGTTTAGGCCATCCACGTGCATACACCAAGGCACAGGTGCCATGCGAGAGATGGCTTGGTGAGCGTGAAGGCAAAAGCGCGAGGAAACGAGAGCGAAAATCGGTGGGATCGCGGCAACACCGATCGTACGCAGGCGGTAGGGGCGTCCGTTTATGAGGGCGGCTGCCAAAGTGAACAATGAAGCCAAGGGGGTACTTTTTTGTGAATGAAGGAACATACATCGGTTTTTGTTTTTTCCCGAGTTTGGCTGAACCAACCAACCACGTCATACCACGTGACGTCCATATAAGGCAATGATGGCCCACGCCGTCAGCTTTCAAGTGCCGCTCGTTCTGTGTTCCAAGGCCAACGACGACCGGCTGCCTCAGGCACCGCAAGAACTTGAATACTATGTTTATCTTGGTTATCCAGCTTTATATCCCAACACAAAAGATTTTTTTTTCTAGAAACATCGGGACAAAATTTAACTAATACTTATTACTGCTTCGCGACGCGCCGACGCTTGGAATGAATCGGACCATCATCCACTGGTCTGGATAAGCAGCTTGATGAATTCTCACTCGGTACATACGAGACCCGCTGGCCCATACATTGTGGTCATCATCGTGCAAAAAATTTGTGCTTGATGGGCTTGATGGCGGCAGAGCAGTCAAGTTGTCGCGTGATTTTTTGCACGTCATACTACCGATTCGTGAGGAAAACTACAGTGCAACTGCAGTGGGCCTACTACTGTTCCATTTTATTCAATTTGTATAGTCACAGGTCACAGGCCTGAAAATCTACGAAAATTTTCGTAAGTCACTGTGTCACAGAGGCCATTTTCGCTTAGCCGAGGCTTGCCGAGCACTGCCGAGCAATGCCGACGGATCAAATTCCCAAATAGGGACCGCGTACGAAAGGTACAATTCGTTTTCGAAGTCACACACCAAATGACCTTACGAATTGAACGAAATGGCACAGTACTAGCCTACTAGAGACATTCAAAGACCATGTTGATACCAAATATGCCATTATAAGCTGTTTTCAAGCTGGAAAATTTTCCTACGGGAAATTTTTTTTACGGACCTGGCCGGCCAACCAACCACCCAGGGTCCGGTCCGGCATTGACGGGCCGGCACCCCCTTGAATGAAGCTCCTGTCCCCAGGGCGACGGCGCGTTCCGCGCAGACCAAGGCAGGTAGGAGGGATGACTCGCTGGCTTTATCTCCGAGCTCTGCGATAGTTTTCGACTTGTATATGAGATCGAGTGCCGCTGCAACAGTATACGAAGAGGCAGCAACGAGGTCATAGTCCCACTCGGATGATAGGTGGCCCGTCCTCAGTATGGCCACGACCGTATGCCCGTGAGTCATCCCGAGTGTAATGAGGAAAGCCCACCAACTCCCTGGACCATAAAATCCCGAGATAGGTGTGTTGTTCGTGACCCGCGAAAGCAGCGTCTTCTGGATGGTGATAATCTGCGCACTAAAGAGTTCTACCCCAACCGCCAGTTGAGGGATCAGCAGATTGATCGTGCAGCAGAGTATAAGGACAGTGAAGACCCAACACCGGAAAGAATCTGGCGGCATGGTACACGTCGGTCTGCGCATATTTCTCGATGGTGAGAAAGGCCTGGGGAAAGAGCGACGACGATGGCGATGGAACGAGAACGGCTTTTGGTGCCTATTGTTGCTGTGCCGGCTTGTAATGGCCGTGTACACCAAATTTTGCACTGCATGTTGACGTTACATCGCGGGCGCCTAAGTAACTTGAATCCCCAGTGCTGCCAAGTAGGTAAGTAAGTGCACGGTCCCGCTCAGGAACGCTTTGACGCCGTGTTCCCCCCTCCCCTTGCGCTTTTTTTCGCCTACGCTGGAGGGACCGGCACCAGTGTCCTCAGCCTCGGTCGTCTGTGCTGTTGAGCACCATGGAGAGAGAACCCGGGATTGCTCGGTACTGTTGCGTAGCGACGCCGAAGCGTGACGATTACGATTGCCGACGAGGTGCCGGGTCACGGTGTCACAGCGTTATGTTTGGCAGCGGACACCATCACGTGAGGACATTCCAGGACGCGCCGTGGCTTGCGTCGCCATCAGGTTGACGCGTTATTGATATGGTATGTATGTGGCAATGCCCCTGCGATGGCCACCAACACTCTGCTACAATGGTTATCAACTTATCACACCTACAGAGAAAATCGGGTTTTCAAAAACTAAATTCACCTCGGGGAATTATTCTGAATTCATTTCAACAAGATAATATCACTTGACCAATGATGCGTGAATTTTACCTCTTGTCCGCCCTGGTGCAGGAAAACATGACCGTTCTGTTTAAAAAAAAGGTATCTACTCATCTATCTTCCGACCATTTATGTGTCTAGTGACCACTGGATTCTGTGAATACACCGCTGTTCTCCGCTTTGTCGTTGAACAGTGAATTTGAGCAAAGCTCGAGAGTCGCACTTGAACAAAAGGTTCGGCGAAGCTGTCAATCGTCAATATCGATTCTTATATTTCTGGACGGATCCCTCATGTCACATTTGAGTCAATTGGGGATTTTCTGGCCTGTATCCGGATTTTTTGTCTGGATTAATCATCGTTTGGCGGGGGCTTGGTAAGTGGGCACTGGTCGCTGCGACTCTAATCGAGGTCTTTTGTAGTCGGGGACCTGATTACTATCTCGTAAGTCCCATACATTTTAATAAAAGACAAACAAGAAATACTACAGCACGTGGGGTCATCACGGTGAACGCTAGTGCGAAGGCCTGCCAGGGGCTACAACGAGAATCGAGCACCCTGGAAGCTATGTCGGTGTCAAACCGGGGGCATTATACGTCCAGGATCGCGTTGGAAATTCCAAAGTAGCAAGTATGTAGCACTTGGCACTTGGCAGCTGGTGAGTGCCGAGTCTGGAAATTATTGTGGAAGGACGTACCACACAATGAACACCCCCATATGAGATCCGCGGGAGTAAAGCGGGTTAGCCTGAATGTAGAGCCAGGGATTCGTGTTGGAAACCAGAGGCTTGGTATCCACTCGAGGTTAAGAGCTATAATTGCACCGGATATGCGGAGTCATGGGACGTTGCCTGCCAGACGGAAGGAAGATGTGTGCCTAGTCACGAGTTCAGAAACGGTTCCCTTCTATGTATCTCTCCCTCTCAGCGAGGCGAGGCTGCTTGAGAACTTGTGTGCAGATACCCGGGTCTCACAGGAAGCCGTGATTTCGGAACGCTCCGCACCTCGCTTATCCGGGAGGAAAGGACTGAAGCTGCTACGATCATCGAGTCCGGAAATCGAAAGAGAACGGTTGCAGATGTCGTATCGTGGAACAAGTTCTCGGATGCAAGGCGATGCGGAGAAGCTTGAATGGTTCAGCAACAAGATCATGTCAGTCCATAACCAGGGAGGGAAAGATGGCGTCTTACCATGTACTTCACTAGAGTGCTCGCGCCGAACAGAATTACACCAGCGCTCGGATCGGGACCAGTTCCCCTAATACTTCACGCGAGACTGACTTCATCCCAAATAAATTCACATTTGAATTTGAAACCGGACACATAATGATCACGTCCAGAATCAGATTTGGTGTAGATGAAGTGAAAACTTGAAAGATGCAAGCGAGATGCCCGAATTATGAGCCCACAAACCCGACGAACAAGGGTCTCGGAGCATCACAATCAACAGGATGGGGAAACTCAAGCTGGCTGTAGAGGAAAGTCTCTACGGCACAGGCAGTGTGCGACGGACATCGCAACGCAGGTGTAGCATATATGCGGTTGGGATGGTTGCATCTCCTTCTATTTCCTGTTGCCACCCCAGCTTCCAAATACAAAGTCGAGAAAGTGACGGAATGGAGGGAAAGACACCGCGCACCGTCGAGGGAGAGGAATGTTGGCTCGCTCAGGTAACATCCGTCCCCAGTGTAAACAGTTTGAATGGTCAGACGCTCGCATTCTTCCTTTACGAGGGAGTTATCAATCTGAATGGAAACGAAGGCGATGATGAGACACCAAATACTATTTGTACTGAGCTTGCTTGGAGCGTGCGAGCGTCCGTCTTGCTGTGGATGTGTACAGCGGGGCGCGCGTGAAATGGTCAGCATTTTCATGTAATGGGAATAATGGAAAGAGATGGAGCTGACTGACGATGCTCCACTGATGCAAACAAGGCATGTAGAGCTTCGTGATGGAGAGGGATTGACGAGCTGAAAAACAGCAATCACGAAAATCGAGGGAGCAGAAGGTGAAAGCACCGTGAAACAACAGCGGCGAAGGGTTGCCGCCTCTCTCTACTCAAGGCCGAGATTTGTGAGGAACCAAGTGAGGAACAAGATTCAGTGGCAGGCCCCGCTAACACCTGGCGAGATCGTGCGAGGGCAGGTTATGACGTCTAGAGTCTTAGCGGCCGTTTCTGCGCGGCTCTTTCACCAGTCCAGCAGCGTCCGAGATAATGCGAAGAGAGTCAACTGTGAGGTAAACTTGATTGTGAGGATGTTTAGCAGAAAGGTACTAGTAGCACATCCAGGATGAGAGAATCTAGTCAAGTAGTACAATGAAGCAAGGAAAAAGCGAGTAAATGATCTGTATCCAGAGACATGGCCATAGTACTGTAGCATTTCGACCGAGTGTTCACGTAACGCGTAACGGGGACCTTTGAACTGAACACTTGCGACATTCGTAACGGTAACATCCAGATTTTAAAGCTCAAATAGGCTAAAAAGAGGCAAAATTTCTCTTCCGGCAAACGCCGGATTGCCTTTTATGGTAATTTTGCCGTGATTGCCGAGAAATGAACACCTGTAAAAATGAACACCTTGCGTCACGCGTAACATGGGGTGAACACTCGGTTGAAATGCTACAGTACTGCGAGAAAATCGACTTGAGCTTGAATTTGAGACTGCATTCGTCAGGCCTGCAGCGTCGTCGAAACCCTGAAGCCCAGACATGGCAGCGAGAAGCACTTCGTAACTTTCCTCCTCAAACGTAAGCACCCGATTTGGCAAGTTTTTTCGGCATATCGGCATCTCACTCGCTTTGGCGGTTGTGCCGTTTAGAACGTCATCAATGTTTGTCATCTCACCTTCACCACTCTACAAGTCGTATCAGACATCGGAGCTGTATAGACGAAGCTGGAACACACACGAAAGGACTGAATCATGGTCCAATTCATTACAGACCAATACATAGTGTATAGATTGTAAAATATCATGAACAACGATAAAAAAAGTCCAACAGGAGACGGTGAACGGAGGAAGGCGAATTTCTTGAGCCGGCACAAAGAGTGGATGCGGGGGAGGCGGGAGCGGGAGGGGCAACAGGCGTAGATGCGGAACAGTTTGGACAGGAGGCGTGAGACGAGGCAGTACGAGGGAAAGGAGGAGCAGGTGCAGCGCTGTTGGGCGGGGCGGCAGGGCTCGGGAGGTATATTCATACACAACGAGACGGACGACTCACCTTCACATGGTCTCGTCCTGAATGTTCCCATGTTTCCTCGTCCCGCCGTCTTCCGCGATAGCTAGTAGCCGCACCCGCTTAGGGGCAGTGCACGCGACGAGCATTGGGGGCCGGCGGGGTGAAGCCGAGTTTGGCGTAATAGTCGGAAGTATGGCGGGCATTGGGCGGGAAGGGCAGTGGGCGTGGTGGTGGTAAGAAGAGAGGGACGACACGTTGGGCCTGTTTGTGTGGCGATCATGATGGCTCTGCGGCAAGTTGTCGGCAGTTAGTGAAGATGCCGACATGCCGGAAAAACTTCCCAAATCCGGTGCTTACGTTTGAGGAGAAAACTCAAGAGTCACTCTGGAAAAAGTGATGGATTGGGGATCCTTAAAACGATCCTGAAATTGAAAGTATCAGTAGTAAAATAAGTAGCCCTTAAACTGTACCTGGGACGCAAAGAATTGGTGTGACTGAACCAGCAACCTAGACGGATTGTATCGGGATCCGATTCTGAGGTCCCGAAATTTCCTGTTTTGGGAGCAACATCTGCGCTCGAGAAACTGTTCCAGAAATGATTGGTTTCAGGAACAGTTTCGGCCAAACCGAAATGTAATGTTTCTCACTTCCAAAAACGTGAAGTTTTTGGGTACCTAAAAGCGATCCCGAAACCTTTGGTTTCAGGCCCGGATGACCGCGCCGGGCACCCGAAACCTTTAGTTTAAGGCCGGAGGGCCGGCCCGCACCCCGGCCCGGTGATCCGCGCCTGAAACCTTTGTCTCGGGATCGCTTTTAGGCACCCAAAAACTTTATGTTTTCCAGGATGTGAGACATTATGTTTCAGTTCGGCCAATACTGCTCCTGAAGACAATTGTTTCCAGCGCAGTTTCTGGAGCACCGATGCAGCTCATAAAACGGGAAATCTCGGGACCTCAGAACCGGATCCCGATACGATCCGTCTAGGTTGCTGGTTCAGTCACACCAATTCTTTGCGTCCCAGGTACAGTTTAAGAGCTACTTATTTTGTCACTGATACTTTTAATTTCAGGATCGTTTTAAGGATCCCCAATCCATCACTTTTTCCAGAGTGAGTGGCGAGAAGCCTCGAGAAGCAAGAGTCGGACGGATCAATTATTGATGGTTCGCATCGCGACAGCGGTGGCTATGCTCAGAGCGACGCGTACCCGAGGTCACCGCGGCGGCCGGCTCTCAATATTTATTGCAATGATACCTGCGTACCTACCGACCAAAGACTTCCCCCTTGACATCGCGCTCAAATTCCAGTTGTATGCACGTGCACGGCTGAGTGGGTCGGATTTTCAATATTTTGTCGCGCTCGAGTTGATTCAGGTTCTACTTAGGCTTTAGCTCCAAGTTGCTCTCTATCGTGAGGTGACTTGTGTTTTATGTTTGAGGCTTCCGGAAACAGGGGACTCTCAAAGCGTTTTGAACAGACGACCAATATTTCGCTTGATGCATATAAATACATTGAAATTTGATACCCTTCGCGAGCCCATTGCCACACTGGCATGTGAGGTCTCAACCAACGGTAACGGTTGCCTGGCCGGAACTGGACAGCCCTTCCACCTAGAGCGTGCGCCGACATTAGCGATCTGCAGTTTCCAACCCATGGTAGAATGGTAGCAGCCTACCGCTATGATTTGCAGATTCATACTGCCCAAATTCATGCCAAGCGCAGCCCACGCATTGACATGATTTTGAACAGTGACAGTCCCGCTGGTTCGCTTGTTTTGACGGACGGAGAGGTATTGGTTAAAGGTGGCGGTGCCAATGATGGAAGGCTGGTTAACTTGGGTGTGTTCGTAGATATCGTAAGTTGAACCATCGGAAACAACGGTTCCCTTGTGTGTAGTACCAGGATTGGCAGTCCCAATGTTAAAATTGTTAGCGTCTTCGTTGATGTAGTATTCGACGAGAGGGTTCTCCGACCAGCCTGTTGTATATGAATCATTCAGTTGTCGATAATAGTGGATGCCGGGACCAACCATAGACGGAAAGTATAGAAGCAGATGCGGGGTTGGGCTCCCAGGACGCGCTGAAAGTCATCACCCTGACGAGTTTCGAAAATAATCTGTTGAGCCAAAATCGTGCACATCCGGCCGGAGATCTCACCTGGATGTGGTTCCGGGATTGAACCCCTGACCAACGACAAAATCGCCAGAGCCATCCCACTGAACCTCGTACTGCCCTCCGGCGATGTTGGTAAAAACGACGTCAAAACTGCCAGCGACAAAGTTTTGCCAGAAAAAGCCGTCGAAGGTACCTTGGCCGGGCCCTTGCACCCCGCGAGCAGAAAGAGCGGTGGTGTTTGTGGGGAAAGTGAAGTTTCCATGGGGCAGGAAGAGGGCGGACGTTCCTCCGACTGCGACTGCGGCAATGGAAAGCAGAGTGGTTGAGAAGCCCATGGTAACAGCTCGATCGATTGAAACTGGAATGAGCGACTAGGCCCTTATAAACGTATGACAATGGGCCCCCAAACTCTGTCAGCCAAATTCATGGGAGCTAGGGGTCGTCGTGGAGAAAACCCGGCGTCTTTGGTAGCGAATGGGCCACCTCACCGCTACCTCACCCCATCACTCTCGTCCTCCTGACCGGCAGCCCATGTGGCGTGTGACTCGGTTTCAGTCCAGCGAGACTGGTTAAACGAATCGGGTAGAATACAGTTCCTGCAGGTGTTCGACGTACGTTGATCCGGCGCTGTTCCCTAAGCTCCGTTTCCCTCAATATATCGCACGCCATAGTGGTTCTCCGAAAATAGGCCGGCCTGTCGGCCTATTCCAGGCACCCTCTTTAATCAAAGAAAAAAAGGTTCGCTACTCTATTTGACTCAAGTAGTGCGTCAGTACGTAACGAGGAATGTCGGACAGTGAACTCTTTTCGCCAAATTGAAAAGTTTCTAGGCTCACCATTTTCTTGAACATCATTTCACGCCCGAGTTGCATCAGTAAACTTCTTGGTTGCAACGTTGAACTGGAACCGCAAATGTTTTCAAGCACATGTGACTGAACCGAACTTCATTGCCGTGTTCTATTTCCTCACTTGCCTTCGCATCGGAACCAAGGCCGCCTCGAGTTCTCATCTCATCATATCTCAACACAACCACCCGCGCGTGGAACTCAGCGTGCGTTGTACTGAGCGGGGGTGACCTGTTTGACCGATGCGTTTCATTTGTCCATTGCCTGTGTCGTACTCATTCATGGAGGAAGAACTCGTTGACGCCGGCAACAACAAACAGGCTGTGGACGCGGATTCGGATTTAGAAGCTGGCCATGGCATTACGGGTGAGAAATGCGTTGTCGGTTTCTCCACGGATTTCGGGGAAAGCGACGCTCCGGAACGGGAAGCACACCTCGTCCTGAGGGGCCGTACAGTGGGCGACTTCGAATGCGTGATGGTCTTCGCGAGCGAACGCGGACCACGTTCCGCTGAGCCTGGCTGGGCGACCTGGTTGGACGGTGTCTGCAGCCCCGCTACTGTGCCACGCATCCTGGGGTGTATCGTCACTGAGCCTCGCCCCAGCTTGGCTTGCGTGCTTCAAAGTGTGCTAAATCCTGTTGCACAACCTGGAGAGGCTCGTCGCAGGTCGATGGGAGCTAGCGGTGATCGAGGGTACGGCTGAGAAGAACCGCTGGAGCCGCAAACGTCGACGGAGGAGCTGACTGATGTTGAGAGTGGGCATGGGTGTGGGGGCGCGGGTGCGAGTGGTGGGAGCGGCTTCGCGGTGTTCGCCGCGGCCTTGGAGCTTGACTCGCGAGGCGGGCAATGCGGACGCGTTGGTGAATGTGGGAGGGACGGGTATGACTGTCAATACGGAGGTGTTGAGGGTTTGAGCGGCGGCAGCTTAGCGAGAGAGTCATTACTTACTCCCTCCATATCCTTCGGGCTTTCATTCGAAAATAGATGGTGTACTTTTATTCGACCAACGCTAAAACAAATCTACCGTAAGTACGGCGAAGAGCTCCTTTGAAATTTGTCTCCATTGAACGACACACTATCGGCAAATAAAAATTGGATTGGGACCGATACGCTGACTGTCCTGCCCACCGGAGAGCACGAGGCGAACACGAGGAATCCGGAGGGAGGCGATACAAGCCGTTGCCCCGGGCTCGCCCTGCTTAGTCTCGTAGACAGACGCTTCGTTTACGCTCCGCTGACCCAGAGAATGTTATGGCATCATTAGGCCCGAACCGTACGCGCGAGTGTTCATTCAGCAACATGTCCCTGCTATTCTACCTGGCGCTCGACGCGTAGCGGTAGCAAGAGACCCGGAAGAAAGAGGAGCGACATTGAGGTAGTCACAGGCAATCGAGTCCGAGTTCGGGAATCAAGAAGTGCACACGCGAAGAGACAACCCAAGTGAGATGAGTTTTTCTTTTCTTTTGCGATGACAACATGAGGCATTCCCCGAGCCACAAGAATTACGCACGACCATGGGAAAAAATCAGGGGTGCCCGATGCATCGAGCGGAAGGAAGATGTGAACAGAAGTTTTTGACTCGGGGAATGACTCGGGAACTCGCCCCATGGAGGTAAAGTGCGGCGGTGAGAGATAGGAGAAGGGACAGATCTAGAAGCGACGGGGTGGGTTTCAGGCCAGGAGACGGACGAACCTGGTACTATGAAGGAGGTTTGGTTCGTGACAGTGGACGGACTAAGTAGCTTCGATAGCCAGGGGAGGCTGGGGAGAATGAGGTGACCAGGCGGAGGAGAGCAGTAGGAACAGTATCGAGGGCAGGGCAGTAGATTCCGCAATCCAAGTCAAACGGCCTGGCAGTACTTTGTGGACGCCGTAGTAATTGAATGCAGCCAGCCAGGCAGTGACGAGCTTGTTACAGTAGACGACGAAAGTATAGCCGGGGAAGGGACTGCCAATGCTGGGGACGAATGACTGCGGGGAGGAAGAAAGAAAGATGAGACAGATACGCGTGGTGACCGCTTTATATACAATTTGATTGTTTGGCTTGGGGGTTGATGAGCGAGATTTGCTTATCGCATTTATGCGATTGGTTGATCAATGCCTGCCGAAGTTCGGAACATGGACGGAACAAGCCGCAATATAACGTGATGAGCATGGTTCAGTTTGAATTTTTTCTAGAACAACCCCCAATCAAATCTTGTACACATGACCCGATCATAACGCATTGCGTTCACTGCCAACACTTCCAAGGAACAGCGGATAAACTCGAGGGTGGTTACATAGCAGCGAAAAGAAAGATGTAATCTTCTATTTGGGAGATTGAAGATTCAAATGAGATTCGTTTTTCTATGGCAAGCTATAAGAGGCTGAGGCGAATGGATTCGGTGTCCTCTTTCTGACTTCCCGCCCATTAGCCAAGTCCCACCATGGAATCCATGAACATGGCTGACACGTCGAACTCGACATCCAGCGCCTCGGCCAGCATGAAAGTGATGATGATGATGAAGTCGTACCTCCATTTCACCCCAGGCGACACCCTCATCTTCAAGAGCATTGTCCCCACCTCTGCCGGCGCTATCCTCGGCACCTGCCTCATTCTATTCCTCATCTCTGTCGCCGACCGCCATCTGCGTGCCGTATGCCGTGGTGTGGACCGCAGATTCGGTGAGTCGATGGTTTGAACCTTGAGTCGTGCAACAATCGCTGACTATTTCCGATACAGGGAGGCACGTCGTCGATCTCCCGTACTCTTTTGTCACTGCGGCGGAGGGTAGTGGTTCTACCACCAGGCTTTCCGAATCCGCTGCTAAAGATGCTGCACCAACGGGAGCAACTCCGCGCTTCATTCTCTCGCGCGAGCTAACCCGCGGAGTCCTCGCCGGACTCCAAACAACTCTACATTATTTCTTGATGTTGGTTATCATGTACGTCGCGCCTCACACAGAATTCTTTTGGGATCATTGACTCTAGAGTCAGGACGTTCAACGCCTCATACATCGTCAGTGTCATTTTGGGCGTAGTCGCGGGCGAAGTGGCCTTTGGGAGACTTCACCACTGATATTGTGGTGTTCGGTTCGATGGGTATCAGTGATTACAACGACGTCTTCATCTTCTTCTACTCTATACATATTGTTGATAAGGTTCCCGTCATGGAACGAAGAGGTGGGAGGCCGACCAAAGCCGGATCTCAACCTCTTTTCGGACTTACAAGTACTTGAGCCAGGAGTCCGTTCCGACCCAGTTTGAATTTCAACACATCTGGCCGAATTGCTGTTTTCTTGTTCCACATCAAATTCATGTGCAGAACAGATTGAGAGGCCTGCATAATCATGTGTTACGAATCGACTGGAGAAGTTTTCATAATATTCTTGGGACGCTGAAGGACAGTATTCACGTCAACATTTGTTACGTCGGACCGAACAAGCGAAGTTCAGCTTCCGTCGACAAAAAATTCGGTCCGCAGATAGACAGTTGGATCAACCGCTCGGCTAAGGGTTCTCACCTCTTGCTGTTGCCGCTATCGGCCCAGTTGGAACTCTGCCAATGATGCTCTAGCTCAAATTTTCTTTATATGTACGCCCACGCCACAACCAACATTCTACGAAACGGTGGATGGTTCCTCGCGTATGGGTATGAATGTTACAAACCCGCCGAGGTATGGCATTACGGAGTGGACCGCGGATTCAAGAATCCATGCGCCATCTGCCGAACAGGAACGGGTGGGGGTGATTCCACATCTCCTATTCTCAATCGGGCAGAGTAATCAGCACGGGCATTTGTGACATTGAGTTTTCTTTCTAGTTCTGAGCCGCAATGTCAGGATACACAAGATCTGCCGGAAAAAGAAGGGCGTGCGTACCTCGCAGTCATGCACCGTGAAGGCTCAGGGCTCACGAACGCGCCTCTGCGCGTCAGAGGGTGGGAGGCAAGGGCGCAACATCAATCGTCCGGTGCGGCTTTGCGAAAACCTGCGCTACGTCGCGCTGATTCTTCAGGGCAGTGCTGGCCATAATATGATATGAATACGAAAATTTCATATTGTATTCATATCTGTATTATATTCAGCTCTGAGGGCTCATGAGTCATATCGTATTTTTATTTTATTATATCGTATCCAGTTGGTTGAATACGAATATATTTTGAATATATTGTGATATATTCTACCTCAAGTGAATTTTGATAAAATGCCCTATTATGCCCACTAACTTGTTAGTGGAAATACATAAGATTTCAATTTTTCGTCCACTGCTTATAGACTGTACGGGACCACCGGTAGCCGTGCCCTACCCAACTCGAAGACTTAGTCGAATGTCCTTTCCCGGACATTGAGCAGACCATTTTCGCTATAAGTAGTGGGGAGTCCAAGATGTATCATGTACTTACGTTCCTTTTATTATGAGAAAAACAATTCATCTAAGCAGACCTCGGTGTCGTGCCAGAACTGAAGCAAGGATCGGTATTCTGAGTTGAATGCACGCTCGTCAACTGCGCCGCTTAGCGAATCCTGATAAGGTCTGCGTTCCTGTCTTTCTTTGCGGGTTCAGTGGATACTGAGGTTTGAAGTTCATCTATGCGCTGTGCGGATGTGAACACGGCGACTCCCTCGGTCGACCTACTTGTCATATATAGGCCGATACAAACTCAGATTGAGGGCACGACAATGGATGCATACCCGTGTAACGGCCGTAACGGCCGTGTTTCAACGGCCCGTGGAACCTGTGACCCGTGCCGTAACCGTGCCGTGGTTGAGCTCAGAAAATCTCCGACGGAACGGGCACGGCAGCCGTGTCACGGGTGCCGTGGAACCGTGGCGACGGTCACGGGCGGCAGCCCTACAGCAGCTTTGTTCTGGAAAGGCCTCATACGATGGTCGGCGGTAGGTTCGGAACAAGCCCCGTTCTGATGCCACGCCGTGCCGGACCAATTACAGCAATCCATCAAAACCGAAATATGCGCAACACGGCGTTCATCAGCCCCGGCTCGCCGGGCCGGACCTTCGCGGGCTTGTTCCGAACCTAGGTCGGCGGCACTGGCTCTTGTGGTTGCTGTGTCCAGACATCTGCCACTGAGATCATCTGGAGCAGTGAGTCGAGGCTTTCGGCTTGATCAGCTGACTCGATCTCGGCCACACTCCAACACGGCACAGTGGGTCGAAATTTCTATACGCTGATCTTTCACTTGTCTTTCACTAAGTTTAGTGTTGGTAAAGGCGAGATCCCTCGGTCCGAGATGAAAATTTAGGACTTCATTGGTGTGGACAAACGGATTTCAGACTGTTGAATAGGTAGGAGTCCATGGTAAACTATAGTCACTCTTGTATCTGCCTCGACAACCAACTTCTCGTCTCAGGCGGGCTCCTCAGTTGAACGCCCATGTCACTGGCGACAGAGAGGTCTGGCCCGAGTAGTCTTCAATCTGCTTGAAAGTGAACGAGCTGAGATGGATGTTGTCCGTGCCCGCGCCGACATTGTAGAACCCGTTGAACACCCCAATGACAGTCTTGCCGTTGTCCGAAGTTGCATGAGCCAAGTGTCAGCAAAGCAGTGGAAATGCGGCTTCACAGGTCACGGTGATTTCGTCATCGCAGCAGACGTGGCTTCCGACGTCTGCAGCGGGAACGGAGATGGCTGACGGGCGGTTGGTGGCGGGGCAGCCGCAGTTGACCGTGCCAGTGAATCCGAGAGTAGCTATGGGGTCTGTCAGTCGCGAATCGAGTGAAGGTCCGCGGCATCTCACCAGTACCAGTGAACGCACTGCAAGACGCACTGGCGCTGCCGATGAAGGCAACGGTAGAGACGATGGCGAGGAGAGACTTGTTGAAGAACATGGCGCTAGTTAATTCGAAGTGCAGAGTTCCCTTATAAACGATTCAAGTGTGTGGCAACGGCATATGAAGCAAACGTTCTCACCCTCAGGAGCGAGCGTTGAACCCACCGATTCCGAGTACACCCAAAGATCAAAATATTGGCAGCCCCGGGTTATTTTCCATTTGAAAGCAGCATTCATGATAGTCTCTCGTAGACAGACACTTTACCCGGACACTCGTACCTCGTTGGATATCCAAATGATTTGGTCGGCATTCAAAGTTTATACAAGCCATGCTCCATAACGTTCGCTCGACCAGTCGAAGAAATAGTGAGAGAATTACTTCATCAATGTCGGGAGGACCTAGAAGTTTCGAGACGGCGATCGAACTAGTCTGATAGTAAACACGGTGCGCTTGTTGACAGGCCGTCAAATTACGTAAAAGAGTGGCTGTGCTGTCTGGTGTTCTTTCCTTCGTAGTGCAAGCAATACAGCCTGAATATATTGCAAAATATTTTGGCAGGTTCTTGAGGTAGAACGAATGTTATTGCTCAGCGAGAGTTAAGCTTTTAAAACCCTCCGATTCTTTGAACCAGGATCAACCAGAAAATGCTTAGCTAATACCACGTTCAGAAACTCACGCTGTATCATCACAACAACCACACCTCTCGCTTCATTTTGTGAGAAGATTGGGTTTATTGGAAGCCCTTCTATGTGCTCAAATATTCCCAGAATTATATCACCTAAAGGCGTCTCAGAACAAGGCCGCAAAAAATTGATCGGTCCGCCAACAAGATGGTCGTGTTTACTAACAGACCATATACAGATACATCTTGATCGTCATCTGTATATCGGTTCTGTCACAGAGACTACGATCGAACTCAATTTAAAACAACCGCCTGGGATTGGTCTATTACTGTATGTTATTACTAAGCGAAGTTGAATCGAACGCGGAGTATTCTCGGGAATTTCGATACCCGCGTTTTACGGTCCTGGCTGGTCCGACTCCTGCAGGTATTCTACGATAAGTTCCCGTATTTCGTGGGGATAATTAAGGCGTTACCTATCCTGTGTTGATGTACCAACTGTTTTGTTTCTCTTCAGGTTGTTTTCCCTTGGTTTTTCCACGTTTGTCTAGATCTACGCCGGCGAGTATGTTCTGCGTCTCTCTGTGAGCTTGTCTAGATGGATTTGGTGGGCCCACGGAAAATGACGTATCGATCTAGTGCGTGCCTAGTACTCAACTAGTATTCGTGGAACGGCGTTCCTGAGACTTGATTGACAGGTTCCGAATCGGACCGGTCGGCAATTACCGCAGATCAGAAGTCGCGGGCTTTGTCCTCGACCACCACCACCCTAACCACCCACGCCTCGAATCCCCTGCCCGCAGTGCTGCCCCGCAATGCTACTCCCACCCAATACATTTCCGCTGCCTCACTCGCCACTCGACACATTGCCGCCCCGACCACCGCCCGACCACCGCCCGACGCGCTACGGCCGCTCAGCGCGCCATCGTCGCTGAACATGTCGCCGCCAGTGGACGCGTCATCCGCTGCCGCACAATCACACCCATTTCCTCCCTCTTCTGTTCCGCTCCGTCCTGTGCAAGCTCGCCCGAAAGCCTTTCCCTCGTGTAATCCCCGTGCGGCAGTTGGATGACACGCATAAGCTGTGTACGCGCAACTCGACGGCCCTGTACTATCTGTTTTGTACCCTTCAACTCCCAGGTGCGTCGCCTAGGACTCGATCCGAGGATGCGGCGCTGACATTCCTTTCAGGTTTTTTATCTACACGACTCCGCGGCGGACGCGTTCGAGTCGGCATGAGGGACACCAACGAGCGGATGAGTAGACGATCATGCAATATAACCTGTCCGTGCCTGATCTTTCTTTTTTCTTCTACAGACATCCGCTGTTTGATCAATACAGTATAATTTCCTTGAATTTTCCTATTCCTCCGAGTATGCTCTCACACCGAGTCTTACCCCCTCCGATGCGGCGCTCTGAGCTCGCCAAGTACCAACCTACCAACCACCAATTCAGGGTCACCATCTTGTCCCCGTGTACTGTGCTTCTGGGGCAGAAAGGATCTTTCGACGGGCTGCGCTAAAGCGCCGGTCTCTGGAGAAGGCCCTAATCTCAGACAAATTGACAGCTTGTGCGCATTGTCTTGTGAATTTATCATCGACTTATTCCCTCAACTTTCTCTCTTACTGCTCTATCGCACCCACTCCCATCTCCCCTTCTCCAGAGTCCCCGCTGTCAGACAGGCCAGTCCGACGTCTCTCAAGCGCACTGCCTCAGTGATGCTGTCCCCGCCCTTCCATTCCTGTTCCCACTACACATCACCGAGTGCGACATATGTCATACGCATGTCCTCCAGTATCCTCGCTTTCGCACATGCCAGTCCGACCGTCTCTCAAGCGCACCGCGTCGGTGACGCTTTCCCCGCCCGCGACTATGCCTCCATTCCCGCCCCCCACTACATTTCTAAGACACGGCGCTAATCCCATCCCAATGTCCCTCTCGATGCACCAGGCGGTGGAGCGATCGGAATCGTGAGCTGGGTCGAAATAAGCGGGTCTCTTGTCAGCAGCATCGGATTGACAGAGCTTGATAAAATACCCGACCCCGAGCTGGGATCAGACTATACTATAGTACTATATTGGAATACGACTTTTCTTTGATGAGTACAAAAATGGGCTGACTCTAATGGTTTTTATGGCCTTCTCTGGTTCTGAGACAAATAACTTATTTATCCTCTCAAACGGTGATCGGGTTCGCCCGGAGGGCCCCTATTTTGTGTAGAAAACTGCGGCACGTGCGCACGTGCCTTCCACCGCCACCGCCTGGCTTGCCAGCAACACATCCTTCGGAGGAATCGTAGAACGCTCTCATGCCCGATCTTATGCTCTCACCACCAATTGCCGCGAACAACTCTCTCCTTCTGTCCAATCAGCCGCTGGCCAGCTGTGCCGAAGAAGTTGCGACTTGAGTCTTCAGGATCTTCAGGCGCTCTTCGCTCCAGTGCGCCGCTTGCGCGCCGAATTATAACGGAGGTATGGTAATGCCTCAATCGGCCCTCACTCAGCGGCCAGTATGATCACCATTTCAGTCACAGATCCCACTGACTCGCCCACTCACAGGCCCGCCATTGGGCTGCTTGCACAGCATCCGGAAGAGAGCTAGTGCCTTGTCGCGCTGCCCGCATGGACGACCCTCGAGATCGCAGACGCCAGCGCGTCGGACGGGACGTCAACCTGGTACTGATCACCTCTCGTCGGTGCTCTGACGCACTTTACCTCGTTCCGCGCCTGCATACGTTGCGGCTTCGGTGCCGCCTCAAATTCGACGATATTGTGTTTGGGGAGTTGCTGTTGTACAGCTGCGCGAACTTGTCGTTGACAGATGTCTCGTATGGGCAAGTATGACCGACGCTGTTGTGATTGTTGTTGCTGATATTTCTCTTTGGTTTTCCAGAGTCCCAATCCGCTGTTTATATTTTAGGCAGTGTCTCCGCTGCCGGACCGGTTAGTCGTCGAATCCTGAACTTGGTTTCGCGAATTTTCATTCTGTTAACTTTGTTAGGAGCGGGGAATGTAACGTCCTCACGATCGTTCACCACCATCTTCAACTTACTCAAATCGTGCCCAGAATACACAGGAACGGTAGCCACATTCGACATTGACCCTCCACTACAATTCATGTACTTTCTCTTTATGGTAGGTTTTCCTATGTGCCCTTCCACGTCCAGATCTAGCTATTTTCTCTAGATGGACTGACGTGATCTTACAGGTGCCGCTCGAGGTGAGAAGTTTAGCTCCCGTGGTTCGGGCCGATTTTTGACCCTACTATATGGCAGCGCCTCCTCGTGAGTTGCAACTTACGCCATCCACCCGTAATGGCAGCTCACATCCAGACTTGCTTGGCTCCGGGTACGTACAGCTTTAGACTCAGATAATAAGTTATTAAGTACTGATCTTCAAATCCTTATCTCACCCCGATCAGGCATCCTGTCGGCCTACTCACGATCACCCTAGGGTCTCAAGTACTTCTGCAGAGCTTGAGTTGCTGGCTAGCGATAAGGAATGTTCAGTCAAATTGAGTTTTGGGTGGCTTTGGCTGTCGAGTCAGCGAATCGAACCGAAGGTCCTGCGTGGGAGTGTAGTATGGGTAAGCCATGCGCCACAACCCTCCGTCGTACTAAAGTGTTTCATAAGTCACACGTCCCCAGAGACCTTACCAAAGGTTTTGCCGTGAAAGTGCCTCGGGCGCGGCGCTGCGGCGGCTCATACTTATGGCGATTACGAATTTTTCGTAAGTCACACAACCATTCTTCACTTTATGAAAGGGTCAGTCCGTATCCGTAAGGCGCTGTCGCACCCCTTTATCAATTGAATGAAATAAGTTACTAACACTACACAGTAGGGTCCCAGAGTTAGCCAGGTGGTGTGCCCAAATGGCTTACGTGGAAAGCAGTAGCGACTTGAGCTGTGGCACTCAGGTGGGACTGGTGCGTCAGTTCGCAACATCTCTCCACTGTTGCTTAGTCCCGCTTAGACTGTTCTCAAATTCGAGGAATTACGGCGCACATATACACAGGACTTCAACACCGCCCGAGTCGAGTAAGTAATGACAGCACCTCCATCTTCCACGCTTGCTTTTCCCTCTGCAACTCGACTCGACTCGGAACGCCGCCACGATCCTTTGGCTCATTCCGCAATAGGTTTTGGCCACGCCGGGTTGCGCCGAATACTCGTACTTCCAGGAAGTGTGGTATATGCAGATTGTTCGCGCACTCGAAGCATTACACCATATGGCGTTAGTTAACACTACAGCCGGGTAGCAATCAAGTATAGTCAACCTCCATCCATTTTCCATGCTATTCTGCACTTCCTAACTTCCTCGCTTTCCTGCCGCACCTTGACTCCGACGGCGAGCCCATTTCTGGAAACTGGCGTTGTTAGGCATCGCAACGTTAGATTTGGACTGTGGGCTGTGAAGTCTGGCCGATTCTGGGGTGCTGAGTGTTGGCCCCGTCTCAAAATTTTGTCGAGTGGACGGACACCCATGAAACCGCTTACAGCGTGATTGCGACCCGCATGAAGACTATGTGAACTCGCGGTGGGCATTTTCCTGCCCCTCCTGGGTGCATTTGGATCACTCACTCAAGCAAATGCAGCAAAGGACACGATGCCAGGCCGCGCAGGAGCAAACAATGGCATGTGTACGATACAAAAGTCGGCTTTGAGGTTCGGCCCGCTTTTGGGGTGCGTACTAGCCTCAGCTGTCTAATTAGTACCTTCATCGTTGACTAGGTGAACTCAAGGTTGAAGCTTCGCTTTTTGTTCATTCCGCCGAACTCCTTTTAGCTCGTTTTACGGCCTTCTGGACGTCCTGGCGCTCATTCGATCGCAATACAGCATCCCTTGAACGCCACCGAGGGAAGCAAAGGGCAACCCTGTATCTATCTTCGATCTTGCACTCGATTGTATGCTTACTTTCTCATCTGCAGCCCAATCCAACGGTTCTTTTTCGATCTACCTGCGAGAGGTGTGGTGATCGGGGTTCTACAACGTATCCAATTTGGAGGGCATCGAGCCTTTTCATTTCTATCATCTACCGCACACGGGGCGATATCATAAACGCCGTTCCCTCACACGTACTCCACAAACCCTCGGTCTGCTGTAAAGTCAACCAGTTGCATATATGGCTGCGGGCACGCCTTATCTTAATCAACTTCGCCCAGGCCCAGACTTAGAGCAGGTGAGGTAACGAATTAAACCAAACTGGAGAGTGTATTCTTATTGTGGAAAGAATATTGTGCGAAATAATAGCATTGATCGGTCTCTTGCTCTTCTTCACTTTGCACTTTCAGACCACAGTGAATGCAGGCTCTGCCTCGTTGTCCCTCCTTGCCTCATCCTCGCTCAAACCTTATACCTGGGCCGGTCACAGTGAGTCTAATCCCGTGCCCTTATTTACATCACTGAACGTGGGCGCCCAAATAGACGCGTTTTCCCTTCCCCGCGTTACATTTCATAGGGCTTTGCCCTTACCAGTACTTCAAAAACGTCGAAAGTCCGACGAGGACGCGTTCTCTCGTCACCCCGACCACCTTTGATTGACCTTTCATGTACACGGAGACCACGACTTACGTTCCAGACGAGTGATGTGACGGCAAGGAAATTAATTCCGCGTATTTTGGCACGAGAGTGGCCATTGAAAGAGGTTCGGTGCATTCATATTCCAGCTAACGTCTAGCATTCCCTGTTTGCAACTCCGCTCCACCTGTGCCTTCATGATGATCGTTGCGGTACCTTTAGCAGTGGCAGCAGCAGTCCTATGTTTTCTGTATTGTATCCGTCGCTCTTCATCTCTACCATTCCCTCCAGGACCACCACGAGATCCAATCATCGGCCACCTTCGATATATGCCGTCCAAAAACCGGGCTACCGTATTTCATGAATGGGCCAAAACCTATGGTGTGCGAGTCTTGGGACCCTTCAATATTTCTGACGCCCTCTTTGTAGGCGATGTCATGTATTTCGACGTTCTCGGCAAACCAATGATCGTCCTCAGCACTGAGAAAACGGCGGTAGATCTCTTGAATAAGAGGAGTTCCATTTACAGTGATAGGCCACGGTTCATCCTGTATGAGATGTGCGCTTCATTTTGCTTGCTCGCCGATACGCATTGAGAGTGCTAGGATCGGGTGGTCGACTACGCTAAGCCTGATGCCATATGGCAAGCGATTCGCGCTGCACCGACGGTTGCATCAGTCGTACTTGAATCGCGAAAAATGCCGCCAATTTCGGCCCATGCAAGCTCTCGAGGCACACATTCTAGTGAAAAATTTACTGGAGTCTGCGCCTGAGGGATACAGTAATTGCATAAATAGGCGGGCCCAATATCTTCGTTAACGAACCTTCGCTGAGAATAGTTTCTAGATTTTCAACCGGAGTCGTTTCCCAGATTGTGGCTGGCCATCGCATATATAGCGACGATGACCCGTATATGCAGACAACCCAAGCCCTACGAGAATCACTTGGACGCACGGGTATCCCAGGCTCCACCGCACTGGATTTTCTTCCTGTTTGTACGTCACCAGAAAATATCGCATTGTGTGATGTTCAATACTACTTTAGTGAGATACCTGCCGGCATGGTTCCCTGGGTTCCGGTTCGGTGCCATTGCCAGAGAGTGTAGACCACGCCTGCAGCGGTTATACGAACTTCCGCTCCAGGCGGTAAAAGACGAGATGGCAAGTTGACGTAAGGCAATTTCAACTCGAGTGATATCAATTCAACAGGAAACCGGAGTGGCCAAGCCTTCATTCATGCTGACGCACCTGGAACAGATGAGAGACACTCAAGAGTCTCAGAACTACGACGACATAAAATGGGCGGCGGCCGGGATGTTTGGTTCAACGGTATAAGGGCAATTGCTCATGTCTGTCGTCGTTGCTCAATCTGCAGCATAGATATGGAGTACCGTGACTGTCTTCGTACTGGCGATGCTCCTTCATCCCGAATATCAACTCAAGGCCCAGGCAGAAATCGATACGGTCGTCGGCAAATCGCGTCTGCCTGACTTCGACGACCGTGAACATTTGCCTCTGGTGGAATGCATAATGCAAGAGACTCTTCGGTTCGTGCGCACCTCGGGCCAGATTCATCTGATGTAACCGTGGTTTTTCAGATGGCATCCTCCAACGGAATTAGGTCAGGAAAACAACGCTATGTACGGACATTTCCGCCAACTGTGAACCAGGGGTACCACATCGGTTGATGGAGGACGACGTCTACCGGGGAATGTTTTTACCAGCGGGGTCCACGGTCTTTGCAAACATCCGGTTCGAGTTCAGCCTTGCTGCGACCTCGGATTGCTCATCTCAACCATGCAGCGCAATGTCTCTCGACGAGAACAACTATTCGTCTCCGCAAATCTTCCACCCTGAGCGGTTCCTGCCAAAGCCAGAGGGAAAAGGGGAGCCTCATTTCGCCTCGGTATATGGATTTGGTCGAAGGTTGGAATTGTAAACCCGTTTACCTTCTACGTCGCATAGCTCAGAGTGCCCCTAGGATTTGTTCTGGTCACCATCTCGCAGACCAAAGCTTGTGGATCGCGATTGCGTCCATTTTGACGAGCTGCACTATAACTAATGCGTACGACGAGCATGGGAACGTAATTGTGCCTGATCACTCGATGAGCGATGGGGTCTCGAGGTTTGTAACCTCCGCCTGCAGTCGTTTCAAAAATATTTAAATTTCGACAGTCACCCGAACGATTTCCCGTGCGTGATTTCATGCCGTGATCCCAAGGTGAGGGCGTGGTTGTAGAGGATTCGGTGGACCATGGATTGTTATATCATTGGCATGAGGCATTTCAAGTCGTGTAAAGAACCTAGAACTACAGGAGTACAGTGAATGTGATAAAAAAACCTCGACGATAAATCTGGGACCGTACGGCATGTGCAGAATCCTGGAAGCAGTTTTGCCGCGAGGTAAGGGTGCCCATAAATTGATTAGATATTACACGGCGAGGCAGTTACATACGATGTCTGTTGAGGTATTCTTCAAGTGACATCGAGTCGAGGTCTTCTTTGAAACCAGCTAACTAAAATGCAGGGAGAGAATTCAATATTGTAGGACCGTATTGGCATTCCTGAGCAAGATCGCACTATGTAATCGCTGCGTACCTGCCGCTTCAATCTCGGCTGCTCAACCAATACTGGTGCACTGAAACGTCTGTCAGTCTCAGTATCCGAGGAAATGCGGGGTGGTCACCGTCGATCAGCCCATTTCTCTTTCGACCCACAAAATCATCCGCCAAGGACCAGAAATTGGGTCGAAGACCCCGTGCATCAGCCTCCCACTCATCCCAATAGTCGTTGTACAGATATAACGCGATCCGCACATCGTGGATGGGGACATTCGCCGTCTTTTCGTAGGCATACCGCTGCTTCGTGCGGTGCCAGACATTAACGAGGACTTTGAGTCCTGTGCACTGCGCCAATACCCTCTGCATTGTCGTCCAGGGGACCACGTCGTTATGGAAGCTAAGGTGGGTCAAAACGGGGAGCGCCGAAATTTGCGAACAGATCTGTGTTTCCCCCTCCGCAATGCGATCGAACACGTCAAGGTGGGTGATGGAATCGAACAAGGAGTGCCCCATATCAACCTTCCCGCCGAACAAGCGCGTGAGATTGCCCGCGATCCGCTGTAGGTGCATTTTCGCCAGCTTTGGGAGGAGGACGGGATGGGCCGAGTCGCCTAGGGCAGCAAAGTCCACCACTCCACTGCAAAGCTCCAGAAGCTCCATTGTGGCACGCCACGGCAAGGCTCTCTTGTCCTCCACGAGGAGATGTCGAACGGCGTCGTGAAAGAATGTGGCTGGTTTTAATTCCAGTCGGAGGGCCCTCAGGACAGCGAGAGCCCTGGCCAAAGAGCGATGCTGTTGATTGACTCGGAGGACCCTATACATGCAAGGTTCTATCCTGCTCCATGATCAGGTACAATATATTGGGTGCGGTATCGGAGGAATGTGCACCAGACGAAAATGCGATGAGCCACCAGCAGAAGACGCGGGATTGAGTCCGGATGTGTGAGGGCAGCCACGACAAAGATTTCTCTCTCTAACTCTGGGGGAATTCTAGGGCTGCTGGATGACATATGTATGTGCGATGTGGTGGGGAGATCCAAGCACCATCGTGGCCGTATTATCACGTGCCCTGCCGGTCGGCTAAATTCAAATTGAAACTCGAATAACGTGACGGATCAGAGGAAGCGTGATGATCAGATCGACCTTGATGGCCGCTGAAAAGATTTAACTCTCATTTGGAGGAGCTGGCTGTCGGCAATCAGTGTTTTCAGCTTTGACGGTCGGGCCGAAGGGATTCCAACGGCTCGACAAGCTGCTCCGAGGGGGTTAGATCCAGCAACTTAGAAGTGGCAATCAACACCTAAGTGCTGTACCTTGCCTGCTTTCCACCAATCCCAACGAATCGCGATGTGGGAAGAATTCCCACTCTGTCTGATCATTGATCTATCTTGCCACGCGTCCGAGTTGCCATGCCCACTCCATTTAAAGTAAACTGCATTCTGAATTCTCTTCCCTTTTGCTTCGCTTTCGCTGCTCCTCGATGCACCGACGGGTTGTGTCTTCGTCGGAGCGGTCTCATCCCAATGATAGCATCGAAGCCTTCGGAAACGAGAACGACGAACCAGCCACTCCGATCCGGTCTCGGGACAATTTTCTTCCCGCACGGGTAGGTACGTATCAAGCCCGTTTCAAGCCACGATGCTGAACAACCTAGGACACGCCGGGTCTCTTCTTCTAACATCCGGTCTGTTGTATCTTCTGTCTCTCGTGCTTCATTCTCTTCTCGTCGGGATCCATGTTATTTTACTGGGAATCTGGGCAAAAGGCCTGGAGCACCGAGTCACTTTCTCCCTGGCAAATCAAAAGACTGTGTCATTTTTGATTACTGCTATTTCGACGACGATCGGGACGGTGTGTATCTCCAGTCCTTTCACCTTCACCAGAATGTGACCCACACCGAAATAAGGTATACGCGGCGTCATTGGTTTTCATCACACAGACGCTTTCTACGCGACGCAGTTTGCAACGGGATCAAACGCTGACGGAGACGCACGACAACGCCGCCGCCTGGGCAGGGATCGGGTCTGCGCTTGTACATCTCTGGCGTCAGAAAACGGTTCCGGCTTCGGTCGTTGGCGTGCTCTCTACATTCTTTTACCTTTCAAGTGTCTTGGTGAGGAGGATATCGGGTTGAGTCGGAGCCGAATTGATACGACGACGACGTCACGTAACTAAAATTGCTATTGATCGACAGGAGTGAGTCATTTTGCGCTTTACCAGCGCATGACTCAGAATATCGTCAATGTCCGCCCTCGAGGTGGTGCGCCGGCTCTGTAAGCTCATCTAGTATTCAAGATTCAACTTTCACACTTGATTTCTAGCGTTCTTGGAAAAATACTATTCCACTCGCCATTACCTTGGCCTGGATGCATGTGTCGTCACCTCTGCGCGATACACCACGCGAGGAAACATGTCTTTGACAAAGGATTTGCTGTTTCCTGCTCTCCGCATCCTCATCGAGACGCATGCGGCGCTTGGAGTACGGCTCGAGGGAAAGGAAGATACCCCAGATCTCGCGTTCGTCAGGCTCCCAAGCATAGATCTCTCGCGGGTCGTCGAATTCTCCTGGAGCGGCGATCTGCGGGGAGCGCTGGAGAAGCACCTCTCGCATCGACTAGAGGATACTCAGGGAGATTTGCCCCTATGGCGCCTCGAGGTTCTTGCCGACAACACGATAATCCTCGCCGCCCACCACTCAATCCTGGACGGTCTGAGTCACACCGCCTTCCACGACTCGCTCGTCCGGGCACTTCAAGAGACACCATCCGCCTGTTCGTCTTCCCTCATTGTCCCTGAGCTAGCTATGCCCCCGCCCCTCGAAGAGCTCGCGGATGTGCGCCCCACGCTGTTAAATTTCCTGGGCGCACTCTACGAGCTCTTTGCACCCAAGTCGTGGCAGAGTTCTTATTCCGCGTGGACAGGCAATTCTGTACCGACGGTCATCGCCGTTCAGACCCACGTCCGTCTGTTGTCTTTCAACTCCTCAGACGCCGCCCTCTTCACCGAGACCAGCCGCACCCACAATGCCACCGTCACCTCAACCCTCTACGCGCTCGCTGTGTCCGTCTTCGCACGTTTGATCGTCAACGATCCCGAAAAACACAAAACCGTCTCCGTGCTCGTGCCGCTCTCGATGCGGTCCGTCGTAGGTGTTGCGTCCGACGTCTTTGGCAACTATATATCGAGCTACCACACCTTTCCAGCCCTCGCTCCCGCGTTCTCCTGGGCCACAGCAGCGCGGTTCGCTGCAGAGCTCCAGGCGCAGCGCAGCACGAGCTATCGATCTCTCGGGATGCTGCGCTGGGCGGAGAAACACTATGCGCGCATCCTCACGGGTACATTGGGAAAGAAGCGCCGCTTTGGATTGGCGCTTTCGAACCTCGGGCGCTTTCAGCCTCCCCCCAACATCGAGGGAAAGTGGTCCATTGAAGAGATGTACTTCTCCCCGTGCGACACCCTAGCCGGTGCGGCACTGGGTCTCAGCGTTGTCGGAGATCCCAGCGGCGGGCTTAACATCTGTTTCAAATGGGGAGAAGAAAGCTTGGAGACGGCTTTTGTGGAGGAGTTTATTTCGGCGTTTCGGGATGCTTTTGTTGGGCTTTTGGCGTAATTCTAGCTTTTTGGCTTTGCGAATTCAACGGACCTTTACAGCACTCTTTGCATTGGATGCGAGGATGAAATCTGGGCGTGTGTTGAGAACAGTCCCAAGTCGCATCGGAAGAACGCGTGACTAGTCTCGAACTAACGTGTGAATCGTTCCCTACTTTGCTCTTCCATCACTTATTCATCGCCCGTGGAGCAACGACAGAACCACCGTCTCTCATGCCTCCCGCACGAGCGACCAATATCATCACGATCTGCTGATGTGCCTTCGACGAAAAAACGTACAATAATCATCACTTCAACAGCGCGACAGGCATAGAAACTCTGTGAGATTTATACTTACTATCCTGCCACTCAGTCAAACGCCCAGTTGAGTGTAACAGGACGCATAAATGACACCCCCAAAACCGAGAACGCCGCGTCCGTAAGCTCAATCGAGCTCGCTATGCATACACATTCGCCTGCAACCGTCACCACGACGGATTTGCCCTGAACTGTGTACACACAGAATTAGTTCAACTTTGCATGCGCACATCGAAATCAAATAATGGTAGGCTAGGACGTACATTGAACCGTAACATCATCCCCGCAGCGCGCTCCACTCTCAAATACGTCGGGCGAGACCATTATAGCGAGATCGGAGTCCTGCACGGAGGTCCCGCACTGTTGTGGAGAACCATTCAGCGGTGGGATGAAGAGCGACGCTGGGGTAGGGAGCGGTTAGATCCCAGAATGGACAGCAGCAGAATATGCATGCCTTGTCCCACTGTCTTGGAGGTCACCGCCGTGGATCCTACGACTGTAGCTGTGAGCGCCAGCCAGACGGAGAGGCAGAGCGTAGAACCGAAGAGTTTCATTGATGTTGTGGGTGACGGAATTCTGCTCTCTCCTTCTTTTATACTTGCACCCCTACCACGCGGGGTATGTGAAAATCCGCGAGGCGATCAAAACACCCCACCTAAACTAAATTGAACCACGCGGTAAAGCAATGCTTCCGACTTCGGTAGCAACGGAAGATGCTTGGTAGCACATGCATCATCTTCCACGTCCGTATTAAGACTTGAAGACCAGTTTATTTTTCTTTTCTTTACGAAGGCCCGGTTGAACGATAAGCTCCGCAAACAGCATAGTTCCGGCCTGGCGGCAGGTGCTCGGAAGTTTGAAACGGTTTGATGGTGGGCATCGAATGAGGTGTAAAATACGCTGGCAATATTAATTTGCACACAGCGCTCCCAGGCGTGCAACACATCTTTCCGACAGGGTCGCGTCAAAATTATAATTTTTCGTGCTCTCGGCCTCTCGCGCGGCCAAAGCTTGATCGGCCGAATTCGGCAATGTTCGGCATCTGCCCATTCTCAAAGTGATGAGGCGAATCCTCGAAACTATTCCAGAGGATCTGGAAAATTCGCCCCACGTTAATGCAACCCTTGTCTCAACTCCATGATACTTATATGTTGCATTTGGCTTGTATATATGTTTAGTTGCAACGGAACAGACTCGGCTTCCGGCCGTGTTTAGGGGTCACGCTCATTTTTCTGTTGTTTCAGCAATGATTAGTTGCCACACAAAACTATGCATACACCGCATCGATGTTTGGAATGAACCCTTCATGAGTTAGATCGGCAAGGATCACTCTGCTGAAGCAAAAATCCGTAATTACGCAAAAAAAAAAACACCGGTGACAGCTCCCATTTCATCAATCCTTACCTTGCTCAAGGGGGTACGGAAAATAAAAAAAAACACCTTGGGCCGTTTTTTTTATTATCGACCTTTTGGGGGACCCACCCTACCACGTGACGTCCAAATAAGGAAATATTTCCTTTTCGGGCAGCGTCATCGTGCTGAATGTCTCCAATATTGACGAGGTGGGTATTGAGACACCATCCCTTTGATTAACTTCATTCTCAGAGGCCTCCAGCACTCATTTTCCACTTTTGATCTTGCTGTCAAAATATGACCAACTGATGATCAAACTTCCAAAACGGGACGAACGAGCCGCCGAAGACGATCGGTGTCCTGCAAATGCTCAATTTGAGTCAACTAAGTAGCAGAGAGTGCTTGGGATCTCACTTGTATGCATCCTGACCAATTTCAGCACAGAAAATACAAGGTCATTATTTTTTTTTTACCCTCCCCTGGCCGACCGACCCTCCCTGCCCTAGGTCACGGCTTGTCCGGCCCGCACCCCCTTGACCTTGCTGTCATCTAACTGTCACCACGACGCACAGGCTGCCTCGCCCAAGATGCTGGATATGTCCCCAGAACTTGTCCTCGAGATTTTGGACACGTTCTCCGTGCCATTGGGCTTTCCCGCCGAGCATATCCCCGTCGCCGATCGCGTTGCGCTGCGTTCCTGCAGTCTTGTCTGTAAGCGCTGGGCCGCTCACTCCCAGCGACTATTATTCCGGCGTGTTGTCATAAACAACGCATGGACCGGGATGCTCCTCATGCAACGCCGCCCGATGGTGGTGCGCACCGTTGACCCAATCGCCTCTTTCCTTGAAACCATCACGGTGGACACGGAAAAGTCCAGCTGGCTGCGAAATAACGTCCTCAGCCTCGTTTTGCGACCTCACTCCTCAACGAAGCAGAGGGACATTATTAGGATTCTCACCAATCTGCCGAATCTGCGCGAGCTTGATATAATTGGCCCACCGTGCATGTTTAACGATGAAGAGCTTGCAGAGCTGCGCAGCTCTGCTCCGAGTATCCGCTCGTTGCGTATCAATGCACATAATCTGACCCCCATTCCTGGACCTTCAATGGGCCCTGACATCTGGCTAGCTGTTATAGATCTCATTAAATCCTTTCCGACCATTCGTATGCTCGATATCACCGCCAACGCCTTCCTGGGATTTCCTGAGATACTGGGTCTTGGACCCCCACTCGGGTTAAGCCTGTTATCGTTCAAATTTAATTCGAGATGGGTGGCGAATGCGGGCCCATTTCTCGCTTCGCTCGTCGATGGCTGTACGGACAACGAGCCCCTCGAGGTCTTCCATCACAAGCAGACCAAGACGCCACCAGCGGATCTGCACGACGTTCTTTCGACTCACGGCCATCATATACGCTCCCTCGTCATCCAAGGGCAGCTCAAGGATCCGCATGTTCTCAGCCTCTGCACACGCCTTGAACGATTCGAGTGCGAAACCCTTCCCTCCGATGAACTCGTGGCCGCAATCCCGCGAACTATCACAGCGTTGGCAGTAGCGAATCCCACCCAAGACCTACCCTCCGTCTTCCCCCTCACCACAGTACCCCTACCCCCGCCCCGAGTCCCTTTTATCCCGGTGGAACATCTAACTGTGCAGCTCGCGACCTTTCCGTCCCTTCGAGTGCTCACGTGGATGGGATCAACCGCCCACTCAGGGTTTGCCGCTCTGCGGGAACAATGCGGCCGCCAGGGAATCGAATTGCGCTGTCATGCACGCAATACTGTACGTTTGACTTATAGTCTCAGGTCATTCGCATGCTGACCTCTCATCTTCTCAAGGACATATTCAGTGACGACGAGGTTCAATTCATGTTGCGTCGTCGGCTGTTACAAATTTAATATCATCGGTACCGTAACTCGGCCAGTCTTACACGTTTTATTAAAACTCCACTCGAACTCACAACTTAACTTACGAGGACTGGGGTAATCTTTCGCTATCTCATCTTTGAAATTCGCCGAAGCCTTTGACTCGAACAATACGTGCTTTCTGGCCAGAAGAGATTTTGAGTGAAAATCGCCTAAAAATAGTCAAATGAATGAGAGCCGAAATTGGAGTGGAGCGCTCTCGAGGATCCTCGAATTGCAGCTTGTCTCTCAACCGTCTGACGTTCCGCATTGCGAGGATCGAATTTTCCGCCGATTCAAGTCTAAAGCCAGTCACAGTCTCGTTCCGCTCTTTCGAACGAGGGACAAGTTTTACTCATGTCGTCTAATCTAACTGGGAGGGAATGTCCAAAAATGTCCGTGATGTACGCAAAGCAATCTACGGGGACCCGTGAGCTACGGTTGTCGAAATAAAGACAGGACTAGTACTGACGATGAAATGAAGGGGTGGCCTTTGGGAGGCCAGAAAGTAATCGAGGCGGGACTCAGGAGACTCATGTTCTCAAACACTATGGCGTCTACTGCTGGATGGAGGCTCTCGCGCCTCCCATTCGAACAGTGAACGAGCTGCAGAGCTTTCCTGGACCATAGGACGCACATCATGATACGACGGCGGCCGGGGAAAATAAGGCGGAGGAGGCGGACGCAGCAGTCCTTCACCACCGAGTAGAGTATCAAGCCACTGCGCGTTGAACTCCATATGCCCACGGACGATCGCCGAGCCCGTAGTACGGTGTGGTGTGCGCCAATAGCTCCACGCGCACGTCGCCAGCCCGCCCACAAGTCCCACCATGAAGGCTGAGAAAAGTACGATCCCAGCGTTGCTGATCGCCAGGCCCGTCACGTTTCCGTGGTGGAATGGTCGCGACGACGGTCGTGGGTGTCGGGAAATCTCGGCTGCGGCCGGCAAGGTGAACACGGGCGAAAATGTAGAGAGTGTTGCCGTTGCAGAGAGCGATGATATTGGAGACTGAAAAGCGGAAGTGTCGTCGTCTGCGCCGAAGGGTGGGATCAACGAGGCCTGAGAAAGTCTGGGGGGTCGTGAACAAATCCTCCTGACGAGAATCAAGTAGATGATTACTCACAAGCTACAGCAGAGAAGGGTGAGAGTAAATCGGTGCGCCAGTGACAACCACATTCAGATTAAAAGAAAAGTAAGGTAGCTGAGATACAGAGAGCGAAAGCAGAGGGACGGTGGGTGAGAAGTGACCTTGAAACGATGAGAAGTGACCTTATTATGCTTTTCTTAATATAGTCTGCGGTTTCCGTGGCGATCGCATGAGCGGAAGCGGATCCGGGATCGCTGACGCCGGCTGTCGCAACCAACACTTATGTTACAATGTACCCGCAATGTACCCGAGCAACAATCTGGCAAGTCAACTATTGGTTCAGAACTTAGAAGTACGTACAGAAGCTCCCCAGCAACGTTAATACTAATAGCTATTTGAACGGCTGAACCAAAGTTGAACTCTGTCTCCGGGACGGTCAAGCGTGACCTTCGAACATTTATCTTATCTATCTCTGGGATTGATCCGGCGGAGTTTGATTCACACTTTCGCACTGACTTGGGAACAGACACCAAAATTCATGGGAGCTGAGGGTCGTCAATAATAGCATCTTGTCGGTATCCAGAGGACATAATCATGCCGCTCATCGCTCTCTTATCATCTACAAATCCTTCCGAGATAAGATAGAGATCAAGCTAGAACGAGGTCGAACTTGAGCCGAACCAGACGCATCCTACTAAGGAATTCAACTTTTACCTTTCTTTCTGCGGCGAGCACGAGCCCGGGTAAGCCCGAGTCCTGCCGGTCGGGAAATTGCCGGGATATTTGGGAATGCAATGTAGCCGAAATCAATTTCTCAATTTCTCCTAGTTCTGAAATAAAAGGAACGAGACAAAAATGAGGCGAAGAGAACTCCCCGTTTCGCAACATTTGGCTACATATGTTACGGAACGAGGGCTCCGTCTCACCGAAATTTTGCCTTGCGCCGCGAAATTTCGGAGGGAAAGACTGAACAACAGATTCCCAAAATTTGAACTCCGTTCGTTTCTGGTTTCAAGCTCCCCGTTTCAGTCATAATCTCAAAGCGGGAGAGTACAGTCTAATCATATTGGTTGACCTTGTGTATACGGAAAATTTTTCAGTTTCCCATGATTAGGGGCTTTATTTGCGATTGTTTTTTTCTTCTTTCTTACGGCACCTCGCATTCCGCCCGCCCGCTCGACGTCTACGCCGATGTCGGGAACAGCAGAATCCCCCTCCAGCCGTTCAACGACGCCTCATACATCTCGGACAATTCCCGGAAGACTCGCCCACCGCCGCCGTGTGGATCAACCTGACTCAGATTTCCACGAAATTCGATGTGACGCGGACGTGAGGCGAAGGTATATCGACATTCCCTCTCCATACCCTCGTCTGTCCATAACACGACACACTCCCTCGATTCTGCTACTCCCACTCGACACGAGCCAGCCTCCACGCATGAAGGAATTCAGTACCGGATGTGGAACCAAAATCCATCACCGCGCATCGCCGGCTCATAGGGCGTGGTTCCTTCAGTGCACTGCAGCACCTACAGTTGTGCCTCTTCCTGCGGAATACTTCACGGGCGGATCAGAAAGAGGAGTTGGGCGGTGTGCCACGGATGAGCGAATGTGGGTGCTGTGCTGTGGGGGTTGGGTGCTGCGTCTGGTATGTACTTCTTTCCGTTTTGTCCTCCCACTATATCTTTCCGATTGGAGACTCGACTTCTCACATGATCATTCCACAGTGGTAACGCGCTCGGAGTGTACAACACGTTCTGTGCAGCGCACTCGAACCCCGCGTCCTTCACTTTCCTCGAGGGGTCAGTCTCGCCACCCGTGCCTCCGATGCGAAAGCGCAGGATAACACGACAAGCGCGCACCGCGGTTGAGCCCCGCGCCCGTATCACGGCCACCGACACCGCGACAACAACAGCCACCAGCGAACCCCGCCGAGATCGGGGCCTCAGCGCTCTGTTCGACGGTTGGCTGCGCGAGAGCCTCGAGCGCCCATACCGGCCACCCACCCGCCTACTGAGGCCGAGCTTCGCGACATGGCGGAGCAGGCGGAGGCTGAATTTCAAGAGCAGGAGGCGCGCCGGGCGGAAGCGACGGCGCTCTTCGATGCTGTCTATGGCCCGAGGAGGGGAGTACGGATGCCAAGAACGATTTCGGAGGTGGATACGTGGTTGACGGTGCACCGTCCGAATGACAATCCGAGTCAAACTTCTGAACGCGACGATGCAGGTGAAGCAGGATTTGCCCGTTTCGATCGGTGAATGTGAATTTCTAGTCGAATCAAAATTATTTTATGGGCACTACAGAATGTACACGCTCCACACCTCGAACGTCAGCTCACTCATTCAAAATGGCATTTCTACTCCCGTGGTACCGGTACTTGGACTTTCTCACTCATGCTGCTCCACGAAGGCTGGAATTTCAAACTCTAATCCAAACACAAGTGCTCTGTGGTGAATCCCACTTGCTGCGCTTTTGTGGCAATTCCCGTGAATGTCGCCTTCCTTACAAGGTACGCGTCAGTGCTTTCTGAAGTTATGCCAAGCTTCGCTAACACCGCTCCAAGACCACCCTGTACTTTGGCGCCCCTTCGAGCCCTTTTTAACGCAGTGCGGGAACGAAGCCGCCCATCGCGCTCTTGTAAATACATGCATCTCCTGAGTTTTCCTCTCAACTGAACTCAACTAGATCCGTGACACGAGTGATAGATAGGGCGCAATGGTTAGAGTATGTGTATGAATTTACTTTTGGGGTTCACGTACTCATCAAATCAACCCAATTGGTGAGCTTTTAGCTTTAGCTGGGAGGGACAGGTATTAGTGCAGAACAGGATCTAGGTGACGTCCAAAAGGCCTAGGCGCATGATCTTCCCGCTGTGACTGCATTTACGTTGTGCCTAGCTCAAGATACGACTGGTAACATCTCTGGGGCTCAAACTTCGATGATGCTCGAACGTTGGGATGACTTGAAGGTAGGAACCGTCAGATCCATGTCTTTCGAGTGGTTCTAATGATCATTCCACCTGCCGACGAGCTCCAAGACTTTCAGCGGATCTTTTACAGGACCAGAAATGAATGAAAATGCCTCCGGGGCCATCTCACATCTGCGATGCGCCTGCCTGCGGCGAATTCAAATTTGTACGAAATCCAGCTGCGGAGCTATTTCCCCGCTCGAATTTTCACAAGGGTGATAGGCAGTAGATTGGCAAGTTTCGTGATGCTCTCTGGATCCGGAGGATGAACACACCTATGATTTGTTTAATGAGTATGTCCCCGAGCACCTGAACATTTTAGCCGCCGAGCTATCTCACTCATTTCTTTTGGCAAGGGTGATAGATCGCAGGGTTGCGTGATGCTTTCTGGACACGGACGATTCACCCACCCTTCAATCGGGGTTGCTGCGCACACGATTTGAGGCCTTTACGAGTCCCAAGTACATCCAAGTTTGACGTTACTGAGTCCTTACGCTGACGTTACATTAGCGCCATCCATTCTCTCACTACAGAATATTCGAAGACCAATTCCGCGGTGAGTTACGTACTAATTTTCTAATTTCATTTATGATGCCTGAAGCATGGAAGGCAGACAATGAGCCCACCCACTGTATTGGCGTATCACTTGTTCCTCTATATTGCTGCGACCGCGCCCTCGGCCATTCGGAGTGGTATGTATACACTTCCATTTCCCCGACGCGACGTTTGGTCTGTTCCCGGCGATGTTCAAGGCGCTTTATTGATAGCGCGACACCACCCTTCCATTTTCGGTGCTATCCTCGTCTTTGAAAACCATGCTTGTAGGGGATAGATAATTCCCTAGGACTCCATGAACATCGGACGATGTCCGCGTGCCAATGTCCGTATGTCACTTGGAATCGAGGCAATGACGCACATAGGCCTCCGAGAACCACCCCATGGAGGGACTGGTTCCAAGTACTCCAGGATATTCGCATTCCACACCGGTGACGTGACAAGGCGTATGTCGTCGACGTGAATGGAGCGAAGAGCCTAAATGACAGGGCAATTCCGGTCCTAGCTCATTCAATTTTCGGAAGAACCGAAGGGTTCGACCTACATTTCAGTGGCGCATGCAGGCGTCCTTGGGTATGGCGGGACATGCCAAATCAAGGCAGTATGCCACTGGAACTTGAGCAGTTCCACATGCAGCGGGAGGATCGACATCGGCGTTACCTCGTTGGGGATTCGCGATGCAGCACTGCTGAGTTCCTGAACATTTGGCGCATTCATATTATGTCGTTTAACGCGCTTGAATTGATCGTTCTACGTGATAGACCGCTCAGCCAGTGGGCCATGCATTTCAATTCCAAAATGTCTAGTTCCTGGGTCCATGGCGTGACATCCGACGACGATGCGGGTATGGTGGGATGGCGCGCGCTGTCGGTCCAAACGTTGAGTTCTTCCCCGCATGCAGGAACATGTGCACAGCGACATTTAAGCATGTTGATTTGTTGGTTGTTTTGTTGTTACGATGTGGTCTGTTCGCCGTGATCCCATCATCCCGGCATGGCCATCCCATCATTTGGTAGCTATGCACTCCGCCTTTTGGCCAGCACCTCCACCACCTCCACCGATGGAATGTCGCGATTGCTAGCAGCCTGCCCTATTGTTCATGCTATTCTGTCGTCCTCGTCGGAGAAACCTCGACTTCCTTTCGATGGCTGTGGTAGGCAGGACCGATTCGCACCGCCTCCAACGGCCGCTCATCAGTGAAGAGATATATGAAGCGGACCCGATGTGCCCCGCAGTGACGTCGGACAGGTAAATGAAAATATGTGTCATGCCAGGCTTTCAGGCGCGCTAACAAGAATCTCCTCGGCTGATACTCTGTCAAGCTTTCTGTGTCTTTGCTCTTTGGCCATTGAATATCGTCTGACTCGGATGAGGCGACTCCTCGGTTAATTAAGCTGCCGACCCTGATCTACAGCCCCGCGCTTCCGCCGATCCCGTATGTGGATCCTCTCTATTCAAGAAGTTCTGCGTACATTGGGTCCAACACACGGTTGGCGGTATCACTGTTTTCCTTGTGAAATGCCCCATGGCAACTCTCGTTCTGTTCTCCGAAGGTGCGTATTTCGTTCGTTCTCGTTGGTTTGGTCTTACGGACAATCCAGGATGTTATTGTTGGTTACATATGATGTCTTGAGGACAGTTTCCGTAAATCTTAATGATCAAGTTCTCGTCGATCGTCTTCGCGCTCCGACATTTACGGCGGTCGGCCTGTGTAACTACAAAAGAGTCAGCAGCGCACAACAGAGGTTTGAATCCATATATTCACAGCCTAAAGAGATGTTGACATTTGACATGACAGAACAGCCTATTTTGACATTCTGGCTGTGACTCAAGAAGCATCACGGCGAGTCTTGAACCGTCACGCGGTCCGAGTTGCGAATTCTTACTGGCCCGCCTTCCTGTTTAACTGCAATTCTTGACTCGCTTGCTGCGTCTCTTTGCAGGAATTGCTTATGGAATGTACAGCTGTGGATTACGTGGCACTAATAAATCTCTGTCGTAGATTGGCGCGCACGCTCCTTGAAACTTGCGGAATGACGCTATGTACCCCCCAGCATCTGCTTTTCTTGTATTCAATTGCATTCGTTGTTAATCAAGGCTTCCTTTTCGTCTGTGATACTTCGTCCTTCTCCATTCTGGTCCAACTCTGGGGCTGATTCTGAAAACGACTATGCCGTGGGAGCTCCCCATTTAGCAAAAACGCATCAATCTGAAACCTGTCTGTCAGCGGCGTGTCAAAGGCGCAGGATCCTCATAGGAAAGTCTGCCTTCCGTGCCTTTCCGGGAAACGGATGCTAGTCATCTTAATTTTGACTCCTTCACGAAAGTGTATAAGGAGGAACGCAAACGAACTAATATGCACCAATCTCAACACGCACTTCAATTCGACTCTACTGCACATACACCATACAACATGACCGACCCGCGACGCTATTACTCTCAATCTTCTGGCTCGCAGAATGTACCCCATAGTACTTACAGCTCTCTGTCCAATGCTGGTATGTTCTGTCCCTTTCACGAGTTCGACGCGCACTCAGGCGTCTTCCAAGTTCCTATGAGCTACCAATCGAATTCCTCACCGAACAATCACGGCGGGAACCAGATGTACGCACAGGCGCCAATGAATCATGGTCATTCCTCGACCCAGGCGCACCAACATGGTTATGGCGCGCCAGCCTACAATCACAATCAACCAGGCCACGGCTTCGACGCCCCCAGCTCGCAATATCCCACAACGCCGTATACGTCGCCGGGTGCTGCGTATCCCAACACCATGGGGCACAATATGCAATATCCCTCGTCCCAACAGCAGTCGTACGCCCCGCCGTATAACACAGCTCAGCACCCAGGGAACTATTACGGTGGCGCACCGGGACCATATGCCCCTGGAACCGTCCCCGCGCCAGACCCCGGCACTAGTATTAAGCAGTGCTCCAACTGCGGGAAAATGAGCACCCCGCTCTGGCGGCGCGACTCGATCACTGGGCGCACGCTGTGCAACGCCTGCGGGCTGTATCAGCAACACCGACACGAGCCGCGCCCCCGGGCGCTCATCGACGCGGACAACGATGACGACGAGGAGGAGGTGCCATCGCAGATGATGGGCAACGGGTCACAATGCAGCCACTGTGGAACGCGCAAGACGAGCGTGTGGCGCCGGAACAAGGACGGGGAGCAGGTGTGCAATGCGTGCGGGGTGTATTACCGCGTCAATGGGAGGGAACGCCCCTTGACCATGCCGCCGAGCAAAGTCAAGCCGCGGGCTAACCACACTTAGGTCTCTGTGGGTGCGCCTATGCCCAGTGTTTCCTCCCCGGTTCGCTCCGCAGACTATTCACTTTCGAATAATTAAACTTGTATTTATAAGGGGCACGGATTCGCCCTTTCGACCATCCTACATACCTAGACGCTACAGGATACGAACTTGTATTTATAAGGAGCAGGGATTAGACCTTCTGACTATCCAATATACCTACACGCCTCCAGGACGATGGATACTTATGACTTTTCCGTATTGTATCGATTCTGACTTTGTTCTCCTCTTGTTCAAATATTGTTCACATCCCGACATTTCTGGTTCAGCTGCGGAGTCGACTGTTCTGCTGTTCGAAGTCAAAGATGGTTTCAAAAGGACAAACACCACCAAGGTATTGGTTTCCGGCGCTAAAGAACATCAATGTTGGAAACATTATCTACGTACTATCATCAAAGTTACAGTTGGACATCTCACATAAAACTCCGATTCACATCGATGTGTAGATGGGCTACTGGAATAATCGAGAGGCCGCTAGAACATTTCCCTCGTTCAAGCTCTTCAACAGCGTTTGTAGGCTGGGCATGTGCAGAAGTCTCGTCGTACTCTTCGATGCACGAAATGTCACTTGGTACTCGATACAGAATTAACAGCCATATGGGCGGTCCAATTTATTTCCCGTCCATTAATTTGATGCCAGCAGTCGGGCACATATGCAAGTGTAGAGAACCTGATGCGGAAATGGAACTTGACCGAGCAGTACTTCTGCTACAGTGACCAGCGCGCTCTAGCAGATCAGGACTGGATCCAGCTGTATCTGCCTTCATCCGCACCGCCGCAACAATGCAGGCGAACTTCCAAGGCGCCCAGCATTCGGATGTCGCGTGCTGGCTGTTATGTCCATCGTTATTCAATACGCATATCGGATGGAAGGGCCAACTTTGGATCAATCGTTGACGCAGGTTGACGCTCACTGCACGAATACTAGCGTGGAGTTGAAGTGTGCATGTAGAAATGTATTCGGACAGGTATTAGCCACATCCAATTGCAGTACTGGTCTGGGATTGTGCGATCAATAGTGTACGTTCAATCAATGTTCAATCATCTTCAATGTTGAACAAGCGATCAACACTCTGGCCAGCCTTCCCGTATCGTCACAGCCTTCGGATAACTTTCAACGTGCGATATTTGCAAAGTCATCAATACTCTATGAATTCTATTTTTTTCTCTCGAACAGTGGGCCCGGAAGCACCCGGTTGATGATGAAACAAGGTCATGTGATATTGTCACCTGACTTAGTGGCTGCTTGTCAGTGACAATGTCACTGTCAAGTCACTGTCAGTGGCTCCGATTCACTCTCTTCCAAGGCACGAGCATCTTAGCTATCAAGGCGGATCGACGCTGAGGATGACTCCAGACTGGAGCTGAACTCCCCTGTCCACGAGTGCGGACGCCGGAGACTACGATCGGGTTATCCACGCCGCACGGCCTCGAACACGAAAAAGGGCGAGAATCTTGTAAGGGTCCGGTCTCGGCATCAGCCCCGAGGTCTGCTGTGCCGCAGATCCGCAGAGGACGGCGCAGCGGTGCTGGCAGCGGCGTAGTCACTTGCCGCAGCCGTAGTCCATCCTGTAGTCAGTAGTAGTCAGTTTCCCGGTCCCGAAGTAATCTCTAGATAGTATAAATATTCAGTACTTACCAGTAGTTAGGTATTCTCGTCAAATACGGAGCTTTACCGACTCAATCTCTCAGTCTAAGTAAAACTCACCCGACTTCAAGTTGGATCGCTGTGTGCAACGACTTTCCATCAAGAAACTCCGTTGCCTCACATTTTTTTTGAGTCGATTTTTTCTTCATTTGTTGACTCTTCAATTGGACTGATCATCCGATTGAAAACGCGCAGGCGAATCAATAACATTCACTACACGACGTACAGTATAGTGAATTTGCGCGGGAAGATGTATTCTTCAGCCGCGCTTAGTATTCGGACTTCCCAAGATAATTTTCTTGTGGAAGCGGCCGACGGCAGTGTCCCGCTCGAGTATACGAGCAGTGGTCAAGAAGCAGAGGGCGAGCTTCAAGCCGGAAGCACGCCAGCTTCAACTCTTGGTGCCGAGATTGGCACGCCAAGAGATCGGACCTCCCCAGTTGCGCGGGAGGTGGCCGATGATGTCCCACTCAAAGTTGAGTCTGGAGATATCGCAGTCGAGGGCGGGCTCGGTGTACTGAGCCTGACGACTGCATTCCAAGGTGCTGTGGATGCCCTGGAAGTTCCCGCCATGAGTGAATGTGCGGAAGAGCGAGCAGAGTCTGACGGAATAGACTCGGATCGTGGCTTGAGTTTTAACTCGCCACGTACTGGTTACCAGAGCTTGCTTGAAGCTGTGGACGTGGAAAGTCCGGAGGGCGTGTTTTTAACCCCGAGAGTTACGGCTAGAAAGGCTGCGAGAGTTTCAAAGCCTGTCTTCATAGGGAATAGATATTTTCCTACCTGGTTTGCATTGGGTTCAGATGCAAATGAACCAGTGGACAAGGGAACGGCCCAAAGCTTGTTGCCGCAGAAGAATGATTCTGCCGGAGCAACATCTTCCATCAAAGGATATTCGATGGATGGTATCAGATTTATGGCAGTGACAGTGGAAAATCCAGACTCACCGAATGCACACGCCAAGACTTCGCGTGGAAAATCCACAGGGCAGAAGGCCGAAAGTGACCGGCGTGCAGGCAGCAACCCGGGGGAGTTTGTGCGACCCGCATCGCAAATGCCGGAGGGCGGGTGGTTTAGAGCAACTACTAGTAAGAGTAGGACTCCACCTATCTCGGATTTTTCGACATCCAACAGTTCCTCGACGTCAGAGGATGACAGCTCGGATTCCACATCTTCCGAAAGCGAGGATTTTCGAGCTAAGAGAAAGAAGCCTCGCAAGAATCGCAAGAAAGGGAAGAAGAAGGAACAGAGGAAGGCTACGCACGGTGTCAAATTGAAGCATCCATTCATTTGGAATGGCAAGCCTGACATCGACGTCTTTGATCATTGGACGTTCGAAGTGGATTCGTGGATCCAACTCACCGGATTGTCAGATAAATTGGCCCTGAAATTGCTGGTGAATTTCATGAGCGGGCCAGCGAGCAAATTCTTCATGCAACATGTAACGACGTGCCTGAAACAATGGACGGTCAAAGATGTCTATGTTGCGCTGTTTGATTACTGTTTTCCTGCTGATTTTAAGCAGCAATTGAGGATGCAGTTGATGAATGCGCACCAAGGCCAGCAGACAGTCCGAGATTTCGCCCGGCAGGTCCAATCGCTTGCAAAGAGAGTTCCCGGCATCAACCAGAGGCATTTGGTTCAGATCTTTTGGGACGGCGTTGACCGGAATATACGCGTCAAATTGCTCGATAAAGGCATGAATGCCGAGGATACGAGCTTGAAACGGTTGATGAAATGGGCTGTGTGTTTCGAGACAGCTATAGAAGCGGTTGAGAACGAGATTTCGCAGCCTCATCTCGCACAAGGAAACAGCGAGGGCACCAAGAGCGAAAGACGTGCAGAGAACGTCTGGAAAGATCCGAGCGCGGTCGAGACTAGACGTCGCAAGCACAACCAGCATGCCGAGCTCGAGGAGCGAGAACCGAACGCGAAGATCACTATCAATGCAGCAAGGTATGAGTACAAGAGTTCTTCTGAGTCAGAGGAGCTGTACTTGTCCGCAAGAAGGCCGCATAGACGTCCAGGTGAAGATGAATCAAGGGCAAGCTCAGATTCCGAATCCGAAGAAGAGGATGATGAGAGTTCTGGTGAAGAGTTGACCGGATCAGAAAGTGATGGCCGCAAGTTCAATTTCGAAGACAGTGACCCCGAATCTAGCTACTAAATCCTGGAGGGCGAGTGTAAGGGTCCGGTCTCGGCATCAGCCCCGAGGTCTGCTGTGCCGCAGATCCGCAGAGGACGGCGCAGCGGTGCTGGCAGCGGCGTAGTCACTTGCCGCAGCCGTAGTCCATCCTGTAGTCAGTAGTAGTCAGTTTCCCGGTCCCGAAGTAATCTCTAGATAGTATAAATATTCAGTACTTACCAGTAGTTAGGTATTCTCGTCAAATACGGAGCTTTACCGACTCAATCTCTCAGTCTAAGTAAAACTCACCCGACTTCAAGTTGGATCGCTGTGTGCAACGACTTTCCATCAAGAAACTCCGTTGCCTCACAAATCTAGATCTATCATCTTTTGGCCAAGGTCCCCGCTACTTACCTTCGACGCCGGAAACATTCTACCGTTTTCAACATCAGTTCTACTTCGAGGGTCACTATGGCCTTGTTTCCACCCCTGATGCGCATTCACGATAGCTCGAGGCCTAGTTGTCCAGTCACTCAGGGGCCGAAAAATCGATTTCTCTTCGTACGCCTTATTTTCTGACCGAAAAACATATATATATATATATTAATCCCTTTGCGATGCAGTCGAGGCCAAAGACCTTGCGCTGAAAGTCAAGGAGATCGCATTCGAGAAAGAGCGCCGCGTCCTAGAGCGGAATTGGGGGCGTCGAAGCGCTGGGTACGTCGTACTCTGCCACTTATGTGTACATCCCTGATACGCATCCACGATAGCTAGCGTCCCTCGTAATTTTACCTTCATCAGACCAATCAGCTGTCGCTCCTAGACGATCGATTTCTTTTGTGCAGATGTAAGTACACATGTTTTACTTGCTGTGGTACATAATCCTACAACATGCTCAGAACAACGATGGATCGAATCGTCCATCGTGGGCAGTGGGCACTGAACCAACCTCGCGGTCCTCGCGTCAACCATGTGGTGAATTCGAATTCGAATGCTATCGGCCGCTGTTCTTTTATCAAACAACGAGGCGTCTGGCCTTCATCACCGGTACTTCTGAACAGGCACACACAACGCGACCACCACCCATAAATTGAGCCCGCTTGTTTCCTCTCACAGGCCTCACCCCATCGCTCGAGTATCTAATCGATGTCTTCAGTTCTTGGCGTAGTCGTGCTTGCCCGCAATGGCGACCGTACAGCGTTCCACCAGGATCCAGAAACATATTCCCCTAGTCACACAGATTCCACTCCACTGGGTGTCGTGCGTCTCGTTATTCATTTTGTGTTATCCCCAGATTTACCTCGGCCCAAGAGTGACCTTCACCTCCTCGGCACCCAGCTGCGCTCCGCCTACCTCACGCCCAGCTCGGCCTCGTTCATCTCCTCCATTTCCACCAACCTCGCCAACACGCAGGAAGTCAAGGTGCTTGCCAAGGCCGGGGGAGAGGGCTCCGCCGTCTTCGACAGCGCAATTGCGCTCCTGCAAGGACTCTTTCCCCCAAATCCCTATAATAAAATCACTCTTGCTAACTCGTCGATTGTGATGGCGCCCCTCGGCGGCTACCAGTATATTCCCTGTACGATCTATTTATATCCATCTCGGATACTCGCTAATGAGTGAACTCTTCAGTGGAAACAGTCGAGCCCGGTAATGACCGTTCGCTAGAGAGCTGGACGGACTGCCCCGTGAATAAACTCTTGAGATGCTCATCACTTGATGTTGACTGGTTCTTGATCTCAGGCATTTCAAAAGCACATCTCCGCCTTTCATGAATCGGATACTTTCAAACGCAAGGCGAAGGAGGCCCAGTCGTTTTTCGACGACATCAAGGACTTCGTTTTCGGACGCCGAGCCACCCTGGACAATATTGTGCGTATCTGCCCATTCATCCTCTAAGTTCATCCAATGTGTTCGTGATTTCAACTCTTGCAGTGGAATGTACGTTGTGACCAGCCGTTGTTCATTCTCGCGCAATTGTAACCCTAATAATAGATCTACGACTTCATGAACACCCAGCTCATCTATAACCAAACGTATGCCTACCGTCTGCCGCCGACATATATCAACCAGGCACGAGCACTCGCCAATTTTCACGAGAACCGTGTATTCTCTGATACACATGCCAACGAAATTGGCAACAGTGAGTGCATCATTTGACTCGACTTACTCAATTAATGCACGCATCCACAGTCGCGGGCCGTACTCTGTTGCACCCCCTCCTGGACGCTGTGGAGAGAATCGCCTTCAGTGACGACCCACTGAAATTGATGGTCGTTCAGACGACTTATCAGCCATTTATCTCATTCTTCCACCAGAGTGAGATTGTCCATGACCATCCCGAACTCGGGGCGATCCGTGAGTACCGCGCACACACCGACCAACTGTATGCTCTCTCTCTCACCCCCCACCGTCAGCCAACTTCGGCGCTGCCCTCGCCATCGAACTGCGTCGTGGCGCCCCGCCCGACACGCGCGACTTCCTGCGTTTCAAGTTCCGGAACGGCACCGATGACCCCGATAGCTGGCGCGTCGTCCACGCATTCGGACATAGGGCGGACATTCCGCTGACGGAATTCGTGTACAGGATAGAGGTTGAGAAGATCAACCTCCCCACCTTATTTAACGCTAACAACACCCATCAGGGCTCCGCGATCACAAGCAACAAGCAGTGGCGCCAGGTCTGTGGTGCCCCAGAGTTTACGATCTCAGTAACGACCGCTGGACGTTGGAATAGCGTTCTGTTCTGGATGGGGGTGATTTTGTTGGTGGGGTTGGCTCTTTTTGCTGAGATTTTCCTGAAGCGCAGGCGACACTCCAACCGTGTTGCCATGCTAGAGAGAGATGAGGAGGTGTGTGATTATCTGCTACCAAGTGTGCTCAATTTTGGATTCTTGGTTCAACAGTTGAAAAAAATGAACAATTGATTGTTACGCCACTGAAGCGAGAGATGGTTGACGGATTCTGGATGGGATAGGGGGTGTTGCATTTTATCGTCTATCCCAGCAATACCCCAGTATATCTACTTACGCTGGGGCTAAAATAGGTGCACAATTAACAGACACTTTATAATGGGCCGCTATTGAAAATCCAGAAGTCCTCTCATGATCCAATTGTCTCATTTATTTAGACAGCTTCTTTTGACGCGTTCTGAATCTTTGTTCTTGTTGTACTGATTAGAACCGGCGCGGTCATCACATGATTATCTTCCGGTCCGAGTTTCAATCCGACAAAGGCGAAGAGGATCTCGCAAATATTAAGCCACGGCCCACTACCGTAAATATGAGCATAGCGTTCACTGTCATGTGGCTCCTTTGTCGGGATCGTCATATGCAGAAAACGAAAGATAATGCCAGAGGATGATAATAACACCGCCTATTACAGTGTTATACCATAACATGCTTCGTCCAACAATCCTTCCAATTGACACGGACGTCCACGACGTACAGTGAGAAAAAAAACACTGAAGTAGCGGGCGCCGCGTAATTACTGCTCACATAAAACCCAGTACTGCCACGCCCTCGAAGTGCATCGATTGTTGGTCTTTGAAAGATCGGTGTATATTGTTGCATTCCACATTCACAATATGTCAATAATCATGGAATGAAGCTGTTTGTCATTTCAAGTTGATGTTGGTTTCACCAGAGGAATAAGAAACTGATCTTTTCCATGCGGGCAATAAGTCCATTGTCAAAGAGTTGGGGTGACTGGGTAAATTCCCCTCACATCCAGGATCGATGACGCGTTGAATCAACAGCGACGCGAGTTCCGGCGCGTACTTTAATTACGTCACGTGACCCTTCAACCGTCCGGCAGGCGATGCCGGAGAGAACCCCGAAACAACATTTTGATTCCATCACGCTATCTGCTCACCTGTCGGCTGAAATCGAACCGCGGCCAATCCGCCTACCGTAGACAGTTCCAGAATCGCACGTATGAGCGATCGGACCGAATTGCCGCCAAGAGGCGCCGACGACCATGATGCATTCAGTGATGCATTCAGATGATGGCGATGGAACCAAGGTTTCAACCCTACTAGTAACAAGACTTGGAGGGAAGTTGTTTCAGAGTGCCAACTGAGCGTGGTTGGTTCGAGGGTGCGCTTGCTGGCCGTGCACCGTATAATCAATTAACTGCCCACGACGGTTCGGAGATCCGTTGGACTACAGTAAGTATACGATTCAATGTTCATCGAAGCACTGTCTGCACAACTATACCGGATCCGATCGTCTGTGACGTAGAATTTCTGGTTCAGGTGCATACCCGTTTCACGGGATCAGATCATATTGTTCATGGCTCCCTGAAAAAACCTGGGATGTACTTTTGTCCCGTGTTAGTAATCGCATATTGAACCGCAAAATCGGAGCAATCTTTTGAGAATAGACTTCAATTCTCACTTCTGTGCTCCACTGCCATAACCATTATAAAAAGCGAACAAAAATTGCCGGCATAGTCGACGGAAAACATCTTTTGACACATTTTACCTCGCTCGGTAAAGTTGGCGTCGACTATCCATTGCTTAAGCCGCGTTTCAGCTATACTTGGAGTCATTCTGTTCTCGGTAGTATTGAATCCACGCAATGGTGGTCGGAGAAATACCTACGCTACGCAGTCCAAATGTCGAACCACACGTCCGAGCCGTGTCTTACCGGTTTAAACACCCATTATTCCGTTTGTTTTTGACTTGCCAACCTGAACATTATGGAACAAAATCTCCCTTGAAATATATTAATTGACCGTCCAGAATGCCAGATCCATACCATCTACATAATTGGCGGGACGCGACAAAAATCTACCGCGGGTAAGCAGCGGGACAGACTCTATGGCCGCAATTCATTCACGCTCGTTCCTGGATCCATTGCCTTACGTATACGACACCCTTTCCACGTATAAAAGCAGCACGCTTCAGCACGGAAACGCCAGTTGATCATACCTACCCAACTACCCCAATGCTTACCAAATTCATCTCTGCCACCATTCTCTGCTTTGTCCTGGTTCAAGGAGTCAAATTCGCTGGACCAGTCGAGTTGCAATGTAAGCGACCGAAATCCATGTGTTATTGGACCGCAAACTGACGTTGTGTCAATAGGTGGACGGCCCTGGGTGCGTTTTTTGACTAATGATGGAAGTCCTTGACCTCATATTCCGATGATGTATATGTAGGATCCTCCTTGTACGGACCACAATATCTGCGTTGGACCCACTTACCGTAATTCTTCTCACAGGCCCCAATGATCAGCCAGAGTTAGCCGAGTGGCGTGCCAAAATGGCTTGCGCCGCTTAGCGGAGTTTGAATTGGCTGGGGCGGGCGGGGATGGCGTGGCTTGCGGCGTGGCTTGGCTTGTGCTCGGCTACACCACACCCTTCCACTGTAGATATTTCGATCTTTTCTCAATGTTGATGCACTGTGAGCCTCTCCCTTCTTCACTATCGTCTCCTCAACATCCGGATCAACCTCGCCGTCGTCATTGATCGCGCCGGCGGCATTTGAACTGGCGAACTCGCCGTTGCTGAAATGTCTCATCAAACTCCCAGACAAACTACTTGGTCACTGCGCAAAGTGATACGAGTTGCGAGGTCAACTAGCTCGCCACTCATAAACCCTAGTCTCACAGTGGAACTGGAATTTGCTGTAGGTGTGCGAGCGGGCGTGGCTTCGGCTTGACTGTGCCGGTTTATTCCCTGTGGGTTTCTTGGACGTGCCTCCTTATTCGATTGCGGTATTTCATCTCCCATCTCCTAAGCCCCATTGTGCCTTGGCACAACCATTGGATTGTAAGCCTCCCAATGATCTTATTTTCATAGATGGTTGGAAGAAGATTTTAATTTTGTCAATGTGCCATGCCCCACATTCAATGAAGTAACTGAGAACATTCAAAGCTCTGCGAACTTCACTGGGTCATTGATTTTTGTGGCCGCACATTCTGGAACCAAGTAGAATGGAATTCAACCTGGCCGAGCTGAAATTGTGGGAAAGAAATTCAATTTTGGTGAGGAACAGTTGCTAATGAACGTCCAATGGGTTTTAGAAGTTGGGGGGCGTTCCGAGCCTCCTTCAATCGTTACAATCCATATCCCCGCCCACTTTGATGGCATCAGACAAAGTGGCGGGTGATGGCTTAAGCCATGTTCAACCCCGCCAAATCCCGCATTAATTCACAGTGGACTCGTCGCAGGATGCTGAAGCGAGGTGAGTTAGGTATCCAGACAATGTTGCTTGGCTCTTTTCGTGTGAATTTCAACACTTTTTAGAACAACCGGTGGCCACGCCCAAGGCACGCCCTTTTAATGGCATCAGACAAAATGGCTTGCGCCCGCCATTTTGTTCCCGACGAGCCCTGTCACTTCCCTCGAGGTTCCTCTACCTGCTCCGACTATGGAACACTGGACTGAACAAATGCAAGCCATCTTTGTAGGTTCGACTTCTTCAAATTTTCTTCGATCTGCCTGATATTTGGAAGTTGCCTTGAAGTCAACCAACCGGGTGAGCGTGGAGATATGCCATGTACTCGTTCTATGGCGTGTGGGGAGTATAATAACCTGATTTTGTGAAGAGAGGCAGCCAAATCCAGCCCGATGTCTCGAAAGCGGTATGTAGTTGAGAAATAACGTAAGTTCGGTACTCGTTTGATGAATGTCACTGTATTCCAGGCAGTTTGTGCATTACCTTTTATCAAGATCAACACCAAGAAGCATGATCTATTGGTTAGCCCTCACAAGCCCGCTGGCTTGCACGCGGAGCATCAGTTGAGTCCATGATTAGTGGCAGCGGCGACGGGTATCATCGAAATATAGACAGACAACGAAAATTCATGTCATACGGACCTTCAAGGAATGTAATGTAATCTATATACCATACAAGATATGCTATGAGAGACCCGTACGATGTGCTGCAAGCGCAAGCCACTTGTTATTTTTGGCTGATGCCAAGGCGACAAAATGGCTTGCCAAGCCAACAAAATGGCTTGCAAGCCAAAATGTCGGGCGGGGGCGGGTGAACCCACCCAAATCCACGCCCCCGCCCGAAAAAAGCCATTTGGCGCAGGCGCAAGCCATTTTGGCAAGCCAAAAACGTCACTCTCAATGATCAGCTCTGCTGCGGAACCGACATCCACCACATGCAGTGAGCGTCCCTTCTTTTTGCGCCGTCAGAAGAGTGCTCTAAATTGACGTTTGCTGAAGTTGCCAACCTGCCCCCCTGGAATGTTCCGTTCCGCCGTCTGCCTAATGCTGTCGGCTGCTCATCAAGGAAAGATGAACGTGGATTTAGTGCAATCTTGTCAACCTATCGTTCATGTCGTTCAATCCATTACTTCCCTGCCGATTGGGTCTCGGCATCCTCCGCTGCCGAAGACTACCATCATCCGGTGCCGACGATCACCGATCAGCCGTTTATATGTGCGCCCTCGGCCCACGGCCGTTTGGCCACGGCACGACGTTGCCTGTTTGCGGCACACTATTTCGATCTTTGCGTACAGTAATGGCGTACATTAGTCTTGCATGCTATGCGAATCCGGATCTGATTTTAGGCGGCGGGGAAGCATAAGCGAGCAGTGTAGCGCACAGCAGGCGATTCCGACGAGAACGATATACACGAGGTACCCGCCAGCGAAGTTGTGCTTCACAGAGAGTGCAAAGAGCGACGAGGCCACGGACTTGGGAAGGAGATGGGTGAGAATCGACATATTGAACCTAAGTAGAATAGTATTTTCGAACACTCACGGGAGCAACGCCGCGGAAGATGGTGCCGACCATCTGGGAGAGGCCGGTCACACTGCCCGCTCGCACGGTTCGGCGCTGCGTCCATGATGAAGAGCATCGTTGCCGCTGTGCCGCGTGCACATCAGCAATTCGTCCGGTCAAGGGAGCCAAAAATTGACGTACCGAACGAGAAGTACAGCACGAAGTTGCAGCTGAGCTGGCATACAAGTACTACAAGCACCGCGGCATCCACGCGTCCGGCACGTTGCGAGAGGACGCTGAGAAGCGGGTACGTGGAGAATACGAAGATGAGCGCGCAAGGTGCGCAGATAAAGACCCGCCGGGGACCAAAGTAACGAATGAGGCGCCCGCCGAGGAAGACTTGCACGATGGCGTTGCTGAAACCGCATAAACCCATGATGAGGCCGATGTGATAGGGTCTGAACAGAAAATTGACGATGAGTGCGGGAGGATCAAGTCTGGATGTGATCTCACTCGAGTCCTAGTCCGCCCAGGTGGATCGGCGTGGAGTACACCTGGATAGTCATGGGCTCTGAAAGTGAAGAGGAAGGAACGATACGTCGTACCAGCGGAATGAGGGAGTCATAAGCCATATCGCAGAAGCAAAGTAGTGCGTGGTTAATCAGGGCGATACGGACGTCGCGCGTGAGAAGCTCACGCAGCGGAGGAACAGTATCGGAATTTGTTGAGGTGGGGTAACATTCTCGCCCGCCAACAGCGGCTCAGATTCTGTTGGACGCTTGTTTCTCTCCTTTCTTTTGCGTTCAACGGCGGATGGGAGTGTCTAGCCAGTGAGTGAGTGATTATTCACAGCAAATTTCTGTAAAAGGTGGTGCTGACCTCGCGCAGACCGAAGAAAGCGAATGCGAAGGATGAAAAGGCGACACTCGCTGCCACTGCACACGGCAGGAAGTACGGGTGAATCTGCAGCAACTCAATTTTGCCGAGGCTGTCTGGCCACTTGGCTGCTGGGTATACAAGAAGACCTCCCATGAAAGGGCTGTGGGCAAGTGTTACCGGAGACCAGTGCAGGAAATCAGTCCTACCTCATCGTTGAACCAAGGCTCCAGTTGAGCTGAAGGAAGGAGAAAATATCTGCGACATTCGAGGGGTCTGATATCTGAGACGCGAACCATATGCGCAAGGCGACGGAAGGAAGGCAGTTCGATTGCCTACCTCGTTCATCACGGTCTTTGCCACGCCTACAGTTTCGTTGAAGCACACATTTATGTAATGGCGAAAAAAAGTAGCGCACCAAGATTTCCATTGAACGCTCCCTGGATATAGTCTCCCTAGTCAGACCAAATGATCAGATTCGTTTTTCTGAAAAAAAAAAAAAGACAAAAAAGAACCTGATATATGCCCTGGATACAGCGGAAACCTGAGGTTGGGCGTAAATGGAACTTGATATAAAGGCAAATGGGAGCATATTTACCAAGAAGCGTCCAGTAGGATCTGGATAGCCCAAAGCCTAGCATTGCCAGCCCCAACCCGAGTGGTGCAAACAGTAACACCGGTCGTCGGCCGTAGACATCAGAGAGTCTACCGAATTGATACACAGTGAGAGCCTCTGCTAGAAAAAAGGACGACTCCTGGATCGGAATGAACACGCTGCCATGACAAACAAGGGAGATACTGAGCGCCGACCAGCATCCCAGCATAAAACCCTGTCTTTGCCTGGTCTCCACCTGTGATTCCTGTATCGCGCACGAACTGGACAACGAAGGGGTAAATCACCAATCCTGAGGGGGTGTAAGTTGTCGACGTGATTCTTCTCTTTTGAAAGCGTCAAGTACAGACCCGTCATTGGCTCAGCAAATTGGATCAACAGAACAATGAAGAGCTGGAACTTGGGAATGGGGGTGCGTCTGGGAGGCGGCAATTGGGGTCGCGTCCCATCCTCAAGGTGTGGTTCCTCATCGGACTGGGGCATGATGGTCGAGATGATATGAGTCAAGGAAGGTCAGGAAATCACGGATGACTCGATTCACTTTCGGAGATACGTAAATTCTATGTTAAGAAACTTTTTGATGACGAGAATTTTCCGACATCGAAGTCTATGGAGGTCGGACAACTGGACTGACGCCCAGCAATTACCATACACATATACATACTGCTGAATTAGAATTGTTTTCAGGATCATCCTCCTTCAATATATAAGTCCGGTCTTCGCCTATTCAATGGTTCAAAAAGTCGGAAATATCGGCCGAAACTGTTTGTACATGTATTAACAACAAGCTAATAGCGTGTTATGCACTCCTCCCCAAACTCCCTCTGACCACCATGCGCGCTCTTAGTGCCTTACCGCTGGACGATGACATTGTAGACCGCATATTCACTTTCTGCCCGACGTTCGGCACTCTCCAGTCTCTGATGCTGGTCTCAAAAGCTTTCTACAGTATCTATCAGACACATCCCAAGGCAAGCCTTTTTCCGCGATGTTTGGATGGCGCTCGACCTCCTTTGCAGTCCGTTACACGGTCGGTGGCGTATAACATTGTTGGCCCGGCGCTGCCGCAGGCTTTGCGGGTGCTACGCTATCCTTACGATGCCCCGGACGGTGGCGGGCCTGGCGGCAGGCAGCGGGACGACCCCGATACCCTCGCCACGGACTGTCCTGAGGAGCACAGCCCCAGTGTCATCACGGCCACCGAGAAAGAACAGTTACAGGAGGATTCGACAGTCATCACGGCTCTGGAGGATGTCTACAGTGTAACGTGCGTCCGACGCCTCCTGTCCGTACCACGCCACGTCTTACGCTTCATTCATTTATTTTCGTATCCTCAGTCAGAAAGACCGCACCTCCAGGACCAGCGTTCTCACCGCGGATGAATCGTGGCGCTTTCGACGTGCGGCCTACCGAATCATGCTCTATTGCAATCTGTTTCCGGCAACCGACAGCGACGAGCTCGACGATGATGGGATCAAGCACGTCCAACGACAGCGCACGGCCGTGCTACAGGAATATCCGACGGACGAGCTGCTGCAATTGTACGCCGTCGTGCGGTTTTTCCGCGACATCTTAGAAGAAGTGTGCGATGGGGAGCTTAACCGTGAATTTCGTCGCTTAGAATCGATTTCTGTCCCTGTTGTACTCACTATTACTAGCATCAAATATGGTCAATGTCCTACTCGCTATGGGACCCAACGGCCTGAAGCGCGCATGGGACGACCGATCATACGGGGGCATCGCGGAAGATCTCGCGTTTGACTGGGAAGAGGGTGACGAGTTCCCGCTTTTTGCCGGATATTTCTCTCTTCCGCTCGATAATATCTGGACGGCTCGCAAAGTGAAACCGCCCAATGACGAGGAACCCGCGACAAGATTCATTCTGGATACCATTATCGGCGCGAATGACACCTGTAAGCTCAACTCCAACTGAGGGATGTTTCCTATGCCGCTCACCCCGCTCATTAATCAATGTAGGCTCCCAATGTGCATCGCCCGGCGGCCTCGCGCTTTTCACCCAAGCCAGTACGACCTCCCAGCCTTTTCTGTCTCTCGTCCCGGCTAATCAGATCCCGTGTGGCAGACTGGCACCGCGCCGTGCTCAATCCCATCGAGCTCCTCCGAGGCAGACTCAAGCAAAACTCCACCTTGTGGACGCCCCTCACTGCGGCCGTACACGCCCACTTGAAGGATAATCCCGACCACGCCAGGCATCATTGGGACGACTACGCCGACAACGGCCCGTGGATCGCAAGCGTATTCGACGTCTCCAAAACAAGCGAGTGGAACGGGTGGACGAAAGACCAGTCGTATTGCCTGCCGTGTCTCACCAAATTCCTGGAGGAACACGTGTGGCGGTGGTTCCTCGAGGAGCGAATTAATGGTTCGCTGCGTGGTTTTCTCTCTTTTACTCTGTTCCGGCTTTTATCGTGCTCCATGTATACCCTTTGCGATGGACTGATGGATTAGTCTGTATAGGTGGATGGTCACCGCCGGAGAACTGCTGGTCCGTACCTACAGCCTCTTTCCCACTGTCCGTATTTGTTGTGCTGATGAGCGCAATGGGTACATAGGTACGGCTACAACTGCAGGACGATGGTGCACAATCAGACACATGCGGATAAGAAGAATGTGAGTCGGGTCCGCTCTCCTCCTGGTTGACTGGATTGTATCGACGCATGCTCTGCTGACGACTTTGCATTGCAGCATCTGTGTGTGCCGACGCGAGGGGATCTTTGAATTGTGCGTATGCGTTGGGAATTCCCGGCGTAGAGCAGAGACTGGCTATTCGCCTTGTATTGCATTGTATTATTGTATGCATTCTTTCGCATATTTCTTGCAGAGAATGAAGGACGGTGGATAGATCGGGTTGGTTCACCTTTTTGTCAGCCAGCCAAGCCATACAGAGACAGGTTTATCTTGCGGTTATCTTGTCATGTCGCTCATTTCACTGTATCATTGACAGGCGCACCTGATGACTATATACGTCCCTCAACAGGCACCATGTTTCTGCAGAAGGTAACCCCTCTTGCCGTCGTCAGCCCAGACAGATTTTCAGTTTTGGAATGTTTCTAAATGCACGCTCTCGCCGGCAGTAATGCATCATTCATGCTAGCGTCAGAACGTGACCATTAAATGGTTGGATTTTCGGTCTCGTTTGGGTAAATCCGGCTAGCGGCTCCGAATCGATTTGATGAGTTGCCGTTAACTGGGAATGCGGCCCGACTTCGTTTCCGTCCACTTCCGTTCACTTAAATCTTAAGCTTCAATCCCCCGCAGGCCACGTCTACTTTCACTGGCGTTCCCGCTCATCATCCCCAGATCGCCGTTGGTGTGTAACGTTATTGACTTTGTAACCCTGGGCGCTAATTGTGACTCATATTTGAATTCCCATCATGTCGCGGGTGGGACGTGGCTACAGCTCTTTGGCAAATGCGGTAAGCTATTTGGCGGAGGACAGCGAGCGCTGTCATGCGCTCCGGCCGAATACATATATATTTCGTGAATTCCAGCATTCATCCCCTCATCCAAGCATCCGTCCAGCATGTACCCGGAGAGCCTCGTTAGCTCTCACCAGGACCTCAAGAAAACGGCAATCATACCTGCTACCTCACACGTAATCTATCCTGACCACGCTAACGCCACGTTGTGGAGTCCCAGTGCGTGCAGCTCACCGACAACTCTTCAGATGAATTAACTAATTCGCGTTAGAAAATTCCTCCTTTGCTGACTTGCAGGATCGTAATGACAATGCCTACCCACCTGGCTACACCGAATACGATCGGTATATGTCGCCGTATACACAGACGGACAACTTCGCCGTGGTCGGACAATGGTCTGGTCATACGGAAGAGCCACTCTCGGAAACTCCATCGCCGCTGAGATCTCCTGAATGGCTACCATTGTCCATGGGGCCTCTCGACTCGAAGTCCTGGAACGAGATGATAGTAACGGCTGCACTCGATGGCGACGCCGCTTCCCCCATATACTACCCACACACATTCGCTTCGCCAATTTCTTTTCGGGATTTGCTGCCTTGTCCTTCGCCGCCGCGACCGGTGTCACCATCTGGATCCCAATCCCCAGCGTCTACAGATTCCCAGCCGCTGCTGCATCCTGACCGCGACATCCTCGCCGGTGGAAAGATGTGCTCGCATTGCAACGCCACGTCGACTCCCCTGTGGCGCCGCGATCCCGCGACGCGTCGTGTTTTGTGTAATGCCTGTGGACTCTATCTCCAACAGCGCAACAAGATGAGGCCTCCTGCGCTCATCGCAGCAGACCAGGACGACGACGACGACGCGGATGTTGCTCCCGGTGCTCCGGAGTGCTCTCACTGCCATACGCATCGCACAAGCGTGTGGCGGCGTAGCAAGTCGGGCGCGAAGCTCTGCAATGCCTGTGGAGTGTACGCACGTCTGCGTGGACGGGACCGACCGCTTTCCCTCAGGCGGAATAAAATTCGCCCGCGGTGCAAACATCCAAAGCAGACATGACTGCCATCGACATCCCTTAGGGCTTTGGTTTCTATTATGTGCTGTTGCTGCCTTGTACCACCACTCCCCTCTGAGGGTGAATTTCAGAAACTTTCTGGAGTCTTGTATTTCGCTCTTGGCATACCAGTCATGCCGCCCTACGTCTGGGGCCGGTTGCCTGCGACTGAGGGAGGAATATAGATGGAGTTGGCTCAATCTGCGAAGACGCTGATTCCACGCACCCCAGACACGATAGACCGAAAAGCTGTGCAAGCGCAGCAAGAACCAACAATAATGCCGACATGCAAGCGCCAAAAGTGATATTAGCGGATGAGTCAACAACTTCTCCCGCTACAGCATTGTCGTCTCTCCTCGCAAATCGGAAAAAAAACTGGGTGAAAGTATTTCTGAGAGCGCTTTCCCAGCAATATTGGCGCGCTTCAGGTCCGAACAAAGTCGGGGGGTTCGATTTCAAAGGATGACAGCATTCCGAAAGCGATCACGAACAAAGTTCTGGGATTGATGGGGCTGGTGACCCAAGCCCACCTCGGAGATTGTGCGCGTACCACATACTTAATCAGTGGACTGCGGGGACTCAGGGCCGCCATAACACATTCAGCAGACATCAAGTGATCCGCGCGAAATTTGGACTCCTCGCCTGCAGATAATCATAACTTGATCATAACGATAATGGAGGGAGATTCTTGGAGCTTAAATGAGAGTCGAAGTCTGAATGTTGATTCGGAATCACACCCGCAGACCTGTGCAGGATGTTTGAAGACATTGAACAACGGATATTCAAGCAGACATCAGCGCGGACGGAACCAAACGGCATACACAGCGAAGGGGGCTGCGAATTATAACGAGGGAGGCCTGGACTGTAGTAGGTTTTTAATGATCATAATCTCTGCCACAAATCTCCGGGGAGACACGGTAATTATGACGGAGCCCGACACCGTGAAGAAGAGGCTGTGAACGCAGGTTACTACTCAAGACCGCCAAGATACGCCATTGTCCGGGTCCAGCGGCCTCGGCTTCACGGCAACTGACTGAACATAAGCTTCGGGCGGAGTTGCTTAACGATAGTGTGGTAGTGAGAGACGACTTGATCATAATTAGCTGTACCATTACGCTCAGCACCTTCGACGGATACAATATTGATCATAATTCAGAGGCATTCGTACTTACGGTGACGGAAAAGCACTACTCTTGATGCCATCTCGTTCTAAATGAACAGAAGATTATCAAACCGCGGTCAGCTCGCATACGACATCCACTGCCTCACTGACTGGTTGGTGCGGGAAACTGTTGAACTGATGCCGTTTTGACTGCAACAAGTATTGCACCGAATAGTCGTGAATGGGATATTGAATCTTAGTGAAGATCGGTGGAGTGTATATCGGTTCTGTAAGACTGTAACAGAGACTAATGATCAGTGGTTGTGTTGAAACTTGGGAATACTTGAGTAGAATTCAGACATGTTTAGTACATGCTAAGTACTCACTGCACCAATTGACAAAACTCTTACCAACCCCACAAGTCTGCCCGTGTTCTCACTTTCGCTCCGCCTCGCGAGTTTTAGGCGTGATTTGCTGCGTTATTGTTCGAGGGTGTCACCATGTGACGGTCGGCCCGGACGATCCGATCATTGAACATGGAAAATTGAAGCTAACACGTCCCTCAAATTTCCCTTGTACCTATCGCATCGTATTCAGTCGACGGGGGTGCAAATGTTGGGCTTGCACGGCCATTCCATTTCCTGCGTAAGTATTTTACAATTTCTCACTTGTTTTTGTACTCGACGGAATCGTTCAATGTGCTTAAAAACCCAGCATGCCTCCCTGAAGATCCAGGGTTATGTACCCTGATTTGGGCAGCCGTATTTTTGACGCATCAGTCACGAAAGTTGATAATCACCCGCGAATTCACCGTGACAGGAGGCCAGCGGAACCGAGGTACGAGGCTACACTGTTACAAGGCCTGTTCATAACAGACTAGTGTCTTTCAGATAAGAAGTCGATCGATTGTCGCCGAGATTTCAACGACTCGGACCAGCTACCATCTAATTTCAGGGTTCCGATACGTTTATGTCTATCATGGATAAGGCAGGATAAATATATTATACTCAGCTAGGTCCCCTTTCGGAACGTGCCGAGTTGTAGGCAGTACAGTACAATAGGCCAGCGGAAATGTACTACACTACCTACGCCACAACCCACATGCTGTCGACGAGCTCGCCGCTTTTAAGGCTGTAGATCTAGGCACATGAGAGGCAGCTTTCTAATTTCTATTGAGCAAGTGATACCACTTATTTTCTACTCTCCGGCGGACGCCAAATCGGAACAGCATCAAACTCCGCAAACATCCGGTGTACAAATTTAGCGACCTTGCACACCGTGTCTCGGTTGAAAATCAACTCTTTCAAGACCTGCGTCGCATTCTCCATCGATATCTGCGTAACCCCGGGCACTTTGTCTCTCATCCGAATCACGAACGCCGCTCTTGTTTCCATGACATCGAGCGACCCACGACAGAAGAACAGCGCATGCTCTGCCGTCTCCACGCACCCACATCTGAACCGACATAGGCGCCTTTCCATCGGCGAAGCTTTGAAGTATCTTTCTTCGTATCTGAGTCGCTCGACTGCCAAACAATGGTGACCGCACAGTAGTCTTATAAGAGCTTTCCTATGCCGACTATTAACCACATGGTGTCTTGGCCAAAGACACAGACGACTTGCCTGAGTCGCCGCTCCACAGGTAAAATTTCAGGGATACCGTGCGTCCACCTTAACAAACGTCAATAGCTCGTGCCAGAACAAACCCGAACTTGACCTGCCTAGACCTGCCGACCTCCGTGCAGATGACTGCACAATTTCCAATATCGAGGTGGTGCCACCGTGGTGCGCCAATCAAGCATTCGTAACGTCCGAGAACCGGACTACAGTAGGGGACAATCAAAGCCCGCCTATTTTGGACGCGTGGGAAAGTTGGATAGGGTGACCGGCAGAGACCATCCGAAAGTCCAAAAACTGTGTAAAGAGTGAATTTAGACACCTTTGAAGAGATCTACACGAGCCGAATTTCAAAATTCTTGAGGTCCCAAAATGTGACCCCGAAATATTGAGAAAAGTCAAAAAAAATCGGAAAAATACCGGATAAAGTGCCAATCGACGTCTTTTCGTCAGCTGGTTATGATTCTGATAAAAAGAAGTCTATCCATCGGGCCGTTTCATCGATAAAAATTGATTTCTTCTTCTGCCTCGACTATCACAATGCCCCCTAAGAAAAAGCTCAAACGGAATATCACTGATCTCCGGAACCAACCAAAACAACCTTCCCCAACTCAGGATGACTCGCCTATCGATTCTGATCGCGAATCGATCTCGGGCGTTCATTTCGACAGCATGCGAGTGGACTGGGAGAATGAAGACGAGTCTGATATTCAATCGGAAGTGGATTTAGACGAGTTTGAGGATGAGGAGTTGGGTGTGAATCTTGTGGAGATGGCTGAGCAGGAAGATGAAAAGGATTTGGATTGGCTGCGCCTATCGACTCGGTTTGACAGGAAAAGCAGCCGATTGGGCAGTTCGGAAGCAGAGAGGCCATCGTTCTGTTTCAGCAGGTGCATATGACGCGTTGGAAGCTGTTGTTGCGAAATAATATATATATTTGGGTTCCTCGGGGCCCACAGAGGTTCACACAATTTCGTTGAACTTGTCCAAAAAATTGAGAAAAACCAATCTGTCGTGGGAAAAACTTCGGAGATATGTTTTTGGACTCCTTTCGTCGAGCCGGATCTGATTCTGAACTCAGAATTACGAAAAAATGAGCCGTTCACACGCTAAGCGATAAGCGGGCTTTGATTGTCCCTACTGTACGGTTCACAAAATTCCAAAGGGATCAGCTCTCAACATTTGTATCCACCCAACATCATGATCATATGATGTATATCGACAGATTGGAATCTGACCATTATACTTGAAGTGTATGGCTTGGGGGTATTGGAATCGGCCAATGAGGGGCAGGAATGCTCGGGAACGGTCCCAAAGATTCTCCGCTGTTCGTTCACGGTCTCGTATCTGTTATCGTGGTCGACAGCGGTCAAATAGACATTACTTATAGAACAAATTGAGAATGTGTATCTTTAGGCAAGGATTCCATGCGTCCGAGTGGAAACGGCTGCTTCTGCGTAGCCATTTGTGTGGAATACCAGGGATTTCTCGGTCACTGCCGACTTTCCGTGCCCAACGTTCCGAAGCGGTGCTTCTTCGACACCGAAGGCCCTTTCGATTCTGCGAAGGGCCAACTGAAGGATAATGAAGAATCAGTTCAGTGGAGACTGCGTCCTATATGGCTCAACGCACCGCCATTGTGTTCCGAGGCTGAGTGAAAATGAGCCTGAACCGAGTGGGGATGGGATCCGCCATGAGGTTAGTAGGTTTCTGTAAATAGTCTTGATTCCTCGTGATCTCTGCAATGTGAGCGGAACCATACCATAAAGACTTTCTCTCGGATCAGAGCCGCGACGCCACTGTCAAGCTTTTCAATGGGGTAGGCAGACGATGACGCGATCCGGTCAAGGAAGGGGGCGAAGTCCACGACTACGAAGACACCTGCATTCGCCCGGGTAAATCTTTGACGTGTGAGTCGGGTATCGCCGAGACGAAACGAAACTCAACCTACTCCAAGTTATGGAAAATCAACCACTCTGCCACAAATTCATATGCCTCCGCGAGCGCAGTGCGATTATCGGCCAAGAACCGCTCCACGAATGGTCGATCTTGCAGCACGCGCGCAAAGAGCAGGTCACTGACGGAGGATATCGGTGTGGCATAGAACAGAGGGCGTATAAGCTTGAGAAGGTGCGGGTTTGCCGGCGAGATGAGAAGTCCCACTGGAACATAATTTAATACAAGCCAGACTGAAATCAAATTCCCAAACGTTTGAGCCCAGAAGCGCCAAAATCCTTGGTTGGTCCAGCAAGTACGTGAACTCGGGATGGATCGACGCCCATTGCCGGTAGATCAAATGTTAAGACGGATTCAAATTTCGCGTTGAGGGCGGGGGGATAGGCAGACTGGAACGTTGACAGGCCGTATACCTCGTCGACAATGAGATGAATATTATACTGGTGAAGAGAATATGCGTCAATTCGAAGACCACGGTTGTATAATGTACCTTCTGCGCCAACAGCGCATATCCCTTGATAACTTCTTTGGGAACAACTTGTGGAAGAGGGTTGTGGGGATTGGGTATGAGCATGGCTTTGATATTCAAGCCGATTCTATTGCTCTCCAAGAGCTTTGCCTCCAGGTATGGCAGGACGTCTTCCGAGAGCGAGTTCATTTTCGCGGGCATCTCGGCCATAACCAAGGTCGCCAAGGCAGGATGGTGAATGTCACGTACATAGTCATCTGAGAGCTGTAAGATCAAACGCAAGGACATAGAAGGGCGCTATGCCGACCATAAAAAGGCTGAGGAGGTGTTAGATCGATGCTGTGTAAGGACGGGAAAGGCACGCACAACGCTCATCAAGACGCCGTCTCCCTCGCCTGCTAGCGCCCAGATAAGTTGCGCCAAAAGCGCACCAATCCCCGGACCAGTGACCGAGTTTTCTCCTGGCGGGAGTACAATGTCGTGAATTTCGACGGATACACGATTGGGGGTAGCCCATACTGGTAATTGGAACCCGAGGATAGAAGTGATCATTAATGTATTGAGGTATGAGATCTTCCACCGTCGGAAGTGTCGTTTTAATCAGTGTTGCCCTGTATCGGAGGTGCTGTGTGTGGAGGGTGGTTATTGGACGAGAGAAGTGCTATGTCGCATGATCAACACCTAAATTTATAGAATTCGAAGCACATCATAATACCTCGATCAGGCGTTCGCTTAGAAGAGAGTTTTCGGCGATTGACAGGTTGATTGTGCCCTCGGGGTAGAGCTCAAGATCATAGAAAGGTCCTTCAGGAGGTGAACTGTACGAGGCCGGTGAGCAAGACTGGAAATTTCGAAATTTTTTCATCCAGGAGCGATGACGTTGGATGTGGCATTCGTCAATCTGCCAGAGGTAGCAGTTGAACTTTCAGACTCACTATGCGTGCGGTGGGGAAAATCCCAGGCGCTTCAGAGCGCGACTCGAGAGCGGAGGGTAATCGGACGACATGGGGAGAAAGGTGCAGGAGTCCGCTTCACCGATCAAGCTTTTAAAGGGCCTCGATGTAAGGAAACACGGGCCTTGATCGCACTGCCATGTCCTTAAACATATGGGGTTCTGCATTTGCGGATGTTTGGCTACAGCTTCACAAAAGGATGCTCTTCACCCATCGCCACGGCCGAACGGCCCTCGGCCTATTATGCTACTCAGGCTGCAGATCTTACTCAGTACCTTAACTTTCATCACTATGGCAACCTCTGTCGTAAAGCTAGGCACCGTTACGCCGTTGCAGGACGGCACCAGTCCTTCAAGCGCACTCTCGGCGATCCCCGCCTCGCAGACAAGCTCGCCAACCGCCTGTATAGACGTCTGTTTCAATAATGCCACTGGGTACGGCAAGCAGGGCGGCTGTCCTGGGTGGGCATTCTTTCATTTACCGATCCGTTTCACTGAATTTGCCTCAGCATTTCGGGCCAGTATGAGTGCATATGCACATTTCCCGCGTTAATGCAGGACTTTGAAACCTGCATGTCAACCAGCTGTGCATTGGATAACAGCACGATCCAAGAGACGTTGGGGAATGTTCAGCAGATCTGTACTTCTTGTACTCCGGATGGCTGCGACACGTGTAGGTTTCAGACACTCCATACCGCGGTGATATCTAAGATATGCACGGATATCTAGTCAGCATCTCCGCCACTGGGGGGACAGTTACCTTCCAGGACACCTTCTCAGCATCCAATTCAGACCTGTGTTACACCACCGCACAATCGGCTGGATTTTCGAGTTCGGGCGTCGCAGGGTTTGCGTCAGTCGGACCTGTCCATTGCGGATCATCGGTCTCGAGTGAGACTGCCGCACCATTCGTCGGTTCCGCAGGAGTTACGTTGTCGGATGCAGCCTTTCCAAGCGATACTTCCTCGACAACCGGCGGTGCATGGTCATCCCGGCGGCCTTCTTTCCGTGTACATGGTGCGATATCCCTCGCAATGGCGCTCCGCACCGCCCTCGTATACCCATACCATATTGTGCGTCGCGCCGTTATCATTTCAAGGTTTTGGATGTTCACTATTCCAAGGCTAAGTAATTCCATTCGGCGCTGCTCTCCCATAATCTCATGCGTCCAATTGTTGTCCCGTTCAGCTGCATTCTGTACATGTTCGAGATTCCAGGTTTAGGCTTAACCCTCAGCCCGCATAACTGCCCCTCTAATCATCAATCATCCTGTCCGCGCGACCGTTGTCATGTTGCATTTTCTTGGGTGTGCTTAGCGTGTTCCGGACGCCATCGGCACGGCTGCGTTACTGGCCCAAGAATTCCTCGTCGTCCACGGTCAAGACTGCAGTCTTACGAGAATCTCATTTTGATCAAGATTCTCCTGAAAGAGTAAGACCTAGTAAGACTTGTTCAAAAAGCTAAAGGGAACTGAATTGCAAGATTTTTCACGCCGCGAGAATGATGGCCGTTTAGTGCGGCTAGGCTTAAAGCCGTGTATCGCGCAATATGAGGGAACATTAAACAAGACCCCGTCTATCGCCGACATAGATCGAGTGCCCAAAGGGATTCCTCGTGTCTCGGGTGCGTGTGACGCATTGGGCTGGGGTCTTTGGGCCTTTTCCCTGAATGATATATGCCTTAATCCTATGTAATGGCTCAAGCCTGAGTCCTGCGCTAAAGTCGTCGGCCGAAAGGACGCGGGATCTGATCTCGATAACATACAATAAGTAATGCATGGACAGAAGTTCACGGAGAACCGAATTCTCGACCGGGCATCAAGAGCCGCCATGTTAAAATTTATACACCACCGGCGACCTCCGCAGATTCGTTGCCACTGATATTCACGTAATGTCCACGTTCTCCTCTTTACCTCGTGCTTTTTTTTTGAAATCGGACATTGACAGGCTTCAGTTTGGTTTCCAAAGCATTGGTGGCGTTTCTTCGACCCTGGCCAGTGAAAATCCACAAAAATGTCCAATTGGGTAAGTGAACATCACTAACGGCCCGGGGCCTCGATGTATAAGTATTTCTGTCGTAAAGCCCCTACTAGTACGCCACCCGGACAGTCGTGATTCAAGTCTGATACAAAGATCTATTTTCTGCCGTATGTTTCCTTCCTGCGCAGACCTAGCCCCTCGATATTAATTTAATTCAGCGCTCACAGCATGCTGCTCCTGTCGATCCCGCGTGGAATAAAGCGAAGAAGCCCATCCAACTCGGCGTTAACCGATGTACATCAGTATCGTATCTCTGCGGTGTCGTAAAATTAGAAGTGTTTTCCGTCCTAAGCCTTCTCCGTAAACCGGTCCGAAACGAGGTCCAACGCGCCTTTGCACCCCTGGAAACCGCAAATGTTAAGGTTGGGGATGATGCTGAAGTTGATTGCTTCGCCCGCTTGGCAAGTTTCCGGGTGCTCATTGTATAATTTCTCCGGCATTGGGGAATCGTTCGGCCTTGGGGTACTGGCCTTCAATATTTTCACAGTCTTACCCATACTCCCAGAGCAGCCGCCAGCCGCCATTGCTGATTCTTACCGTCGGTTTGTCGCATCAAACCAACAATGACACGACAGACACACAGCTAACCAGGTCAGTTGCGGTGCATCCAGTTCCACAGAATCATGAAAACTCCAGTGTCAATGATGGCCCAGTGCGTAGGTTGCTCAGTTGCCGAGATGCCGTGTCAGCACTCGTACTCTGAACAAGTCGGATAAGTAGTGAAAGAACATTTAGTGAGAAGTGCGGGAACTGTGGTATCGTATTCCTATATGGTCATTGGGGAATACAGAGAAAATGAAATGTCCCGTGGACCGTAACAGCGGCAACAGTGTACATCTCCGTGCCGTGGCCTCACGGCCCACGGACCCACCTCGAGACCGGCTGATCCGTGGTCGTCGGCGCGGCATCGAATGATGGCATTCCTCGGTATTTGAAAGTGCCGAAACCCCAATCCTCTCATGTAATGAATTGACGACTTGAACAATAAATTGACAAGATTGCTAAAACTAAATCCAGCTTCATGTTTCCTTTCCTTCTATGGGCCACCGAAAGCATTATTAGGCAGGCGGCGGAACGGAACATTCCAAGGCGGCGAGTTGACAGCTTTAGGAAGCGTCATCGTTACAGCACTCTTTGTCGGCACAAGGAGAAGGGACGCTCACTGCATGTGGAGGATGTCAGTGCCGCAGCAGAGCTAATCAGGGGGGCCTGTGAGAAGAATTAAGGTAAGTAGGTCCAATACAGGATGTTACGGTTCATACAAGGAGGGTCCTGCAGGTATATCATTTGAGTATGAGGTCAAGGACTTGCCCAATTGGTCAAAAAACGTACCCACGGACGTCCGCCTATGCGCGCAAGGTCAGACTGCGATCGAATAGGACACAGGATTCCGGTCGCTTACACTGCAACTCGACTGGCCCAGCGGATATGACTCCCTGAACTAGGGCAAGAGAGAGAATGATGGTAGAGATGAATTTGGTGAACATTGGGTAGGTAGGTAGATGGAATTAACTGAGGTTTCCATGCTGAATTGTGCTGCTTTTATACGAGGGAAAGGATGTCATACCCGTAAGGCAATGGATCCAGGAAGGAAGTTGAATGAATTGCGGCCATAGAGTCTGTCCCGCTGCTTGCTTCCCCCGGTAGATTTTTGTCGCGGGCCGCCAATAGATGGTATGGATCTTGAATTATGGACGGTCAATGAAGATATATCCAAGGGAGATTTTGTCCCATGGCGTTCAGTTTTATAGAGTCAACAACATACGAGTTCATGGATGATCAACTGCAAACTGGTAAGACATGGCTCGCCTCTGGTTCCATATTTTGACCGCGCTGCCCCGAAAAGCGTAGCGTGGATTAAATACTACTCACCGAGAGCCGAGTGGGTCCAAGTATAGCTGTAACGCGAGTCAATTTTACTGAGCGAGGTAAAATGGGTAACAATATATTTCCGTCGGATGAGTCATCAACGGCAACATCGCACCCTTTAAGGTCCGTAACGAACGGACAGTCCGTTTACTGATCTCCCATTCAAGATTATTCACACTTCTGTGTACCGTGGCCTCCATAGCTATTGAAAAAGCGAGCAAAACGGGTATGCACCTGCCCTAGAGATTCCGCGCGATCGGATCTGGTATAGTTGTTCGGATAGAGCATCGATGAAGCGGATAGCTACACCGATCTGCTGATCGTCGCGTCCGTAAGTCATAGGCGGGTTGATCATACGGTGCACAGAAGAGCACCCCAATAAAGGCACCCTACTCGAAAAAACCAACCACGCTGAGATGGCAGATTGGCTCCGCAAACATTCCCTTTAAGTTTCGTTCAAGTTTCAGGAATAATTCCACGTCATCTGGTCGACTCCACGCCAGAATCGGAACTCTGGATTATAACGCCGTTGCCACTCGTTGGATGTTGAGTGTACACGTGCAGTGGTTGAAAACAAGCGATCATCTTGATCCCATCGCCATCATCTGATCAGCGGCACTGAACGGCAACGACTACCCACGTGTACATGTACCTTTTATCACGTGGGAGGCACGTGTGGATTGCGTGTTTCTAGTGGTCGGCCGGCCGGAAATCAGTGATCGTAAAACCGGTATTGCCGCATTTGGGAATTTCCCCCTATTTTCAAGTCTTTTTCTCAGAAACATGCCTCCATAGTGTCAGAATATTCTGAATTGACCTCCAACTAGTATCTACATCTACTACACCTTATCTGAGTGACAACCTGGGCTGTTCAAGCAAGCTGAATGGGGCTTTGGTGCCGCGGTCCTCCTCTTCTCCTCCTAACGATTCCGGCCTCCATGCATCGTAAGGAGCCCAAATCAAATGTGTTATATATTTGGTCTGTATCCTAGATTGAAATGACTTGGGCGAAATTTTATATCTAGCCAGAAAGAATAGTTATTGAGGGATCTGTAGTCACAAACTGCGGGTTGAGGTACATACAAGGGACAAATAAAAATTCCACTCAAGTCAATGGAAACAGACACCCTATGCCATCATATTTGCCCATATAACCTTGTCCGTATAGTGAGTGTACAGACCGGAATCGTCCTTGACCACACCACAAGCGAGTGTCGGAGTTTGAATTTGGCACAGCGTGGCCGACCACCAGCACTGTTTCACTCGTCACCATGCGTGGATCTCAGGAGGAAGCATTTACCACATGGGCCCTCGGTGCCGCAGGACATCACCACAAGTCAAGGCTCCGACGAGGCCCTCGAACGAAAAAGCGCCATCACCCGTTCGAAGTGCCTATTATCCAACGGCTAAACTGCGTGCCACTCGCATCGCATCCCACATGGACGAAAGAGAAATTTCAGCCCATTACGTTTCAGCTGAATATGCTGCCGAAACAATTAACAATTTCCATATCGAGTAATTTTAATTGTTTCAGCAGCATGTTCAGCTGAGCCGAATATTCACTTTTGCCGGTGTGTCCTGATAATCCTTGTGTGCCCCTCTCTGCGGAGGTCGATCCTCTTTACCTCCATGAGGACCCTAGTAATACTTGGTGTCAATTCAACCCGTTCCACTTTGAGTCCCGGGCCGAGCATGACTCGGAGATTGCCGGTCCAACGCTTCTCTCCTTTGCACCACGACGACGCCAATCCCTTTAAATCGTAAATGCCCGCCATAACTTCCGGCAAAGTGCTCGTCTCTGGTGCCAATGGATTCATAGCTGCAGTGCGTAAACCTTTCCCATGAACTACTCCGCCTATTGAAAACTCGCATCGCTCAGTGGGTCGTCCGCGCGTTACTCGAGGAAGGTTTCATTGTCCGCGGCGCCGTTCGCTCCGCGGACAAGTGTGCCCCTCTCCGCGAGACCTTTGCTTCGTACGGTGAGAAACTCGAGCTGGTGGTCGTTCCCGATATCACCCAGGTACGTTATCGCTTCGAATCTGGTGTTAAACTGCGGTTTCCACACAGGAAGGCGCGTTCAACGAAGCGGTCAAAGGAGTAGATGCGATTGAGCACACCGCGTCTCCGTTCCATTTGCAAGTTGACGACCCGGATGGTGCGTTCCGAGGCCTGCCACATCGCGGCATGATAAGCTTTCCCTTGGCACAGAATTCATCAGGCCGGCAATCCATGGCACACTCGGTATCCTGCAGAGCGCCCTCAAGCATGGGTACGCTCCCTCGTCTCTCATGTCCGCAGCGGATTGATCAATACATACGTACTCGCACAGAACATCCGTGAAGCGCATCGTCGTAACGTCCTCCTGCGCCGCCGTGCTACAAATCGAACCCGAACCAAAGACATTCAGCGAACTCGATTGGAACGAGCAGGCACCGAGGGAAGTGGCGGAGATGGGCCGTGCGGCGCCCCCAATGACCAAATATCGCGCTTCCAAAACCCTTGCAGAACGAGGTTCGTTTCGTCTGTTCTCATATCGATATAGTCCGCGGACACAAGCTACGCACGATCTGCAGCCGCCTGGGACTTTGTCGAAAAGCACAAGACCGAGATAGGGTGGGACCTCGTCGTTCTCAACCCTCCGTTCGTATTCGGCGTGCGTACCGTTGTATGATACATCTCAAATGAGGTTGAATAATTGTATATCATCCAGCCCACGATCAATGACACCCCCACTCCCGACAAACTCGGCACATCCGCGCGGCAGTTCCGTACGATCTTGACAGAGCCATCGCCCCCCGCCACGCTGGGCACGGGTTCCTGCTGGGTCGACGTCCGCGACCTCGCGCGCGCACACGTTCTTGCGCTCCTCCGCGCCCAAGCCGCTGGTGAGCGCATCATCGTGAGCGCCGGCCCCTACGTGTGGCAGGATTGGCGTGCGTTGCCTTGCCTTTCCACAATCTATTGTCGATATGCGAACTGACCGAAACAAAACACAGTGGACGCCGCGCCCGACTCGCCTGCTCATCAGTTCCAGAAAGGTGTTCCCGGTGCGGGTAAAGACGCGGTGCATCAGATTCGCTATGATGCAGCCAAGTCGGTGCGCGTGCTTGGGATGGCGTATCGCACGATGGAGGAGACGGCGCGAGACACGGCGGCGGATTGGGAGGCAAGGGGGTGGTAAAATACCTTGGAAGAGTGCAGAAGTATTATCGTGGTCTGATATCTAGCTTCTATCCTCATACTCTTCGGGAAACAATACAATCTTACCATGACAACAGATTCACCCAACGTGGCTTATTGAGCTTATACTTCAACCAAACCAGTCACATCCTCGCAACGACAAAATTGCAACTGTCTTATTCTCCTCGTTTTTTTGAGTGTGACATCTGGAGTCTTCCACCAGAGCCGCAACCTCCTGCCTTCAATCGGATCACACTTCCCCTTCAGCCGTGTTGCCTGGTACTGGACAGGTAGTTAATGCAACGACAAAGGCAATTCCTGGATCCATACGCTCACCTACTGCACAGATAACGCACTGGCGCTTGAGAGCCCCACCAGAGACGTCCACAATTTCTCTCCCAACTTCCATAGATGAAATGAATGATCAGCTAATGTAGGCGTAAATCAGGAGACGGGCGTTACCGATGGGAGCCGCACTGGATGAAGCCAGGACACAGGCGAGAAGAAGCAAGGGGAGGATTCCGAATCCGAACATCTTCCTCTTTGAGATTGAGATTTAGCCTGGGCAAAGATAGAACTCAGGGGCCCTTGCCGCTGAGCTCTCTCATATATACTCCTTCCGGCCCGATGACCTTTAAGCTTCGCAGAAACGCCGCTGCGGGCCCGTAGATAGCATATAAAGCTCACCCGGGTATCAAGAGTTTGACTGACACGACGTAGAAGGCCTGCTTCAATTAATCAACTTGAAGCATATTGCAGATATCCTGCTATGATGGTACTAATAGGTCAGATAGTTTCCATTTTCCATCCCAATTTTCACCGGATGAATATGCAGCTCTTGAAGGCGCTGAATATCTGACCGCACCGCTCCCTTCCCCGCCATACCAATTTTTGTTTGAATATCAGCCTGTCGGATGATAAACATCTTTGGAAGTTGAACTCGTCTCGTGGTCGTAGATAGCAAATCAAACGCACCGCGAGGAGCACGATATGACCTAGAAGGTCTGCTTCGATCTAAATAGCATGATTTTCTATCTTGATCCTCGATTCTCTCCAGTTACCGAAACATCAACGTCACCTAATGTGTACGCGTCTGGGTTATCTGCAAAGAGGCTGAGGAAGTTGGGATCCAATGATGCATATATATATATATATATATACATACGAAGCTATCAATTAGCCGCGGTTGGATCATCTCTGTAATATTGAGCTTAGTTGAAGTACCACCAAAGTACCACCCAAGATATTGTACAGTTTCATTCAATTCGAACTCACGCACACCGAAATTTTTTACTGCGGCAATAATTATCCTCAATTTGTTGTATTTCTTTCAGATTTTAATTGTATCAAAAATTCCGTGTTCAATTCGAATCGAAAAACTGTACAGTACACGTTCTCAGCTGGCACGTGCCCTCTCCGTCAGTACACGTGTACGGTGCTGCGTGTTCTCGCACTGCAGGTTCTCGCACGTGCCATGCCGTACTACCCGCAAGCTTGCCAGCAACCAACCAGCAACTCTGTTACCATAAGTATGGTTACTTGCTCGAACTGCAGCCTGAACTGATCTTTGCATGCCTGGAAAGGCTCCCTTTCAATGACTTTGACGCTTGTCTAGGATGCGGGAATCCTCCGCGACAACATCTACGATTCTGTCGTTATACAGCACTGTATGGGCGCAAGCAACGGAGCGCAGGGGTGGATGGGAAACCCACATCTGCCATCCAACTTCGTTGTTGCGGGCCGTCCCGAGTAACTGAGAGTGATTGGCTCTCTTCCTGTTTCCTCACGCGGGAGAGGCTACTCATCCCCAAACCCCTTCGAGTCAAGTTTCAACCCTCGACGTTCCATGCACCACCCTCAGAGTCCTCGGAAGCACCCGGCCTCCTAGAGTTATTCTACGTTCCGCTCTTTGCACGCGGTGCGTTCATCCGCACCTGCCAGCGTGCATCCCTCTCCCGCCTGCCAGTTGCAGCGCCCCGTTCAATTTTCTCGCAGAGCCCGCATCCGCTCATCCTGTACACCCTCATGACATTCACAGCGGCCTGGGCACCTGCATGACCCGAGGCTGCTTATCGCATTCCAAGCAGCAACCGGGAATTTCCGATCACCGCTGATTTCCGTGATTCCTTCTCTTTGACCTGTCATTCCTTTTGAATCTGAATTTAGAAATCTTCAAAGCACAGATAGGTGGCATTGTTCTATCCGACGGGCGCTTTGGCCGCGGTTTCGCATAAAGATTCGAGCCACCTCTTCATCATCCTCTGCATCTCCCTTCATTTCTTCCTCACCAATATGGCCGTTCCAACTCCGCCCCCATCCCCACCTTGTTCATCGTGGATTGAACCCGAATCGGACGGCGTCGAAATGGACGCAGCAGAAATGCGTCTCGTTCTGTTGGAAATCATCCCAGCATGCCACCAATTCCATCTCCTCGACGAGAACTCGTACGCCACGGTCTACAGAGCCCGCCATCGAACTCTCAATCGGTTGGTGGCCATTAAACTTGTCAAATGTACCGTAAGCCGTGCCTACTGCTGGTCTGAATTCATTTCTTCTATTGATGGTTGAGTAGACTGTCGACGGAATTGCCACCAATACATATACTTCTGACTACGGTGGTCCCCCGAAGGATGTGCGCTTTTTACTCTGCCATTCAAGTATATCAGATATCTGCGCTGACGATACTGGTGGTAGTTCTCCATCCTGCAAAGCATCAAACATCCCCACGTTCTCGAGATTCTGTCAATCTACCGCGGAGGCACCTGCGAAACGACCAGTGAGTTGTTGCGTTAGATACGGAGGAAGCCAATGTCTGATGCTGTTCGCTGGTAGACATCATATCTGAATTCATAGGCGAGCGTACGGTCTTCGATTACGTGCGAGGCGAATACGAGAAGCGACATCCCTTTGGGCCATCCTGTCGTCTGGGTGTCGGTAAGCCGAGTCACATATCTCCGTCCACGTCCTATATACTGGGAATTAATTGACGGTTTTCTGCTCTATCCTGCAGAGGAACACGTGTGCCGCGATATCATATATCAGCTCTGCCAGGCAATGGCCTACATCCATGGCCTTGGAATCGTTCACCGGAACCTCAAGTTAGACGTACGCTCTCGCTCCATTCTGTTTTCTCTGTGTAACCCTCAACTGAACCCTCCTTGCTTGAATGCAGAACATCCTTATGACGGGCGACGTCATGCCTTTCATCAAAGTCGCGGGCTTCGGATTGGCGGCTCGCATGCCGGCCGATGGCAGCAAGTTGAAGGTGAGTCCCATCCCATCTCTCTTCTTCCTTCGACACTAAGCTCGCCTTGTAGGAAATCAGCGGCTCACTAGACTACATGCCGCCCGAGATGCTCAGTCAATCCCAGCCCGGGTACGATTGCCGGGCAGACAGTTGGGCTTCGGGTGTGTTGCTTTTATCGATTTCGTTCGACCGTCTTTGAATGAACTTAGGTGTCATGCTCATGGAAATGTGCGTCGTGCAAATGCGGCTCTGCGTAAGAGTCATCTAATTCCCCTTTCTGACAACCTATCATAGGCTGCTGTTCGAGACCATCTACACCACCCAGCGCAGTTATCCCGAGGTAGAGGTGCCTCCGATTCGTTGGGCAGAACTCCGTGCAATTGGACAGTTCTCTACGGAGGGTGTGTTGCTGTTTATCGATTTCGTTCGGCCGCATTTGAATGAACTTGTTCCCCTGGTGTCTAGGTATGGAGCTTCTCGAGATGCTGCTCTGTCCGGATCCCATGCTCCGGTGCACCCTGGCGGACGCTCTACGGCTGAAATGGCTCATGTACCACCGGCCGATGTATCCGAATATCGTCTATCCAGAGCCGAAATCGAATGAATTGAGTTAACTATTGTAGCTAAATCTACACGCGGTGTCTGTACATGTATACGGGATGCATATGGGAACCGGACGCTGGTTCGAAAACATTGCGGTAACATTGGAACTTGTAGGGGGCAAAGAATCTTGAATCTGTGGTCCCCGCATCGCAAAAAGATGTATTCTGTGGTTGAATGCGTAAGTTGTCGGCACCGAACTTGCCGAGGGCAAGTCGTCAGTTGTACATTCGCACATGAAAAATCACAAGACTTACGGTGAGAGAATGCATTCAACTGTAGGGGTGCCGCTAACAAGGCCATCTCAACGAATTCACTGAGTTCGGGGACACATCCGATTTTGATGGTCGGTGTCGCATGGAGGGCTGTTGTCTGAAGAACAGAGCAGACACGATCAAAGTCAACCATGTACATTGCTACTTAGTACTCGTTTGCCTTTCTCTGGAAGGTTCGTTGATCGAGTATAGTGTATCCCCCTCCCGCCCCCGGAGTTGCAGTTGAACGCGTCCACAGTTTAGTGGCTGGTTGGTTGCGAGGACACCACCATATCTGCCTACATAAACATTGCGACAGTATGTAAGTCAAACCGCGTGGCACAAACAGTGTCGACCTCCCCCCGTCGGAGCTGCGGGTCAGCGTACAGGCCAATTCATTCCTTTCGGATTTAGGATATCAGACGTCGGTCGGAGGAGAAATGCGCGAGCCGATATCGGCACGACGGAGCGTGGGGCATGCATTCATTATCGCCAGTCCGAATATCCGCAGACTCGGCAGATTGTCGAGTTTGTAGGTGTGAACGAGGATTGGATCGTGGAATCCTGTGATGGCCTCGCAGTAGAGGACGAAGGTCTGTATCTGGGTAAATGCCGCCAGGACGCCGATTGGACAATCTTCGGAGAAGCGATCAGCGACCTGCGGTGAGTGTCAATGATCTGGATAGGAAATTGCAACTCGAGTGTTTCGACACACACTCGTTCGTTTCGGTTATCCCGAGATGGCGTAAGCCAGGAAGGCATCGGGCGACCTTGTCCAAGATCTGCCTGGTCGAAATTCGTGGCGTGACCGTAGTTTGAAGGAGATTCAACGTCGTCAACGTCGCAGAGTACCTGCCTAAAACAGAGAGCTGGTCCAAACCCCGGCGGCGTACCTTCCCCACCGCAATTGTACGTTGAAGTGGTCGATCGACAGGCAGAGCCCTCACATCCCCGATCTCGAGAGCGATTAGGTTCGGGAGCTGGTCGTCGTAGATCGGGAAATTTTTGGTGCAAGTCGGTATCCCAAGGATACGGATGTCCGACTGAGGAGTCCAAAATTGTGCCATAAAGGAGATTTTGAAGTACGAATTGGAGAATTTTGTAAGGCGGAAAGGGCAGTTCGTGATAATCCATCCTTGAATCGAGCTCATCTGGGACTCGTATCGTGCACCGAATGGGCCGGAATCTTCGGGGTGTATGGATAATTCTTTGAGGTTGACGCATTTGCTGAGGGCACGGGCTATATTTGCGGCGTCCGAGCTGAAGGGCAGGTCGCTAGGAAGACCTAATGATAACGCATGGGCGCGTTCCGCGAGTTGTGAGTGGCGGGTGACGGCTGAGCACCACGAACGCAGGGCGTGGGGAGTGCGGTGGCTGAGGTCCACCGTTCGATATATCAGGCGCTGCGCCTGGTCTCCGAAAAGACGACAAGTGCGGCACAGGGTAACGAGGTCTTTCCGACCCACGTCCTCGCAAATCTTTGCACAGATTTCCGGAGGGAGTTGCATGGGCCGGCGGCGGCCGCGCCGAGGTTTGGCGCGAGGTTTGGCGCGAGCAGTCATGGATGCGACTTGGATGGTTACTGTGACTTGTGACTCAGTACTAGTGACGATGAACTGAGTGTGAGAATTTGATTTCTCCGGATCACAGATCGATCACTCGGCTCAAACAAACTGCTGTAAGTAGTAAGTAGTGGCTCCAAGCTTTGAATATTGTAAAACTTTCTTTGAAAACTTCTAGACTGTGTATTGTGGGTCAACTATTCGCTCTACAGAAATATCGCTCTCTGTGAGAGGTATGGCTTGCCATCAAAACCGTTCCATTGGCAACACCAGGTTATAAAACCGATGAAGGGCAAACTTGGTGAATAAGTATTTGTGGGGCCGGAAACCAATGAAAAAGCGGGGCGTTCTTGCCAGCAGATGGCAAAGACAGGTATGAGAGAAAAGTTCGGCAGATATAACAGACTCGTGTTCGGAAAGAGGTGTGAAGCAACCAGCCAAGCATCGTATGTATATGTTCTTCAATGGATCCCAACTCCCCCAGCCTCTGTCTGCCTTTTAAATTCCCAGACTAAACCACATTGAGCGTGATGTTGTATGTCGCGGTGCTTGGAGTGTTGAAAACCTGAATCAACCGTCAGCTCAAGGTCAATATTACCAATAAAGAACGCACCCCAACCATATCGAAGTGCGCGACGTTGAGGCTCATCAGACCAGCCGGCGTGTTCGCGGGGATAGTAACAGTAAAATTCTGTAGGAACGCGGTGGGCGGCCCCTGTCCGGTGGGTATGCCGGTGTTCTGGATTTGCGGGTTGAAGGGGCCGTTGTATAGGATGTTACGTCCAATCCCGGGAGCGGTGTTGGGAAGTCCAAGTCCGATTGCGAGCGCCACTTCAACGAAGTTGGACAGGGTGCTCTACACAGCAAAGTTTAAGCTCAACGGTGTGGACTGCCTGCCATAAACGCGGCTCACATGCTGAATGACCTCGACGGTAATGCTGGAGCCCGCCTGGACTGTTGTGCCATCTGCAGGGGTTTGAATCGTGATGGCCTGCCCGAACGCAGTGGTCGCGAGGGCAGCGCTCAGAACAACGGAGGCGAAGAATTTCATTTGAGAGGGTGATTTGTGAGTTGGAGGAGCCGAAAAACTGTCTTTTATAGTTGCTGGGCACGGCTATTAGCGTCCGTCTGTGACCAAAATAGAAGGAATTTAATCAAGAACAGGGGGGTCAGAAACGTACGCCGGGACCGGGGTAACGCTAAGCTCGTGCTCAATCTGAATACTGTAAAGCTTTCGGGCCGTGCGCACGGCTCCACATGCCAAGATACGACGCAAATATTAATGCAGTGCGAATGGCATTTAGTCTCTCGTAGACAGACGCTTTATCCGGACACTCGTGCCTCGCTGGATAAATGGCATTGGCTTTTGGAGCCATAGCCATTTACCTGCCAAAATTTGCGCACGGCCCGAAAGCCATGATCACTGTCGGCCATGGCTTCTGCGCAAACAGGTTGATGAAGGCGAAACGATAACATCAAAATACATTTACAGAAACTTAGTGTTGGGGCCCCGGCCCATACTTTCAAGAGTAATTCTTCGTCAGCGGTACGATCTTCCAGCACCGAAGGCCACGCAAGGCCGCGCAGGACAGAAGAAATACCGACTGCCAAGAAATCACCTTGACCGAAGGTCTCGGAGGATTACTGTACTATTTCGACCAAGTATTCAGTCACGGGTCACAGGGACCCGTGAATTGAATACTTTTGAGAAATGTCACAGGTCCCAGGGGAGCTTGAATACTTTGAAATGTCAAGTTTTTATACGGGCAAAAATCAATTTTTTTTTTAAGCTCAGGAGGTTCCGCGTACTCACAGCCGTCCAGCCATGCTTGCTTCGCGTCCATAAAATGCCGCCGGATGACAGGAATCGACGGCATGTCAAGGTGATGCAGTCGAAGAATCGTCGATGTGTCCACTACTTATCTGAGGGATACTTGCTGAAAAATGCAAAAGTGTCGGGGACCGTTCCTGGGATAGTACGAACCGATCGCAGGAGAGTGGCCGTACACAGAGTACACATCAGTCTGAACCTCTCTGAGTTGAACATTTGAACAGTTGAATACTTGAAACAGCGGTCACAGGTCCCAGCCGGCTTTGAATTGATGGCATTTGAATACTTGGGTCACAGGTCACAAGGCGTGAATACTTGGTCGAAATAGTACAGTATCAGTGCTGAACGGCGTTGAACCCCGAGTAGAAGTAAAGATACAGCTGTCCTCCGTTGATCCGGAGTCTGCCCTTGGCTCCGATTGTTGTGTACAATTACTGTTAGCCCTTGACTTAGTACAGTTCGCTGATATCTAACGACATATAGGCTCCAGGGAAGAGCTGATCTGGTGGCGTCTGCTTATGTATTGCTTATGTAAAAAATGTACAAACAAAAACTTGGGGGTATGGGCCATCGCTGCGCGTGGCATGTACGAGTACTTATGTAGCTTTCCACTGTCTCAATAGTTCCGTTAATTTATCTGCTATTCTATGTCTCAATTTAGTCGCAGCATCCAGATGAACCGTGGCGATACACATTCGATCAATGACTTAACCCAAACATTCTGCTGCTAACGCCTAACCCAAGATAATCCCATTGGTTACAATATTCTTTGCGCTACAGCGTATGTAGTGGTCGTTTCTCTTTCGCCGCCCACTGATGGGCAATGCTGGCGCCGATGTACTCCACCGTGTCATCGGTTGACGCTAACACTCCGTCCCAGCTCTGAACTTCCTTGCTCCGGCTGTGCTTCCGACGTATCAACCGAAACCCAGGCCGAAAAGCTTTGAACAGCGCGTCCCGCTCTTCGTACCCAATATCGCACGCGACGACCAGCGTTCCCAGATTCGGGCAATTCTTGTTGTCCGTAGTGACGACGTCGATCAAATATTCGATGACGTCGCGGTGGTTTCGGCACACGTCCAATTCTTCTAAATCTCCAAGTGCGTGCATTAATCCTTCCCAGTGCGAACGATTAGTGGTGACCAATCGGATTTTGAGAGTGCGAATTCTTTGGAGCGCTGATCCAAACATGCTGACGAAGTCCTCCAAGTCGTCGTTGATTATGTGAAGGTGCAGCAGATTAACTGCGGGCATCGATATCCGGCTAAGCGGAATGATGAACATGGCATCCGCAAATTTGACGTGCAGATCAGTGAGCACCGGCAGCCGAATGTCCTGCACGTCCCCCGATACGTCCGTCCATTCTACCAAGGACAGCTGCAAGAGTTGGAGTCCAGTCGTATTCTTCAACATTGTCGCAAAAGCCGACCATGGCATAGCACGCCGCTCTGTAAGATTGCATAGACGGAGCGATGTTAGGGCCGAGTAGTACCCAGGCTCCGGCCAGAAGATGGGAGCCCCTGACAATCGGAGTTCAATCAAGCGCATAGGATGCGTTGGTGCCGCGATTTCCTGCAGAAACAACCGGGGCCCCGCACGCGCTGGTTGTTTAATAGTTATCGACAGACGTTCCAACGCCGAAAGATCCTTCGTCCCCAATATTTGCCACAAAGACTCCAAAATATGCAAGGCGCCACAATCCAATGTCAAATGTTTCATCCGCCTTCAACTCATTTAGAATTTGCACAATGTCCTAACTGAGACGCACCCATAGTAATCATTCAACATAGGTATCGTCTTTTTGGCAAAGTTGGACATAGACATAACTGGAATGTCTAGTTTGAATCCAAGCGGCCGTTCGGCCAAGCTGAACTCCCGTGCCAGAAGCAATATGGACAAAGGTCGGCGAGCGGTGTGACCCAACGCGAAGCTGAGGGCAGACCTGGAATGACCACGAGTCACTGGCACAGCCGTCCAAAACTCGGCAGACGAGTATATTACATCGCGCCACTGCGAGCACACGACACATAATTCGCACCTCCGATCTGACGCCTTGGCCCAATCGAACTCTGTATCCTTCCAAGCCAAAAACAAATACCGCTGGGTGATTTCCGTAGGCAATGTCAGAATGGAGGCCATCCGGATTCTTCTCTGAAAACAGGGAATCTGTGTTTATCGGATTTTGAGTTTCAGGTAAGCTTCTGACAAACAACTCACGCACCCGAGGTATACGTTCGTTCACTCAAGTGCGTTCAAAATTTCGACGTAGCGACTAATTTTGAGTGAAAGGTCGTCTGTAAGTTGATACACAGGGGCATTATATACGTTTTTTCTTTGCACCGCTTTCTATCAGACCAAACAGGGACATTAATTCCGCTGTGTCATTTAGCATCCGTGTCTCAATGCAGACTGTGATATAAAGTCTGGCTGGCGAGCTTGTACGAAGCGACCATGTCCAACAAAGTTCTTAACCTCGCTGCATCTGCCTTGCTTTCTCCCGATACCGCTTTTGATGAGCCAGTCTACCGCAACGAGCGAACGTTGCTCGAAGTCGCCGTCTGTAATGCTCGGTTGTGGGCAGCTGCAGAGGCCAAATTCCGGCAACCTAGCGACTCAACCGGTTTTCGAACTACCCACCTCCAATGTAAGCGTCGTCCGACTTCAACCCAGACTTTGTTCAACAATTGCCTCCAGTTGGTCCAGGCTTGTCTTCCATCCCATTCCAAGGCCTCCCATCAGAAGTTCATCTCCTCCTGCCGGCGGGCGCAGACCTTCGAACTTTATGTCAGCTTTCGGCCACCTGCGCTTTTTTTCGCAAAGAATGCATGTTGGTTCTCTCTGCGCGCATGGAACGAGCGTTCGAGATGTTTGACCTCAATTGGTTGGCGTTCAGATTTATGCTCACACAGTGCAATGCCATTACTTCCGGATGGTTCATCTACCATCTTGTTAGAATGGAATTCTCGAAGTTTGCACGTTTTACGACTATAGACGTATACGTTCGCAAAGGGCTCGATGCTGAGCTGGTATGTGACTTCCTGAACGTTGCGACATCGTACAGAGAGGTGCGTCTTCAGCGATAATGAAACATATCATTTTAATGGAACTCGTTCAGGCTGAGCGTGAAGTTGACTCCAGAGTCTATGAAAATTACGGTGTGCTCGACACTCTATTTTTTGACCACTCGTCCCTCCCTTTCACTATTGCCGTCCATCGCTGTTGGGAAGAACCCAGAATCACAGTCATGCGTGGACCGATCACCTGTCTGTTCTCATGGATGTGCGGCAAAGGCGTTTTCATGGCGTACCCTGATTTGACGCTTGACGGGCGAACGATGGTATCCCATGCACATGTTCCCTTGAGGTCGCCTTCACATAAGCAGCATCTCTTAGCCTTGGACGCCACTGCCGCAATGCACGGTGTTTCGCTCACCACATTTCACGATGGTCGCACGACGTTTCCTACACGAGAATCCTGCGCTTTATCACGTACTTGTCCTGCAGAACCGCGCAACTCGTTCGACTCCTCTTCATTTCAGATGATTTTCCACGATTGCGGCTGGCACCGGGGAGTTGATCGACAAAGTCTCAACGTCGACGTGTACTGGGTTTTGGGAGCCATGGATTGTTGTGTGGAGAAGACCGGTATTGTGTTTAGTGCGGATGAATTGTCCAGACAGCAACGCAAGAACGGGGATGGTGAGTAGCTTCTCCTCTTTTTCTGATTCGAACTTATATCACTCCGATAGATGTTGTGTACATGACACGGCTGGAGTCTGCTATTCTCTGGAAATAAACATTGCCAATGTTCTACATATGTATACACTGTGAGCATTATACATAAATCATCTGTATGACATGCGCATGGCCTTCTCGAGGCGGTATGGATCGCACTGCCTGGTCTTCAGCTCGCTCTTCATCCCCATCGCACTGGCAACACTGTCCCCACGACGTACAGTCGAAACAATGAGATCTGGTTAGCATATGAAATCATTCGCAGAGAGGCCGTCGAGAGGAAGCTCGGAAGAATCGGGGCACGGAGATTCGATTTGGATATGTTGATTGATGAGGACAAAGGCCTGAGAGTCTGAGACGGCATCAACCCAAACCAAGTGGTGAGCCAAAATACAATTCGGCAAGCAGGTCAAGCACAATCCAAGATTTTTTTACCAATACGGAGTCAGTATTGTGGAGCAAAACCGTAAAGAACGGGTGTCATCTCGATTACTCGGAGCAAAAGATACATGGATCGTTTGTACTGAATGTGTACCCGTCCAACCAACTCCAATCCAGTCTGAGTAGCCCAACGTAAACCCCACCAGTGATTGCATTCCGCGATAATATTTTGTATTTGTTATACGCTGTGATGGGTACTGGACAACGTGAAAATTTAGTCAGGACTTATATGAAGCGGTCTTCGAAATTGAAAAGGCCTTTGGTTAGGCATCCCCCGTTCCCGCCGCCCCGCCTCACACAAAACACAAAAGAACGCACCGCATGATTGTGCCCACGTCCCTAAAACACGCTCGTGGTGCGTGGAAGCGACCCGCGTGCGGCGTTCCGAGTTCGGTGCGCAGGCCTGCGCGAGGGGCGTCAGCGGGTGCGGTCGGTGGCCCGGGGTGGGGGAAGGGAAAGGGTAAGTGAGACCAGCGTGAGGGAGGAAGGGAGGCGCCAGCCTTGGCTCAACTCACATCGTCTAAGTATCGTGCGCGCGGGCGCTTGCGATGGGGCTGTCAATGGACGGGGCAGAGACAGAAGACGATAAAGAGACCGAGTTCGTGGAGTAGACAGAACGGCTGGTAACCGTTCGAAAGGGAGGTTGGGACCCTTCACCTTCCCGATCTTTCGCCATGTCAATTCAACTGTGATGACATCGCGATAGGTGTGCCTGACACTTGCGTCGACCAAAAGAAGAACGAAAGAGCAAAAAAAAAAAATTTTTTGGGCTTTGTACAAACGGTCTGCATTAAGTACAGAGTTTTCACTATTCAGGTTCACCCAGCACCAACGCCCATTGGATGTTGAAACTGATTCTCTCTTCCCCGCCTTGATTGTCTTTCGCTCTGGACTGGTATTGGGTTACAGTGTAACACACAACGGCACAGCTGTTCTCCTCAATCTCTCCATCCCGTTTGTCGTACTGATCGAGTCTATCCAGGTTATCGAGAACTTGATACGCATCCAAAGTGCCTTTCCGTCCGTCGTACACAGGCACTAACAATGAAATCAGACAAATCGCAACGACAACCAAAAAGCGGCCACCTTCAGCAGTGTACGGGAGAGCGTCTGCATTGACGTAAGATGACTTATACGAACTCGACGCGCTGCGGATGCCTCCAGAAGCCCATGGCTTGCTGTCGTCCCCTGACAAAAGATTGACGCCATGTTTTGAACACAAGCAGGATAACGTACTCAATTTATTGGCCGTTACTGTTCTTGTGCTGATAGTCAAAGCGTCTTCGTTGAGTTGAGCATGCAAGGTGTTTTGATTGAAAACCATGGTGCACATCGACGCGACGCGGTCAAACTCTTGGCAAGGGAAACGCGCTTGCACGTGCCTAGACAACGGAACCGTCGGTCCGGCATTCCCAGAATCGGATTTCACTTCTGTCAAAGAGGAAGCCGTAATGATAGCCACCGTCAAGCAATGTGCCGATTCTCCGTTTTGGCTGAGTGTCCACCTGCAAGCAATGAGAACGAATAATAATATTTTCAAACCATCATGACCTTTTATCTTCATTTCCCAAGATCAGATAAGTAGCTTCCAAATCGTCTGGTGCGACCCTGGCCAGATTGACAAAGCGACCCTTGGACACAAAATTCAAAAAGGACCAAACTGAACTGGAGTGGGTGTCAGTGATGATGAAAATCGTAATGCACCGTCTCTTACCCAATGTTGATACTGGGATTGATTGTTCCCAGATCGCTGGGCAAAAACATCCCCGGGCCGCGCTTCTGGTTCCAAGCGATGAATCGACCGCGTCTTGCAAAGTCAGCTTTCATCAGCGCGCCGGATTAAACACTCAACTCCAGATTTGGGAGGCCGGCCTCGTACACGGGCTTCAACATCGCATCCTGCACTTCCGGATCCATCACTTGGCAGATTTTGGGGCTGGGCCTGGCAATTGGTGAGCACACAACCAAGGCTTTCGTCTGAAGTACCTGGATTCCGTAACGTACCTCGGCTTGCGAGCATTCTTGGTCTCGAGGACGGTTTGTTTTTTAATTTGCTTTCCGTTCGTTTCCGTATCATCATCAGCCTCATCCGGCGTCGTCCTGAGTTCGTGGAAACAATTAGCTATCAGGAGAGTATCAGGCCCAAGCACTTACTTCGGGGCTCCTTTTGATTTTTTCTTCACAGAAGGTGCTTCACCCGCAGATTTGTTTGCGTTGAATTTAGACAGGTCCGGTCCAATCAGCTGGCGTTTGTCTCCTGAATCAGAAGTGGTGCTGTCGGCGGCGTAAGTTCCGGACATCAACCAATGAACCTATGACTCACCGTTTGCGTTTGCCTTTCGACTTCGAGTCAACTTCCGATTTGGACCCAGCCTTTGCCGAGTTGAATTTCGTAAGGTCAGGAGCAGGTGTTACAGGCTTTTGGCTGTTCGCCACACTTATTAGCCGCATCCGCATAACACATTGTAGTTGCTTACTTTTTAAGGGACGGGTCGGCACTGTCGACTGTTGTACTTGATCTTGTGACAAGCAGACATTAAAAAGAGGAGGATGACTCGAAGTTAATAGTAACACACCGAGTATCATCATTGACATCCGTCCTAGCCGCCGACCTCGTATTATGCACGGTTTGTCTACTGTGGGCGCTTTGTTGAGTGAAGTACTTCACACGGAACGAAGACATACTCTTTTCTAGCAGCGGCGGTCTTTCTGCATCCATGTTCTCAAATTGAAAAGCCTTCGATTGGGTAGACAACAATTACCTTTTCTTCTCCTCAGCCGCTTTGAAGCGCTCGAACGCCCTTGCATAAAATTTAGTTGATACGATAATTGCTTTGTGACCACGTACGAAAAATCTTCTTCGGATAGAGTTATAGTCGGTTGTTTCACTTCAGCCCGTTTGATTTGCAATTGGGTTTGTCTCGCCGGTTTTGTCGGACCAGGAGCGACAGATGCTGAGGAAAGGCCTCTGGTGTGGTTGGCGGTGGAACTGAACGTGAATAAGCGCAATGTAACAATGTGCAATGGGTTACTTGCCCGACGTATCCACGAGTGTTCAAACGTTTGTTCTTGGGACGATGACTGTTGGAATGTTAGTACGTGGGGTTTGGTATCGTATCCAAGACTCACATGACGTAGTCTTCGTGCTCTTCATCGTCATCGGCGGATTCGGCTTCCCCACCGTCGCCATCTCCAGGTCCAGGCGAAGCTTCCCAATGAATAGCGGTTTCGCTAAGAATCCAGGTCAGCTGAAAGTGGTATGGAAAAGAATTTCGAAAGGAAACTCACTCGTCGTTCAATCCGCTGTCGTCGATAAACTCACCATCCTCTTCGTCCAATTCTTCCTGTTCGTTGTCGTCTTCTTCATCCATGTTATCTTCTTTGGCTTCTACATCCAAGTACTCGGAAACCCTGTCAGATCATCAGCCGCGTCAAATGTACAATGCAGAGCCACATACTTAGGGTTTGACTTGTTACGAGGGGTAACTGGAGCAGAATTCTTCTCTTTAGGCATCGGAAACTTGATGCAACGTACGAACATCTGCACGCTTTTAACGCTCAACGGATAATTCCCTGTCTCAGAAGTGTGACTCAGAGTTGTCCTCGGCCCGCAAACACGTGGTTTTCCATCAATATTACTCCCAAACGAAATGTATTGAATTCAATAGTCTCGAACGGTCCGCAGTTCACTGCACAGGTTTGGGCGTAGACTGAAATGGTGCCAATTTATTGTCAATACACGTCCAGGCACCAAGGTCCGGGTATTCACACTTCGAGGGACTGGAATGTATTGATATATAATTATCCTTTTCAATCGGAGTTGCTCAGGAACCGATACAGGCCCGCTCCGCATTTTGTTCCTCAAACCCATTACGATTTCGCATTCCATTATCAATTTGTTCCAGAGTGTTCCGCCTGCAAGAAGGATAACGATCAAGTCAACAGGCTGTATTGATTCGATAACGCATCCGTGGCGAAACATTCAGTATTTTGTGTTCGTAATGAAGTGTTGCGTGTGCGTTAAAGGATCAACACATTCAAAAATTACAACTGTTGTAAAAATACAATATGAACATTGAACACACATCGTTACAAAGTGCTGGTACTGCCAATAGCCATTTTGCTCATCTTGCGTCTCAGACCTGGCTCCCCGTTCTCTTCTTCGGCTTCGCGTTGTTGTTCCTTTCGTTTAGCGATTCTGAATGCTATCTGGTTACGAATTACAGGCGGGCTGGGAACATGCTGTGTGGGGCGTTGCTGCGCGTCCATCCGTCGAAAGGCCGCATCCTGTCGCACATCAAATCCAATCTCTAACTCAGCATAAAGCGCTCACCATGGAATATTTTCCATCTAGGAATGTGAGGGTACGAAGCACCAGGCTGGTGCTGAATCTCGGCCCGTTGTTGTTGGCCGCGAATCTCCAAGCACTAATCGTGAAACCCATTTCGACAATGTCGCCCACTTTGAAAGCGTTGGGAGGGTGGGAGACGTATCTAGAAACCGAATTATGAGCAGGCCAGAATAACCTGAAACAGTTCACTCACGTTCCATTTTCCATCGTCAAGTACGATACCTCATTGTCGTAGCAATGATGCACCGTGCTGGCTAACATGTCCTTAAGGGCGTCATGAGGATCAACCATACCATCGAAGGCGGTTTCCTGTGAAGTCGCAACGTCGGTGCCGAGCGTAAAATACCGGCAGTTGGCGCTCAGAGCAGGCCCAGTCGGTGCCTCGTCATTGGCAGGACGCCAAATGCGAAGCTCATCGTCTTTAAAAGCTCGACTCATTTCAAATGCGACTATCTGGATATTGTCGAGCGCGCGTTGAAACTGACGAGAGTCGTAGCCAACGATTGTTGCGTGTTGCCGCAGTCTTTTCGGGCCTGTCGTGCGAGCCCTTGGTTTGCTCAGTACAACATTCCCAACCAAAAAGAGGTCATACGCACTGAAAACGTGGCACAGGCGGTAAATCCTTGACGTTCAAAGCTCCCACAACGGTGCATACCGCCTCTATTTCTGCTCCGGTATTGCCGTGAAAGACTGTGCGAGCCCCTCCGCCAGGGACGTCCCTGACCACATTTATTTGAGTAGGCTGGACCTAGCTTAACGTGAGGTTGTCGGACGCATAAAAATGCACGTACGTCTACCCGACTAGCAGGCATCGTTAGACCGATAGCGCTGAACGGCGCATCCACTTCACTTAGCTTCTCATTCCAATGCTCAATCGCGATGGCTGGAAAGCATCAGCTAGGTATAGGCATTTCCGGTAGACGAACCTGCTAGTTTATGGTCGTAGTGAGTGTCCATCTTGTGTGGTCGGTCGATAGATGGAAAGTGGGAGCAACGTTCAATATATCTATAGGTTTTGGTTGTTCAAACAGGAGTCTCGATCGATGCCTCATCCTTTAACCCGAAGAATGATCAACGCGGATCACTTGGCCAAGTCTAGGAGATGGCTCCGCCCAGCAATCGGCAGAATGCAGCAACATCACATATATTCCAAGGCAGGCACACCCAAAGGTTCGGTTCTACGTCCGAGCTTGTAGACCTCGGCCCAACACTTTGCCCATATCTCCGCGATTCCAGTAACCGGAAATCAACACTATGAGTACATCCCTCCGCTAAATTTCTTGGGTTTATTTGAGCTTTGCTTCCAGACCTACGTATCCAGCATCAGACTTGGCTTCTTAGCCTAGAGGCCATCAGGCATCTACCACCAACCACCCGCGATTGGGCCGTGATTTTCAACGACATGGATGCGTGCACCCTGTTCTGGGTCGCTATACAATCGCCCATCTATGGCTTCGCTGTTGTTGATTTCGTTTGTAACCACAATCCTCGATTTCTGAATGAAGGTGGGAATCATCGCCATGATGACAACATTTTCAACGCATTCTCACCATTTTCTATAGACATTGGCCGTTACGCGGTCTGTCCGTCCAATGCGTCTTTTCTGGACAAGTTGGCGCCCGAGTTGATTCAGACCATACTAGAAGATATTCCCCTCCGAGACCTCATTTCTTTTGGTCGTACAGCACGCCGCTATTGCACATGGGCGGCTGTCATTTTCAGACTTTGCGTCGCCGCCTTGTTCCGCCCGTACCACATCCCGTATGATTTATTCAGATTCGTCCAGATTGCGACGGGTATTGGACTGTCTGGATCCATCATTGCCCATCTCGTGCTGTATAATCGACATGCACCGGATTCTTTCGTCCCGGGCGACTTAGATGTATATGTGCCCGCCAGCCGTTGGGAAGACGTCTTGACGTTCTTCACGTCTGTCACAGGCTATTCCATTTTTAAACAGAGGTCGTCGTTCTCGTACGGAAACTCTCCGTCAATCACATCCGTGATATGGATGCGAGCACATCCGCTCGACCAATCGAACTTGAACTTCATGCGGTGCATGGACGACAATGTGTACGGTCCCACCGTCCAATTCCACTCCACTTGTGTCGTCGGGTGTGTAACCAGCGATCGTGCTTGGTTCCCCACATTGGATACCACTTCCCAACGCATTACTATTCTCAATCGCCACAACAATCCGCTGCGGACCATCGGTGATCGCCGCCGAGCACTGGTGATCTACCGTAAATGGCAAGCCCGCGGATTCGCTTTGGAGTTCGATTACTCCCCCCCACACACATGCGGCTTGCATGGTTCTTGTCCTGCCACAGTCCGAACATCCGACGATGCGCATTGTTATGTCCTCGCCTTGCCATGCGGCAACAGCGGCCAAGGCATCTTTTCACGACCTCCACATCCTACGGACGACGCCATAGCGTGGACGTTCGGAGGTGAAGGTTGCACAGGAGGCGGCCTAACACCGTACAACCCGGCGTGTGAGTCCGCCGTTGAACTGTTGACTGGTCTTGACAATTCCTTAACAGATCGTGTGTGGAAAGACGAAGCGACCAGTCTTATCAACCTGCCAGTCGATGTTGAACTTTGAAATAGATAAAGTGCGAATGTCATCACACATCGAGTATTGATATATACAAAAAAGCAACTATTGATTAAATGTTTTATTTAACGCAAGTCGATGCTCCTAGTGAGCACGCAACAATATAGAATTTCCAGCATAAAAAAGCAGTTTATACATACAAGCGTCTAATTGGTTCGCGATACAGGACAGAACACTCCGTGTTTTGAAAAGGCCTCTTGCGCCGATGTACCGTAATCGCTGGTCGTGGAATGTCCGCTAGCTGCTGCCAATTTGAGAGTATCAAACCCCGTTTCCGGTCCGTGTCTCATGGTAGACTGATTGAAAAACACGAAACTTCCTCGGCCGATATCGTCACCATCTTGGATGGGCCGAGCGTTTTCACGAGTAGGCCGAACATTTCCATCCGTTGTTACAAACTGAATTTCTGGACATAAAAGTTAGACGATATCCGTTGTGCAACAGAACATGGGCACGTACGATCGACGTCAATGTTGAAATGGAAAAAAAGTGCGGACGGATAAATGGCAATAGTCCAGGGAGGCAATTGGACGATGACGTCAGCCTCCCAAATCACAATCCAAGTACGTTGTGTGTCATTAAAATCCACTGAAATCAGTGTCAGGTCTCGCACCACACCGCAATAAGACGGAGCACTTACCTCCACATTCCAGAACATATATTAGAAGGACACAAACCCCGATTTGATTTTTAAAATCTGCATGCGGGGCGCATTGGATGCGCCGTTGGCCAGGGAACCAAGCATTCAAACATAGGTTCCAAAACAGACCAAACAAAGGGCAGATTCCGTAACGTTCGAAATGCCATTTTGCGTCTGCGTTGAATCGAGCTGCCACACCCGGAAAGACGGTAGTAACCAGATCTGTAACAAACCCGCTAGTGGAGGTCAACAGGCGTTCTGGGTGTCAACAAGAAAGCTCACATTATGTCTTTTACTATCTTGAGTCCCATGAACTCGTCAACACGATCCTGGTTCAAAGCATGCCATTTGGTCAAATAAGGCACCTAGTTTCAGTTATGAATTGCATATGAAATCGAAAATGTCGAACTGGACTTACCACAGCCGACTGTTTATGATGCCCGAATATCAACGCCATGTGTGGACCGCGTACCGCTTTGTGATATTTCGCTCGCTCCGTTGCCTTCTCAAGATCCGAACCCACCAGGACATTATGGGCATGTTCTACTTCGCCGGCTCTTTCCATCAGCCAAGATGCACGATAGCTTCGGAACATAAAGGTATGACCGTCCCGATCGACAAAGAAAGTCGACCGTTCCAACTCAATACTGAGGTCTCAATCAAAAGCCGGTTATAAAATCGAATGGTCTAACATACCGAGGCATGTCACGGTACGGTACCGGGAAGAAATGAGACAGGTGGGGAATAAGTGCTGCTCCGTTCTCTTGTTGGTGAAAGATCTTGACAATTTGAGCACGGACAAGCCGCGGAGGCTGAGCCCCCTGCCTTCCCGTGGTACTCACGGACGCGTCCGACAAGATGGAAAAATCTTCGGAGAGGACGAGGTCGGAACGTTCCAGCGTCCTCTGAATTTTGTGGTCGGGCCGGCGATTACCTCGTCGAGTTTTGCAGCCAGCGCCAGGCTTGGCATGCGAACGCGTGGTGTGGACGTCGAGGTCGTCTGTAGGCTGCACGGTGACGTTGTCTGTCTGCTGTACAGCGGTGGTGTCGAGGTCTTGACTAAGGTTCATGTTACAAACGGTTGCATCGGTAATACTAAAAATGAGTATGAAAAGAATTTCTAAGATTCGAGAAATGGTTACGCACCTCCAAGTAGACTTGACCTGACGCAGCCCACCGTCCGCGTCCAACCATTTTGGGTCCAGAACGCCTTTCGACTGCGTGGCTTTCCGCCGCGCTCGTTTTCGTTTGGGTGGCTCAGATGGCAAGGCGCCGGCATTGCGCTTGCGAGTAGATGTGATGGGTGGGTTTTGTTGTCCGGCATTTGTGAGCGAAAGCCTACTTGCCCAGAGCCGCGCAGCGCTACGCGTATAATAGTGTGAATGAAGGGCTTGGAGGTCTAGATCTGGTTCATCGTCCACACCCTCCGGGCGCGAGGCAACATATTCGGGCAGCAACTCGGCCATGCTGACGTCTCGGTGCACGATGTCTCCCTGAATAATCCTTATTAGTGATTATCTATGTAACACAATCTCAACACGCACTCTCTGTAGATCATAGCACTCCCGAGTAGCAAAGGTATCGGGCAAAAGAAGGGGGTCGACATCTTCTTCGTCGAAGTAGGCTTGTTGGCCGGTGCCACTCTCGACGCGTGTACCATCAATGACTGAGCCCACGGGGAGCAGGTCAATGCGTCGACGACGAGCATCAGCCACGTCAGGTACACCGTCTTCAGGCGCGTTGGCAATGCCGTGTTCGTTGTCGAAAGGCCCGGTTTGGATGTGTGCACCGTCAGTGACTGCGCCCACGGGGAGCATGTCAATGCGTCGACGAAGGGTGTCAGACACGTCGAGTGCACAGTCATCGAGCTTGGGTGGTATGCTGTAGCCGTTCATGGGGAGACGGGCCATCGATGGGTTGTCAACGCGAAGAGAAAGCAGAGTTCGTGGGAGTAAACAAACAAACGCTACACGTCAATCACGTGTGCGCATCCATTGTTTGTGCCATCAGTTACATAATAATAGCGGGGCGCTCCGGACGAACCTGATTAGACGCGGTGCGTTCTTGACCCATTCCCTTTAAGGACCCCTATAATTACTCAATTTTTCAAGTATTGTGTTACCCCCAGGCGCGTTTTGTATCCCACCCATCACTGTGTCCCGCCAACGCTGAGGGGGATCTCGCTCCCTGTTTGCCTCGCTCCCTGTTTGCAGCTTGACCTCACTGATTGAATTGCAACGGATGTTAAAAGTTCTATGAACTCAGTCGAAGTACGAATGCTGTGTAACAATCGACCGGTGCAACGGCCGTTTCGGTTTTTTTGCTTTGACTCTTTCTCGCTGACTTGGCTTATCGTATTGGCTATCACTATTTCACCAAATGGCGAGACGCCGTCACACTCTCACGAAACTACGTGCGCGTCTTGAACCTCCCCCCCCCCCTCCCCGCACTAATACTCATTTGCATTTATTTTAGTAGACTGTTCGACATTCAATAAACGCGAGGACTGTGCACTTGACGTCGAACGTTCGTAGTGCGTACAAATCTTTTTCAGCTTGCTCCTGATCGTGGTTGTCAAGGTCGCGTCAACGCTGTGTCGTCGTCGTGCGCGCGCTCTGCGTTCGGTCCGGGGATGGGTCATCATATTCATAATTCGCACTATAGTACTTTAAGATCTCGGATCATTGCATTAAGTTTCTTACACGATATCAAGCTCGCCCTCACGGCCCATCAAGGTTCGACGCCAGTTCGGACGCGCTCCTAGCCGCTATCTCACGTCTTTGGCGCGGCCCCCGCTCTGCGTTAACTGCAGGTACGTGTCAGCATTTCGAATCTGAACCAACGTACCAAGTTACTCACAAGATATCGATGCGTCCCCCGCGTTCCGTACGTTACGCTCGGTTTTGTGCTCTCGATCGTTGCCCTGAGATTACCGCAGCACTTGTCGTGGGAGCGGCCTGCGTTCGCTTCAGGTCACCAGAGTCTGTCTTCGTTAGCACAGCGCGCGTTGTGTACGCTACGCAGTTCGATCCCCGATCACCGAACTCTCGAGCGTTGTCTCCGCTCTCCGCGGGACTCGCCATCCGCGCTGGACGCGAGAAAAGAGGAAACGATTGGTTCGGAACGCTGACAATTGAAAGTGAGTGATTGTCCACTTCGTAATTCGACCGCACCGAATCAGTCATCCTCAGATTCCCTGACCTTCGCCCCGTGCACGACCGCGGTGTTCGCTAGGGCGTTCTTATATTGCGCGTAGACGAATGAATGGGTGCGTACCCGTGTCGCGCAGATGCGTCCGCAGCGCGCCATCAGGAAAAACATTTTTACTATGTAAATGTGGCAAAAGTCTTGTACCCCAGTAGGCCCAGTAGCTTTTGGCGGTGGCCTGATAGCACCGGGTAGCTCCCCGTAGCTTTCCCATGCCTATCAATAGCGTTCGTAGCCGTAACCTGCCAATCCATTTCTTTGATAGCCGGGGGACGCGGATCAGTAGCGCCTGATATTACAGCTTCAGCAAAACCACTTACTTTGCCTTCCTTTTGTTATATGGGAGGTACTTTATGTGTCTGGAGTGTTCATGGATTGGAAAAACCTCAGTAATAAGTATTTAGTATAACGACCATTTCTCAAATGTTTCTAAGTCCATTTCAAAGTCCGACGCACGTGTGCAATGCAATTGCGTGATGATTGTTGATCACTGATCACGACATGGTTACGAACGAACGACGTGGTTACGACGTCGTGCCTCTCTTTCTTCCCGCCCCCATCTCTCTTTCTGCTATCTCCTCCTTCCAGCCTCTCGCGCTCTGCATTCATGTTTCAGACAATACTCAATATATCAACATCTCTTCGGGCAACTGTTTCTCCCCTTGCTACCCACACCTCGCCGTCTCCGCCTCGTCTCCTCAAAGACTCAAGTATTTCTCAAGGCTTCAAGATCTCAAGGCTTCAAGCTTACCTCAAGCTCTCTAGTGTGTGTTGTCATGTCCTCAAGCCCTCAATTCGTCGAACCACAATCCCCAAAATTCCTCTGCAAGCCCACTGGCGTCGAGCACCACCTAACCGGCGACTTCTTTAGACTCTTTGGACCAGACCCCCGGCTCGTGTGACCGGCATTTGTGGGAAGGAATCTGCGGGTGGGAACGAGCTAGTATCTCATTTGTGTCCCAGTCTGTGGCGGCTGATGTGGTTCTCTTCATTCAGCCTCAGCCCGTTGGTTCGTCAGTCCGATTTTAGATTGGGGTGCGGATCCTGGATCCGGGGAGGTAACGGTATGGCAGATGCGGGACAGTGCGGGGTGGGCATAGTGTTCTGTGTACATACATGTAACCGTCGTTTAGATCAGAATATATATTATATTATTCATTCTTCCTGCATCGTTTGCAATGCGCTGCAATATAAAATAGATCATCCATCCTCTGTTGCATGATATAGCATCTATACCATGGATAGCTCTGGTAGCTCGCTACTACCAAGGGCTACCAAGAGCTACGAGGAGCTACCAGCTGATGTGTGGCGGCTACGAGCGGCTACGAGACTTTGGCGTGCGGCTATCAAGAGCTACCAAAAGGGGGACTTGGCGATGGGGCTACACGAACTACTTTGGCTACCAAGCGCTACGTATACTTCTCCTTTTTTCCTGATCTTGAAGCCAACTCCTGCAGACAGCTGAACAGGATTTCAGATCAAGACAGTCAAACTGCTCGAGGATGAGGTCGACAACCTCCAAAGGAAGAGGGCAAGAGTCCATGTCCAGGAGATTGTGGGCGCCTGTGTGCGATGTGGTTGCAGAAATGTCTTTATGTGGTGGCTGTGAACCAACAAACGGTATCACCATTTACAACCACATTTTCAACAGCTCACAAGACAGCCAACAGCAATTTTATTCAACAGCGATTACAGCCCCACGCCTTGCGATATCCAGAGAGTAGCATTCGACGCGGATTTTCACTTACCCGCCGATTAATTGCAACGGCTTGCGCAGAATTTCAACGACTCGACGATCTCTAGCCGCTGCGACGCGCACATTTTCAAATGTCCGATATCCTTCACCCTGCGCAGGCCAGGGTAAACGGCGGACGGCCAAGTTCAGATACATTCAGCATCCGTCTGTATAATATGGGTCCTGCCCGAGAGCCGAGGCGGTCGGAGGCGGCAAGCACTAGCTCAAAGCACGGAGAGATCGAGTGGGTACCAAGTAAGAAACTGGGCCAGAGTAACATGTCACGGTAGTAGCAGGGAAGTGTGGCGGCGGCCGAAGAAGGCTGTCAGTGTAACAGCATCCAAGAGACAGCGACAAGGATGTGGCCAGGGCCCAGCCAGGTGAGGCTAATGGTCTTCGCTCAGAGTATTGCGGCTCGGACCAGAGTTGGTACACATTCGCGGATGTAACGAATTCTAATTTTCATTTGCGTTCAATTGTCTTATAACCCTTCAGCTGGGGGAATCTCAGTCGACTGCAGGCTGCCAGAATAACGCTCAAAACGCACCTTATTATCCTGCAGCATTTGGGTGTACTTCTCCGCTAGCCACAGACAATTCTCCATAGCATTCACGCCTTCCCTTTGCGGCACTTCTCTAGTTCGTCGCGTACCAGCCGAACCTCCATAGCTTTTACCCAAGACTCTTTGATATGCTCGTCTCGGGCTACAAGCTTTGCTATTCCGGTATTAGCACAACGTTTCTCGGGATTTGGATGAGAGAACCTTGTACATTTCCTTGGTGACATCGTCTGCGTCGACCGCCATAGTTTTAAAGTTTAGCAGAATTGTTGTTTGCTAGTTGGCGGGCCGTTGTGTGGCATCACCTTTGATGTCTAACCTTTTGAAGTCGAACTTTCTAACCGAACTTAGCCCGAACTTGCTTACCTCCTTATTTAACGATCTCAGCTTAAAGTTATTGCCTTGTGCCGGCAACTATCCTATGCTATCCTACATATAAACGTCGCGTGAAACTCTTGTGTCTGCTCAATTTCTCCCTCAAGTCTTTGGCACGTGAAAGTTGAGCCAGTCCGGCCCTCCCAGAAACCGACAGTCTTGCCAAATTTCGATTCTTATTCTCCTACCAGTAACGATGGCTTACCCTCTCAGTTTCCCCACCCAGAACCCGCTAGTCACCGTTACTCATCGTATGTCGCGTATATGACCTTGCACAAATTCTTGACGCGGCTGTAGCCAAGGACACTATTTGGGTCATCGAGCTGCACAATGGCCAGGACAATCGGCTGATCCCCAACCTCGTGGACCATGCTCTCAAGCCTGCACTCGACGCCGTGGAACTGCACTGGCGTAAGCAGTGGCGGGAAGCGCAGAACTCGAAAGAGAAAACCGGAGGCAATGGTGCCGTGATAATTGTCGGGCGGAAGGATCAGGACAAGTTTTTCAGTAATGGTCGGTCTCTTGTTATATGCACCCCAGTCGGTTGGGAATGACATCTCTCATAGGCCTTGATTTGTCTTTTGTGCCTTTAACGGCAACTTCTTCCCCTGTATGTTCATCCGTCTATTGCCATGGACATGGGACTGTTCATCCATGCATGTTTAGTGACGTTTAACCCTCTTCTTGAACGCATAATAAAATTCCCAAGTATGCTGATTGATCCCTGCCTTGCGTCAGCTTTAACAGTTGATGATAGTCCCAACCATCTGTGCAATCAACGGTCACTGCTTCGCGGGGGGATTCATGCTCAGTTTAGCGTGGCGACTACCGTGTCATGACTGATGGCAGCAACCGAAATGCGTGGCTTTGCATGAATGAAGTTGGACCGTTGCATCTTTTGGTTGCTTTCGCTAACCACCAAATAGGTCGATTTTGGTGCTGTGTGGCCTCACTCATTTGCCGGCATTTTGAACGCAAAGATTGGTGATGCGCGGGTTCGGCGTAGGATCGCGTTGGAAGGGCACCGCTTTACCCCGCAGGAAGCACTGTCAGCGGGCATTGTGGACCACATCGTTAGTGGCAACACGGCCGCCGGTGCTCGCCAAGGCTGAAGAGCTGGCTGTCGCCGTCGGGGCCAAGGCCCAAGGTCAGTGCTCCATTTCGGTTTGTTTCCGGTTGACAAATACCTCGGCAGGAGGAGTTTGGGGTCTCATCAAAGTGCGTATTTTTACCACAATAGAATCAGGGACTTGACCAGGTCTTTAGAATGATATTTTCTGGGATGCGCTGGAGGCGTTAAAGAGGGATCCGCGAATGAGCAGCCCGCTGATTGAAGACACGGCCGCGAAAGCGAAGCTGTAGAGATCTTAGCCAAGTATAATAATATTTTGTAACAGAATCTGTTAAGATTTCAGCCATTTGATCGCCCAAAATAGTCGTCAACAGTGCTTGGATGTTCTCGTTCACTGCGCGTTGACGACGCACAGGATATTTAACACACTGTTACACAGAGAGCACCCTGACGGTGCCTACTACCGATCGCAGATTGGCATGCGGGATTCCCTCATGTGCACCAACTCTTGTTCTTGTGCCGTGTTCCATCACAGAAGAACGATGCAACCGGCTGCGGCAGTCCAGAACACTATATAAAGCTAACCACCTCGCTGTTGCTTACCCTTTTCCTTATCCCCAGGCCGGCCTTTTTTTCTTCTCTACTTGCCCTCTTCCTCTCCGCCTTTTCTTCATTCACTGGTTGACCCGGGTCCTTGAACAAATCACACGTCCATAATGCAACTCTCACTCACCTTCACCACGCTTCTGGCAGGCGTCCTCCTTGCCCTTGATGTCTCCGCCGTCCCTGTTGCCCAGCCGCGTATGGTCACCCTCCCCCTCAAGCGGATGGAGGTGCGCAGCAACGCCCACCCGCAGATTGCAAGTTTCATCTCCATCTTCATCATGATTCAATTCAATTAATTTCCTCATTGTCTCCAGCTTCTGCAGCAGCAAATCAACCGCGCCAGCAAGCGTCTGGCGCTCATGACAGGCCGGGAGGCACCCTCCGACGCCATGATGACCGAGGCGCTCCGCAAGCGTGTCCTCGCAGTAGAAGGTCCCGAGGGTCTTGAGCGCCGCCGCATCGGTCTCTTCGGCGCTCCTAAGGACAAGCGTTTCAACCGCACCGGTGTCCCCAAGAACGAGAAGCGCCGCTTCAAGAAGGGTAAGGGTGCTGCCGGTGCTGCTGGTGCCGCTGGTGCCGCCGGCGCTGCTGGTGCTGCTGGCGCTGCTGGTGCTGCTTCCGGCGCTGCTGATGCTACCGCGTGAGTATTTTTACTAGTTTCCTCCTACTTTTCATTAATGTTCGGTTTCACAGTCTCGGGGGGCCGATTCTGCTCTCGGTGGCGTCGAAGTCGCCAACACACCGACCACTGACAACTCCTTGGGATTGAACATCGAGTACATTTGTTTGTTTCGTTGGTTGCCATGATTCTAACTCGATTGCAGGGGCCCTGATGTCGGCTACCTCGCGACTATCCAGATGGGAACGCCTCCCCAGAACTACCTGATCCTCATGGACTCTGGCAGTGCTGATCTCTGGGTTGCTTCTGAGACTTGCCAGTCTACCGGCGGCGGAGACTGCGGCAACCACCAAACCCTTGGTCCCCAGTCTTCGAGCTCGTTCGTCGCGTCGAACACTCCCTTCCAGGTCACCTATGGAACTGGTGCAGTCGCTGGTGACATCATCCAGGATGATGTTACTGTCGCAGGGCTCACGCTCAAGGCGCACACCTTTGGTGTTGCCAACCAGGAAACAACCGACTTCTCCGACGACACTGTCCCCTTCGATGGGCTGATGGGTCTCGCCCAGTCTACGCTCTCGCAGCAGCAAACCCCCACCCCCGTCGAGTCGCTTGCATCCGCCGGTCTCATCACCGACGCCATCACCTCGTACAAGATCTCGCGTGCGGCGGACAATCTGAACGACGGTGAAATCACTTTCGGTGCCCTCGACACCACCAAATTCGACCCGGCGACTCTGACTACGGTCCCGAACGTAAACACCCAGGGATTCTGGGAGGCTGCGTTGGACGCGGTCACCGTTGACGGGCAGGACACCGGTCTCCAAGGGCGCACCGCCATCCTCGACACCGGCACCACGCTCATTGTCGCTCCCCCCGCCGACGCGACCGCCGTGCACAACCTCATCACGGGCTCCACGACTGATGGTCAGGGCTCGTTCACTGTGCCGTGCACCTTCAACCAGACCGTTGCTCTGACCGTCGGCGGAAACTCGTTCTCCATTGACCCCCGCGACATTGCCGTCCAGCCCGTAGACGCCAACGACCCGACCGGGGACTGCGTCAGCGGGATCAGCGGCGGCAGCTTCGGCACGAGCGACACGGAATGGCTCGTTGGTGATGTGTTCCTCAAGAATGCCTACTACAGCACCGACATTGGGAAGAATACGGTTTCGCTCGCAAAGCTAGTCTAAATGGACGTTAGGCTACTCTCTCTCACGCAGGGAGTCGCGTCCGTTGCGGGTGGGACAATGAGGACTTGGACCGTGTAGTCAGAGACTAAATTTGCCATCCTTGACGTGTATTATTTTATGGAGCAACAATGATGAAGAGTGTAGGGCATTGGATTGAACCGTTGTGACTATAGCCAAAAGTAACTCGGAAGACGACACAAGAGGATGCATTGTAATTACTGGGTAGCATGCATGTAGTGGATATTGGCACTGGCAGTAAATATTGCCGGACACTGTGACCGAGATGACGTCACGGTGCTCCATTGCAATTCTGTGTTCGACCATGCAACTGCTTGCTGGGCTGGTGGTATGGACTCTGTAAAGCGACTAGCAAGACCCAATACAGCCCCAGCAAAGCCCACAGAAATGCACTTTCTCCAGGAGGACCACATCCAGGAGCCGTTGAACATCAACTTGGGTGAGCGCTTGGACGCGTTCCGTGCTGCAGCTGTGCTTCTCTGCTACTCTGGCCTTTATTCTCTGCTTGTCTGCATGTCTGTTCTTTATTCTCTGTGTGTCTGCTACTCTGGCCTTTATTCTCGGCTTCTCTGCTCCTCTGTTCTTTATTCTCTGCGTCTCTGCTACTCTGGCCTTTATTCTCTGCTTTTCCGCCTCCTTTTGTCCTTCTCCGTGCTAATTCGACCAACAGACACCCTACCACCACCATTTGATCTCTATCCGCGCCCAAGCGACACCCCGCAGTATGACCCCAACTCTGACTGGGCTACATTCATCACTGCGTACGCCTGTGGCCGCTGGGACCCCAACGAATACCCCGTCCCCCGCGTGTGTCTGCCCCCAAGAATCCGCAGCTGCACCGGTTCCAAAGGGCGCCCTGGCGTTCGAGCGCATTGTGCCACTTCCACCGCCGTCCCACCGCCTCCGAACGTCCTTCTCCACCGCATCGTCTTCTGCCGCATCCTCGTCGTCTACGTATCCCCCTTCTCCCTCCCGGGCTCCTTCCCATTTCCCTCTTCCACGACTACGAC